>CM039730.1:13729171-13811517 GCA_022539455.1 Dendrobium nobile | reverse complement strand
TGCTTTGGTCTAAGGAAGGGCATCACCCAACCTTAGGTCTACAGGATGCTGATAGAAGACTTACTCCTAGTAGACGGATCACTGGAAACCAGGTAGGAATACCTAGCCTTGGGTCTAAGGAAGGGCATCACCAACCTTAGCTATAGGATGCTGATAGAAGACTTACTCAAATAGGCAATAACTGGAACCAAGTAGGGAATACCTAGCTTTGGGTCTAAGGAGGGGCATCACCCAACCTTAGGTCTACAGGATGCTGATAGAAGACTTACTCCTAGTAGAGGATCAACTGGAAACCAAGGTAGGGATACCTAGCCTTGGGTCTAAGGAAGGGCATCACCCAACCTTAGGCCTATAGGATGCTGATAGAAGACTTACTCCAAATAGGCAATTAACTGGCAAACTATCTAGGATGGTGCCACGAAGGGCGTACTCCACCACTAGCGAATGGGAATCAGGATGGTGCCACGAAGGGCGTACTCCACCACTAATCCCGGGTCAAAATGCTAGGGTAGTGCCACGGAGGGCGTTACTCCACCACTAGCGGGTCTAATCCTAAGGGAAGGAAGGACCTAACCTTAAGGAGAAGGCGAAGAGCGTTAAAAAAGAAAAACCTTAAAAAGGTAGGATCAAGTTGTAATCAAAAAGGATGTTTATTTAATTGATAAATGAGCTACATCGCATGCATGTATTTCTTAAGGAAACGCCCATTAATAGGTGCATTGGGTGGTTCCCTTTACAATCTACTAACTGATACGGCCTCCTTCGTAGACAGTCTCTATAACGAAGGGTCCTTCCCATGTAGGTTCAAATTTGCCTCCCAACTTCCGATGGGCCAAGATAGGCCTCCGAAGGACCAATACCAAGTCTCCCGCTTGGAAGGTCTAGGTCGCACTAACTTATCGTGGGCTTGAACCATACGGGATTTATACAACTCTAAACTTTGTTGAGCTTGGAGACGTCGCTCTTCAAGGCCTTCGAGTTCTTCCAATCGTAGTCTTGCATTTTGTTCATGGTAATTTGATTTGAACTGCAATTCTAAGCGAAGGGATTTGTATTTCCAAGGGTAGAACAGCCTCAGATCCATACACTAGTGCAAACGGGGTGGATTGGGTCGGGGTTCTATAAGTGGTACGATAGCCCACAGAGCTTCCACCAACCGCTCATCCCACTGTCGTTTGTTATCATCAAGGGTCTTTTGACAATTTGCACCAAGGTTTTGTTGAAGGCCTCGGCTAATCCATTTGCCCGAGGGTAATAGATCGTCGGAGTATCTCCAATCAATATTATGGCGCCTTACAAAGCTATTGATTTTTGTGTAGACTTGAATGCGGACCCATTATCGGATATGATTCTGCGGGGTACGCCGAATCGATATACAACATGGTCACGAAAAGAATTTTAAGACATGGGTGATGTTACGTTTCGTAGGGGAATTGCTTCCGCCCATTTTGAAAAGTAATCGGTTGCAGCTAATATGAAACGATGACCTCTCGCGGGGGGAGGGTCAATCGGCCCAATGATATCCGTGCCCCAACTTTCAAAGGCCACGAGGCTATCGTAGGGTGTAACACATTAGGCGGCTGATGTAAAACCACACCATGGACCTGACATTGATGACAGTGCTTTGCAGTATTCATGCAATGACATCATTGTAGGCCAGTAGTATCCAAGTCTTTTAATCTTTAATTTCATTTTTGGACCCGATTGATGAGCACCGCACAGTCCTGAAAGAACTTCATTAACAATTTTCTGGGCTTCTCGCTTGTTCAAACAGCGCAGCCACATGTGATCGAAAGACCGACGGTACAACAGATTGTTAACTAGTGCTATGATAGGGCACGTTTCTTAATCTGGTTGGAGAGTGATTTATCCTGAGGAAGCTTCCCTTCTTAAGGTAATCGACTAAGGGTCGCCTCCAATCGCCTTCTTCGTCAGTCGTCAAGAGGCAGAAAGGATCTGAAGGGGAGTCTACTAATATGTTCCAAATCTATAAGAGAAGAGTCTTACGACCCTGTATCTCTATAGGGATGGAATCCTCCTCAGGACATGCAAATTCCTTTGCAAGTTTTGCTAAGGCATCGCCGCAGAGGTTGCTTCCACGGGGAACCCTATACAAAGTAGCAATGGGAATTTGTTCCAACAGTGAAGCGTTGTACTGGTGATATTTTAGGAGATTCGGATTCAAGACTTTATAAGTTCGGCGACTTGGTAATAACTAGTTGGGATCTCAAAGATCTTAATCTCTTTAATCTCCATTAGAATTGCAAGTTCCAAAACCAGTTATCAGAGCTTCGTATTCAGCTTCGTTGTTTGTGCAAGGCTCCGATAAGTGGTAGGAAAAATGCATCATTCCTTTTTCTGGTGTAATAAAAATTAGACCGACTCCGGCCTTTCCAGGAATCACAGATGTTGGGTCGCAATCCTACAAGAGGATGCTGCCCCATCAAAATATTAATTCCAGTGGCCTCGCTAGATTTCCCCAAATCATGATTTGTTCGTCGGGTAAGTCATCATTCAGAGGAGAATCTGCTGGCAGCGGGTGTGCTGCCAGAAAGTCGGCAACAGCCTGTCCTTTCACAGCACCGAAGAGGAGTGAAAGGAATCTCAAATTGCAACAATATCATAGACCAACGGACTAAACGTCCTGACAACGTAGGTGGGTCATAAGATATATCAAAATTCTAAACCATCTCACAAAACACACCATATATTTTTTATACATCACACAATACCTAAACAATACCCCCCCCCCCCCCCCTCCCCCCCCCCCCTAACACCCCCAACCCCTCCCTCCCCCTCTCCAACCCTACCCCCCCTCCCCAAATAAAACACCCAAATCCAATCAAACCCCCAATACACTCCCACAAACCTTGATACCATACGAGCTAGTCTATTCGTATCTATAGTATAATATGAGAACATGCTCATCCAAATTCCCAACGTCTTTTGTGTTCGCCACGCACACAACCCCTCGCACCTTATTTTTGTTTTTACCCTCTGTGTGAAATACGCTCGTAAAACAGTAAATGCAATTCAATACATAGGCAATCTTGGCCTGCAGTAGCACATAGAGATGAATTAACCTCGAAGTCCCATATACCTGATCAACTAACAAAACAACCAAAAACCCCCCCACCCCACCCCCACCCTCACCCCCCCACCCCACCCCAACCTCCCCCCCACCCGCCCGCACCCCCCCCCCCCAATTTCCTCCCCCCCCCCCCCCCCCCCCCTAGCCCTCATCAGATCTGTTGCGGTTATGAAACAGACGCTTAATTACGAGTTTGATCCATCTTTAGATCAATGACTGAGCCGTTACTGGACTATCTTGTCGCCCCCTAACTCGAAACGTATATACCATTGTATAATTTCTTATCAATCTAAAATCAATCTTCCAAATACATAACCTCCTTAATCCACCACCTATTCCCTCAACTACACCACCAACAAAACACCACCTACAAACAATAAATTAAAAACACTTTTACTTTTATTCATAGGTTATTCGATATGATTTGCATATCGTTAATGATGAAATGAATGAGAGTGGGAATGTGAGACATAATCAATAGATTAGTGCTTGTCATGATCTTATCTCAATTCGTCAGGATTTTGCCCTTACTACGGAATCCTAAGAACTTTTACTCCGAAGCGAGCCGAAGAGCGCATTTTCAAGGGGGTTCATTTTAAATCGTTAGGAGACGAAGTGTTAAACCAAAACTAAATTAAAGACCCCCCCCCCCCCTTCTCGAGCCCTCCTCTTTCTACCTTGATCTTAAGTTACATACTAATATCAATATAAAATTATCAACTTGCTGATATGGAATGTGAAGTTCATACGGTGTCTAATATGAATAAAACAGGTCATGATCGCACACTAATGGTAGGTTGCTCCTGCATATGTCAGCTCCCTCAAACAATTCACAACCCATATAACAAAATATTCCACCCTTTTAACTCCTCCTACAAAAACCACACACAACCAATTTCCCTCCCAATACACAATTAACAAACCTCCCATACACTGTATTCACCTCCATCTTTCAACCCCCCCCTTAGAACCTTTCACACAATAGCCCATTTTCTACTTCTCCCCCCCTCCTCTCGTGGCACCCCCCCCCCCCCCCCCCCCCCCCCCCCCCCCCCCCCCCATCTGTATAAACCAGGTCATATCAAGACTGAATCCCAAAAACTCAAAGCCACTCCTAGCAAGGGGAAGTAGAGGAAAAACCAATTGTAAAGAAGGGCAAGAAGAAGTTTCAAAGAGCTTTTTGGGCGGACTCAGCTTCAGACTCATCTGATACTGAAAAAGAAGAAGAAGTCACCAACCTTTGCTTGATGGCAGATAATGTTGATCACTCAGATCAAGAAGAGATATGTGACTTAACCTATGATGAATTATTTGAAGTTTCTGAACACATGCATGATGCATATAGGAAAATGAAAAAGATGCATGCTAATTTAAGTTTAAAACTAGAAGAGCTTAAAATGGAACATGAAGTCCTTAGGAAAGATCATGCTTTAATAGATGACAACCACATGAAACTACTTGATGAATATGATGACTTGAATAAGAATTTTGAGAATTTAAAATCATCCTATGCTGAACTTGAAAAAGATTTTAAAAATTTTAAGGATGAATCTGAGAGAAAAACATATCGAATCAATTATACAAATCGAATCTTGGAAGATATGAATTCATTTTATAAATTGACAATAAGAGCTCTCAAGGATAATAGGAATCCCCCTAAACTTTAAGATTTTACAAATCCTAAATATTATCCTAAATTTATGAAATCTCTTAGGAGACAATCAAATGGAAGAAAACTTAGGAATATTTTTCCTAATGTTAAATATAATAATTGTGGATTTTTGGGACATATAGCTCACACCTGTACTTTGAAGATGAAATCTAATTTGGTGTGGAGACCTAAGATGCATAAACCTAGACATATCATACATGCATCTGATTATAAATTACTAAAAGGTGAACCCAAACTTGTTTGGGTTCTCAGGTCTAACATTTGAGAATTTTGCAGGGTTGCTCTCACACAAGACCTCGTGGGAGCATATAATACCTGGACAGCAGATGTTCAAAGCATATGACTGGAGATACTGCACAATTCATAACGCTGGAAGCCAGGAATGGAGGCAAGGTTACACTTGGAGTTAATACCACAAAGAAAGTGGTTCGATCTGGTATGATTAGAAATTTCAAAAACTTTTTCATAGACAATGTGTTATTGGTTGAAGGCTTAAAATATAATTTGTTAAGTATAAGTCAGCTATGTGATAGGGGCTATAATGTAAAATTTTTACCTACTAGCTGCATATTAAGCCTAAATGGGATAGAAGTTTTAAATGGAAAAAGGGTAAACAATGTTTACATGCTAGATTTGAATTCAATTCAATCTCCTACTGCTTTTTGTTTGAAAACTGTTTCTGATGAATCATGGCTTTGGCATAAGAGACTTTGTCATTCTAGTATAAAAAACCTTAGGAGAATTACCCAAAAGAATTTAGTGAGAGTTATACCAAAACTAGACTTTACTAAGGACCACCTTTGTGATGCATGTAATTAGGAAAATAAGTGAAGTCCTCTTTTAAGTCCAATAAGGATCTTAGGACCAGTAAACCTTTAAAAATTCTTCACATGGATCTTTTTGGACCAGTAGGAACTGTAACTCTAGGAGGGAAGGTATACGGATTTGTTATAGTGGATGATTTCTCAAGATTCACTTGGGTTAGATTTCTTTTTCATAAAAGTGAATCATTTGAGGAATTCAGAAAATTTCAACTTGGATTCAAAGAAAACTAGGATGTGAAATAATTTCTTTACAAAGTGATCATGGAGGAGAATTTGAAAATGAAAGATTTGAAAATTTTTGTAAAGAAAAAGGGATTGATCACAATTTTTCTGCACCTAGAACCCCTCAACAAAATGGGGTAGTTGAAAGGAAAAACAGAACATTAATAGAAGCCGCCCGAGCAATGTTGGCAGAATACTCACTACCTAGATATTTTTGGGCTGAGGCGGTTAGCACTGCATGTTATATTCTGAATAGGGTGAATGTGAGTTCGAATTTAAATAAAATACCCTATGAGTTGCTAAAAGGTAGAACACCAAATTTATCTCATTTGCATGTTTTTTGTTGCAAGGTGTTCATTCATAATAATGGAAAATCTTCCTTAGGAAAATTTGATCCAAAATTAGATGAAGGAATTTTTGTTGGATATTCAAGTGTTGAAAAATCTTATAGGGTATTCAACAAAAGAACCTTAGTAATTGAAGAAACCACATATGTTGTACTTCATGAATCTGGAAATTTGGAAGAGCCAAATGTTGTTGAAGATGAGATTGAGAAAAACTCCTAAAAGATTGATAGAATAAATTTGGAAGAAGATGTGGAAGAGAATTTGGAAAGAAAAACCTTTGCCTAAAAATTTGAGATTTTCTAAAAATCACCCAAGGGAATTGATTATAGGTGAACCTAGTGAGGGTGCTAGAACTAGGCGTGGATTAAATAAGGAAGTCAATCATTCAGCCTTTATTTCAATAATAGAACCCACTAATATTGATCAAGCACTTTCTGATGAATTTTTGATATTGGCCATGCAAGAAGAGTTGAATCAATTTGTAAGAAATAAAGTTTGGGAATTAACTACAAGGCCAAAAGATTAAAGTGTTGTTGGAACCAAGTGGGTGTTCAAAAATAAAATGAATGACTTAGGAGTAGTCATTTGAAATATGGCTAGATTAGTTGCTAAGGGGTATAATCAAATTGAAGGAATTGATTTTGAGGAGACTTTTGCCCCTGTAGCTAGGCTTGAAGCAATTAGGGTTTTACTTGCCTTTTCCTGTTTTAAATGTTTTAAATTGTTTCAAATGGATGTCAAAAGTGCCTTTTTAAATGGGGTAATTAAAGAAGATATTTTTGTTGAACAACCTCCAGGTTTTGAAAATTCTAAATACCCAAATCATGTTTTCAAGTTAAAAAAGGCTTTATATGGATTGAAAAAGGCACCCAGGGCTTGTTATGAGAGGTTAAGCACCTTCCTACTTGAAAGATCTTTTGAAAAAGGAAGTGTGGATATAACTCTCTTTTTAAAGAAATTTGGAAAGGATATACTCATTGTTCAAATTTATGTGGATGATATCATTTTTGGATCTTCAAATAAAAATCTTTGTGATGATTTTTCTAAAACAATGAGAAGTGAATTAAAAATGAGTCTAATGGGAGATTTAAATTACTTTCTAGGTTTTAGCATTAAGCAACTTGAGGAGGGTACATTTCTTAGTCAAACTAAATATATTAAGGACATCCTCAAAAAATATGAAATAGACAATGCTAAACCTGTTAGTACACCAATGAGTTCCTCAGTATAATTGGATAAGGACCTTAAGGGAAAATCTATTGATCAAAAGAAATTTAGAGGGATAATTGGATCTTTACTTTACTTGACTGCTAGCCGACCAGATATTATGTTCAGTGTTTGCTTATGTGCTAGATTTCAATCAGATCCAAAAGAATCATATTTGACAGCAGTGAAAAGGATATTAAGATATTTACTAGGAACTGAGAACTTAGGAATTTGGTATCCTAAGTTTAGCTCTTCATTTGAAATTATTGGTTATTAAGATTCTGACTTTATAGGATGTAGAGTGGATAGGAAAAGCATTTCTGGAACATGTCAATTCATTGGAAATTCATTAGTTTCATGCTCTAGTATAAAACAAAATTCAGTGGCCCTATCTACTGTAGAAGAAGAATACATTGCATTAGGAAGTTGTGTGGCACAAGTACTTTGGTTAAAACAACAATTGATTGATTTAGGATTAACTATAAGCACTATTCCAATTTATTGTGACAATACTAGTGCTATTTGCTTTTCCAAAAACCCTATTCAACATTCTAGAACCAAACACATTGATATAAGGCATCATTTCATAAGGGATCATGTATCCAAGGGAGAAATTGAACTTACACATGTTTCAACTGAAAATCAACTTGCAGACATTTTTACAAAACCTTTAGCCTTTGATACTTTCAGTACATTAAGAACAAGGCTTGGTGTAATTGATTCGAATGCTTAAATAAGAATGTTTTTGCAACATTGATATTCGTGTTTTCGTAGTTTTTGTTTTTATGATTTTTATTTTTGTGATTTTCTTTGTGAATTTTTGTGTGTTTTGAGTGATTTTATTTTAGAGTCTGTGGATTTGTCATTATTTATTTTTTTTTGTGATTTGTATGTTTAGTTTATTCTTGTATGATAAAAATTTAAAATATCCAAAAATTTGTGAAAATCGTCCGGGACGAATTTTTTTGTATTGGACGATGTGTGTAAAATTCAATTTGCGTGATTTTAAACGTCTTGAGAGCAGTTTTTAATGTTGTTCGTTTGTACGATCTGATGATCGTCCAGGAAGAAATATTTTTTTTCTCAAACGTCGGGATGATTGAATGCAGCAATTGAGTGGATAAGGCAGTTTTAATTGTGAAGTTCGTCCGTACGAACTTTGGTCGTCCGGACGAACAGACGTCGATTCATAGGCGGGGACGGTTTCCAACTGACATTAAAACGAATTACTTTTTGATCGTCTGTATGAAATTATTTCGTCTGTACGATCAGTCAAGTCAAAAGTCTGTACGAAAGGACGCATCGTAAATTGTGTTGATTACGAAAAGCCGTTTCATTTTGGACGAATTGGATCGTCTATACGAAATTTTTTCGTCCAGACGAACGATAAGTTTCGTCCAGGACGAACAGTTTTCGTCCAGGACGAACGTATCGTTTTCTTTAAATAAGAAGGCTTTTCAACTCAACAATCACAACTCCAAACTTCACTTTTAATCCCTTTCAACTTCAAATCGACAATGGCCTCCTCAAGCAAGAGACAAAAGGTGTTGGCAAAGAAACCCAACAGAAATTCCTCTGAAAATTTCCTTTCAAAGGCAAATGAGGAATCCTTTCCGCATTTTGCATCTGCCAAAATTACACCTTCTCGCATTCTGATTCAAAGCGAGATAAATTTTAAGGTAATGCACTTTTTTGCTTCCACCCAGTTTGGATTCATTCTTTCTCTCGTCCACCTCTACAACAAACAAACCTTTATCTATTTCCTAGCCAATATGAGTTTAAATTCCGACAACTCCTGTATAAGTTCTTATGTTTTCAAACAAAAAGTTGAAATCACTAAGCACGACTTAGGTGCCTTTCTAAACTTAAGAACTGAAGGATTAAGAGCCCACACCCTTATGAATGAAGACACCTACAAATGGTATGAAGTCAATATGTTGATTAGGAAAAATGGCCTAACATATCATGTTGCTAGAGTTTCAGGAATGACAAAAAATGCTCGAATCTTCCAGCACATTCTTCGATCTTTAATCATTCCTAAAGCTGGTGATAGGATCAATATTACCCCACTCCTTTCTGTTGTGACTTTTTTGTTTATGAGTCGTAAGCCTATCGATGAAGCCCAACTTATCCTAGACCATCTTTATGGGCTTTCAGAAATTGGGCATGCAGAACAGAAGAAAAAAAGAAACATCTCATTAGGACACTTAGTTACATACATTTTGGAAAAGAAATAAAACTTAGTGCATCCTGATGATGAATACGAAGAGCCGGTCTACTACAATGATGCTTCCTTTAGAGCAATTTTCAAGGAGGAAAAAGGGAAAGCACATGCCAGTGCTTCTGAAGAAGAAGAAGAAGGAGAGCAAACTTCTGCACCTCAATCAGATTATCAGAATTTGATTGAGAAATTTGATAGTCTTGAGACTCATTTTGATCAAAGATTTGATCAAATTGATGCTCAACTTCTGTAGCAACAACAGGACATTGGTAGTATCAGAAATGAAGTTCATGAAATCAATACCAATGTTATGTTGATGACCTCCTACTTCAACCTATTTGGTGGCATTCCTCCTCCTCCTCCAGAAGAATAGAGAATGAGTGATGATTTTCTTTATGTTTGTTGTACTTGTATTTGTTTTAATGTTTGTTGTGTTAGTGTTTATTTTTGTGTTTGTTTTAGTTTATTTTTATTAAAAAGTTTAGTGTATTTTCTTTTGTATTGATATTATTAAATGATCTTGTAATCTTTTTATAAATATCAATATTTGTTGTAGTTGATTTAAAATTTGGATTGTTTTTTAAATGTGTTTAGTTTTTATGAATTTCATTAGTCTTTTTAATCTTAATTGTGCTTAAATTAGATTGTAATTTGAGATTAATTTCATTAGAAAATCTAGTCTTTCTAAATTTAAAATTTGTTTATAACTTGTTATAATTAGATTTTTTAATTTCATGTCTATTCATTTAGACTACATTAAATTTAATATTATTATTGCAATTAAGATGTTTTCTTATTTTGTATTTCTTTGATCAAGTGATATTTATGCACTTAGAAAAATTTGAAATTTTAGATTATTGATCTTGGAAAGAATTGGCTTCAATTACTCTTGAAAAATTGTACAAAGAGTACAAAAATCAAAAGGAATGCGCAAAGGTTCGCAAATGTGAAAAAGAGGCACAAAATAAGCCCAATGTAAAAAGATGCATAAAAATATGCCAAAACTTTGAAAAAGATGCGCAAAGCGCCACATGTGGTAATTCTCTTCTTTCCAAATTCTTTCAATCTCTTAATTCAAATTGATCTTATGTTTATTTATATTCTATTGAACTTTGAAATATAGAATTTTTTATTCATCTCTCTTGTAATGATTTTCTATATTCAAATGTCTAAATTGAATCATGTCTTTAATAAATTCTTCTTACTTACAATGTTATATCACTTCTTAAATTCTATGAATTTCTATGATTTACCTAATGTTATTAGTTTTAGATTGCATACCTTATGTCAATCACTATTTAGATTAAATTTTCAAATGAATTTCATATAATTACTTACATTTCTTGTCTATTTCTTCTTTATCTTTTGTTTTTGTCAAAAAGGGGGAGAAATTATTGTGTTTGTATCTTGATGCTTGTATTTTTGATTTTGTGTCTTCTTGGTATGTGACTTCTAGCTTGTGGTCTGGTCTAAAAATATTTTTTTTTGAAAAACAAAAAATTTTTATTTGGTTCAAAATGCCTCCTTATTTTCAAGTATTCATCAATTCAGGGGGAGTTTAGGAGATTTGTTTAAATTGAAATCATACAAACAATAATAGTTTTGCCATCATCAAAAAGGGGGAGATTATTAAGATAGTTGTTATTTGCATGCTTTACATTTTTGCAACTTGTATAGTTTTGATGATTCCAAATATTATTGTTCAAATGTGTAGTTATCTCCTAACAATTTTAGAAGATTTGTATTTGCTCTTGTGTGTACTAACATTTCAGGAAAATCAAACTCCAGACTATGAAGACTTCAAATCAAATTCAACATGAAATACTTTGTGAATTTGAAGCTTGCACTTTTCTTTGAATTAAATTTGAAAGGGAGTGATTGTAATTGAGTGAATAAAAACATACACACACACATAAGGAGATCATATAAAGTTTATACTGATCGTACGGGATGATATCAGATCGTACGGGACGATCAGACAGTTATCTCCTATTGAGCACATGGAACGAATAGGAACTGGCTTAAAAATTTTTCAAGTCCTATTCATCCGATACGAAATTAATTATCGTCCAGGACGATCTAGTCTTTGTAAATTTTTCGTCCAAACGAAATTAATTATTGTCAAGGGCGATCTTCTCTCTATAAAATTTTCGTCCAGATGAAATTAATTATCGTCCAGGACAATCTGGTCTCTGTAAAATTTTCGTCCAGACGAAATTAATTATCGTCCAGGACGATCTGCTCTCTGTAAAATTTTTGTCCAGACAAAATTAATTATCGTCCAGGACGATTCGTTCTCTGTAAAAAATTTGTCCGGACGAACCAATTTTTGTCCAGACGATACAACCGACTTAGGACGGTTTTTCTGCAGTTTCTAGAATCGACCTTGTAATAACCATTCGTACCGGACGAACTTAGTTCGTACGGGACGATCAGCTTGTACGAAAATATTTTGTACACATATGCAAATTGGTTCGTTTCAAGGGTTTTAAGTAAAATCGTTTAGGACGATCCACGATCGTACGGGACGATCCACTGCATACAGAATTGAATACTTGCAGTTTTTGGGCAGTTTTTCTTGTCTTTTGTATAAATAGTCCAAATTAGACTGCCACCCTATCTTTTTGTCATTTGATCTTCGTGCCTCTTGAGAGAATAGCCAAGGAGAGAGTTTGAGAGTGCATTCAAAGGAGGATTCCTACCACTGGAGCGTGAAGGCTTCACTTGGAGTTCAAAGGTAAGAATCTCTACTTGTGAATTGGGATTACTTCACTCTTTTCCTTTTTCCTTCTAGATTCTCGTGAGAAGATCTGTCAAGGAGATCCGGTTCTCTGCCGACACTTGGAGAGTGTGAAAAGACGAAGGGTTCACTGCCTACACTTGAAGAGTGTGAATAGACGAAGGGTTCGCTGACTACACTTGAAGAGTGTGAATAGCCGAAGGGTTCACTGCCTACACTTGGAGAGTGTGAATAGCCGAAGGGTTCGCTGCCTACACTTGGAGAGTGTGAATAGCCGAAGGGTTCGCTGCCTACACTAGGAAAGTGTGAATAACCAAAGGGTTCTCTGCCCACACTAATAGAGTGTGAAAGTACGGATGGTTCTCTGCCAACACTGGGAATTGTGTGAAAGGACGGATGGTTCTCTGCCGCACCAGGTAGTGGTGAAAAGAGTGATTTGTAAAGGCTTCTCCGCCTTACTGTGGGTGCAAAAGGAGAGTCACTATTGGTATTAGTGCAATACTCAGAGGGTGCCTCTGAGGAGTGGATGTATGTCTGGTTTTAGACCGAACCACTATAAATCTGGTGTCATTTACTTTACTGCTTTTATTTTTTCGCATTTTATTTTTGATTTTAAAAATTCTGTGGTTGAAAAACATTTTCTATAAAAACTTAATTAAATTTTTCATTTTGGTTCAACACTTTTTCAAAGAGGGCTTAATTTTTAAACTACCAATTCCCCCCCCTCTTGGTAGCCTTGGGACATTAACTTAGGTTTAACAACCTATTTACTAGACTCAATAGAGGTGAGAGAACGTCCGTTAATTTAGGAGGAAAATTAGAAATTCGAATTTCCGGATTGGCGGCAACGGGATTTTCATATTATGGAGGCGGATGATCTCCGGCACATCGTCGGTGATTATCCCAAGTTGGATCGCAGCACTGAATCAGAAGGATTGAGATCGTCAAAGGTTAAGATTTCGCTCGAACCGGGAAAAGATGCAGAATCTACAGTCCCGCAGTAACTGTGCTTTACAAAATCCCCCTTGGTTCATGGAAATGGAGAAACGGTGATGCTTTTGGAAGATATTCGAATTGGTAATATCCCAGTGATGAAGCAGCAAGGAGCTCTGGTCATAAAGGAACCATCATTAACACCTTCTAAATAAAAAAAAAATAGGTAGAGGGTAAAGGTAAATCTGTTGCTGAATTGGTTGATTTGGATACTCCAAAATGTATCCAATCATCTGTTACTCCATCTGAAAATGTTGGTTCGACTTCAGGAATGAAGATTTTTGTAAATCGAATTGTGAATTCGAATGCAATCCCTGGACTCTGTCGCAGTGTGATAAATGAAGATTCACATATGTCGATTAACAACAATGTTCATTCAGTTATAAAGAATTTAAACGGATTGGATGGAGATAAGGTGTCTGTTGAAAATCCTAAACTGAATGTTTCCGATTCTTTAAATCCTTGGAGGAAAAAACTTCATATCAAATTGGATTTAAAAGAAGATGAAGTTACACTTTCTGATGATGGGAAAGCAGTAAAACTCAAGGAGGAATTGGAGGTCGCCAATGCCAAAAGATTGTCTAAATCTTTGGTTATTAAGGTGTTTGGGAAAGAGGTTCCATCCAATATAGTAGCATGGGAGCTAAGAAAACAATGGAAAGATTTTGGCCAACTCCATTTTACGACTTTAGGTAAAGGATGGTTTCTTTGTTCATTTTCTTCTGAAGAAATGATGGATGGTGTTCATTCTGGAGGTCCTTGGTTTATTAATGAGCATATTATAGGGATGGAGAAATGGTCTCCCAAATTCAACTCTTCCTCTACTAATAGGCTTTCTTCCCCTATTTGGGTTAGAATGCCTCATCTTCCATTACAATGTTGGGATGAGAAGAGTATAGCGTGTATTGCATCAAGAATTGGCAAACCAATCATGCTAGATGGTAATATGTTCCATTGGGGAAGAAGAGAGTTTGCTAGAGTATGTGTGAGAATACAACTTGACCAACCACTTCCCCTAGGCGTTTGGGTTGATAGCATATGTGGAAGATTCTTTCAACAAGTGGAGTAGGAGAAGATTTCAATTTTTAGTTTTGATTGCAGGAAGGTAGGCCATAAGGAGAAGGATTGTTTGCATATGAAAACAATCCTTAAAAATGTGGAAGATAATCAAGGATCCAATATAGCTATGGAAAAGGAACATAAAGAATCAAAAGAAATTACTTATGGTCCATGGAAATTGGTTGGCAATAAGAAGAAAAAGATCCCCATTAGAAGCAATAAATGGTTCAACCCAAATTACATCAGCTTTCCAAAAAAAATGTTTGTTCCTGATAAGAACTCTCAGTATCAAGAGGAAGCAAACTCAGCAAAACAGCCTAAACAAATTTCTTCAAGGAAACCAACGGTGGTTGAGGAACAAGTAGAAGATGGAGAGATAAACAATTCTGAAATGCTGCAGGATTTCAACTCCATGGTAAAGGGTTGCTTGCGAACTCAGGCATGTCCTAAGGGACTACCTGCAAACTCAACTATTCCCTATCAAAACACAGATGGAATGAATATGGAGAAAGGTTCTAATTTTAATATGCAGAATTTCAACTCCAAAGGGAAGGGTTGCTTGCGAACTCAGGTAATTCCTAAGGGAATATCTGCGAACTCAAGTACTCCCTATCAAAACATTGAAGATAAGAATCTGGGAAGTGTAATGAAGCAATTGGAAATGCAAGATATGCTAGTGATGGAAGAAAAGAAACTTTCTTTATTTGAAGACAACTTACAGCAGAAGAAGAACTCCGGTTTGGCTACAGATAAAGTGGAAAAAGAAAAAGAGCATGATGTTCTTAAAAGCAACAATAAATTCTCTTTACTTCAAAATGAGAATGTGGAAGACATGGAAAAATCACTTAAAGAGAATTCTGTAAATGGCAAAGAAGAAAAAAAAGTGGAGCAAGATGATACAATTGTTAAAAACAACAATAACAGGAAGGAATGGGGAGACAAGTCTTCATATGGAGAAACTAAATTCAAATTGCAAAAAGAATTGAAATCTTTGGGAAATTACTCCATGAATTCCAAAACAAGGAAAGGTGAATCAAAAAATATTTGTGGTGGACCTCAGTCCACCTCAAAGAAAAAATGAGCTCCCTCATTTTTTGGAATTATCGGGGGGCTAGGAAGATGGTAGCCTCCAGATATTTGAAAGAGATAGTAAAAGATAATGATGCTATGTTTGTGGGTCTTATGGAAACTAAAGTTTCTTCTATGGACCCTAATGAGTTAAAAAAATTTATTGGTGATATGTGGGATTCATTTCTTCAACCGGCTTCAGGACTTTCAGGTGGCTTAATGGTATGCTGGAGAAAAGATTTGGCTTCTTTTGAAGTTTTAGAAGCAAATGATCAGGTAGTTGTGGGGAGACTCAAAATCAAAAATCAACAAACTTGGATGTTAGCCACAATTTATGAAGCAGGGAATACATAAAAAGAAGACAACTATGGAGTGATTTGGAAAGGTTTTATGATGACAAATACCCTTGGATTATAGGGGGAGACTTTAATTGTATAACTTCCCAAAATGATAAAAGAGGTGGTAGGAAGTTTGTACATTCTCTAGGATCTCAAGATATGATTTCATTCATGTCTAGAGGAGATCTTTATGAAGTTGGATACATGGGGCCTAAATATACTTGGTGTAACAATAAAATAGGAGGAGGAAGGATTTTGGAAAGATTGGACCAATGTCTTATTAATAGTATGGCTTTAATTCATCTCCAAACGACAGTCTTGAAGCACCTTGCCAGGATAGCATTGGATCATTGTCCTATATCCATCAAGATTTTGGCTAACAAAGTTTCAAAAAAGAGGGAATTCACGTTTGAAGACATATGGCTAACATATAAAGCTTCGCACTCAGTGGTGTTAGCTTCATGGAGAAAACAAGCTAGAGGATCTGTTAATGAAATTCTTAATTCCAAATTTAAAAGAACTTTGAGATCATTATTTTTTTGGAGCAGGGAAAAACATAAAAATCTGGTAGAAGCCAAAGAAAAGCTGAAAATTGAAATATTGGAGCTGCAAGAGGAAGAAATTACTTCGAGAGGTCTATCTGATATGAAACTGAACTATTTGAGATCCAAAATTGTTGAATTCAATAACACATTGGGAAGGCTGAGTATATGGTGGAAGCAAAGGGCTAAATTCCATTGGTTAAAGGACGGTGATGCTAATACCAAGTTTTTTCACACACTTGCATCAGCTAGAAAAAATATTAACAAGATCAACTTTGTGAAAAATGAGAAAGGAGATATTTGTGAAGATAAACAAAGCATAGAAGAAGTATTTATCAATTTTTTAGCAATAAATGGAAGGGAAGGACCTGTAAACTAGATGGGTGGCTGGAGTGCTCAAACAAACTAAATCAGGAAGATTGTAAAATTCTTTGCAAGGAATTTTCTTTGGAAGAGCTGGAGAATATTATTACAAGCTTAGGATCCAACATTTCTCCTGGTGTGGATGGCATCACCTACTCCTTTATAAAATCTTATTGGCCTATCATAAAATAAGATGTCTGGGCCGCTATCAAAGATTTTTTTATTTCAAGATCTCTATTTCCGGCTTGGAAAGAAACCAAAATTGTCTTAATCTCGAAGGTAGATTCTCCTCTGAATCCTACTAACTACCGGCCAATCAGCTTATGCACTGCTATCTATAAAATAGTGGCCAAATTGCTTTTAAATAGAATGAGTTTTCTGTTCCCTAAAATCATTTCTGTTGAAAAAAATGCTTTTATCAAAGGAAGAAATATGTCAGAACATGTTCTCCTAGCTCAAGAATTGTTTAATAAATTTAGACATTCAAGATCTAGGAAAGGTTTAGCAGCTATCAAAGTTGACGTGGAACAGGCCTATGATAGTATGTGTTGGGCAACTCTTGAAAAAGTAATGGATTGGTTCGGTTTTCCTATGGCTTTTTCTAAATTAATTTTGGATTGTGTTGTATATCCAAAATATTCTATCTTGATTAATGGAGAAAGCTCAAAATGGATAGAGGTCGAATGTGGATTTAGACAAGGCTGCCCTTTGTCTCCATTCATGTTTATCATGTGTTCTCAATTTCTAACGGAAGAATTTGGGAATATTAGAAAGAATATTGGCATTAAAATCAATCCAAATGCTCCTATCATTTCTCATTTAATGTATGCAGATGACATTTTGATTTTTTCTAAAGCTAATAAGATTTGCTTGAAGAAGGTGAACAAAATCTTAAAGAACTACTGTAGTTGGACTGGTCAGAAGATCAACTACAAAAAATTTGCAGTGTTATTCAACAAATCGATGAAGAGAAGAGAATGTAAAGGCTTAATCAAAGTGCTTAACATGAACATGGTTAAAGAAATGGAGTATTTGGGAGTTAAGATTGCTCTTAGGAGATTGGTAAAGTCTGATTTCTACAAAATCATTGTGAAAACAGCAGCTAAAATTAATATTTGGCGATCTAAACACGTATCTTTAGCAGGTAAAATTTCCTTGATCAAAGCTTCTATTCTTTCTCTTCATACTTATCTTTCTAGTCATTCTTTGATCCCTTTGGGGATTCTTTATGAAGTAGAAAGAATGTGTAGAGACTTTCTTTGGAATAAAAGAGATGGTAATAAGGGTATGCACTATGTTTCTTGGAATGCATTATGTAAACCAAAGAAGATAGGAGGTTTTGGTATTCTATCCTTGGAAGACAGACTGGGACCTTTGAGATCCAGACATGCTTTGAACTTTATTAACAATCCTGATTCTCTTCTTAATAAAATGTTAAGTGCCAAATATGGAAAAGTGCTATGGAAAGAAGATAACAGTTTCAGTCAATCTTCAACGTGGAAAAGTATTTTAAATGGTGCAAAATTTTTGTTACCTATTATGAGATGGACAATATCAAATGGAGATTACATTGACACCTTCAAAGACTGCTAGATTCTAGATAAGACTTTGGATAAGTGGCCGACTTTTGTTACTATTATTGGTCCTGATTTCAGCAAAATTTCAGACTTCATTACAGACGGTAAATGGGATATGCTGAAATTAAAAGTTTGCTTTGGAGAAAGTCTAATAGAATTAATCAATTCTATTCCCATCCAACCAGAACAAACTGAAGATAAACTGGAATGTAATGAAAAGCTATCAGGTAAATCAATTGCTACATCAGTTTATGAAAAAAAAAATTGAAAACTTTGATATAGATGCAGATTATAAATGGAGAAAGGATCTAAAACTGAAACCAAAAATAGATTTGTTTTGGTAGAGATTAAGCAAGAATGGTATTCCAACCATTGCTTACCTTTTATATAGAAGACTTGCAGATCGTGGAGGATGTCCTAGAGGTTGCCTTGAAATAGAGGATACAGAGCATATATCTTCTAAATGTGTTTTTATCAAAAAGGTGTTCAATTTGTTGGCTAGATGGCATTTTTATATACCAGATTTCGATTCCTTAGAGAGCTGCTATCAGATTTTGAATAATTTTGCTTCTTTTAATCCGTTCTTGGGTAATCTTTTATGCTCTGTAATTTTCTATTGTTGAAATAGCAGAAACAAACTTGTTCATGGAGGTAAAGATGAAAGCTGCGCTACTATTGCTTCTAGATCCATTATTCAAACGGTGTCTTCATTTGATTCCTTCTTAATTCAGGAAAACTGGGATGTTAATCATCTGTTCAAGCTGTCCAAATCTTCTTGGCATCCTCCTCCCCCGGGTTTGATCAAGATAAATGTAGATGCCTCAGTTCTTAAAAATAATAGTACAGGTATTGGAGGAATTTTTAGAGATTACAAAGGTCGAGGAATAGCTGCTTTTGGGATTCATTATCAACATTGGGATAGTGCACAAATGGAGCTACTAGCTATCCTTGCTATCAGGAATTATATTCAGGATTGGATGCTTGAAGTTGAAGGATTAATCATTGAAGGTGACAACTCTAATGTCATTAAGGTATTTCAAAATGCCTTAAAAAATCCTTTGATTGATGAAGAATTTCTAAAGCCTAAGGATTTAGATTTTCTTATGAATTTTAAACATTTCATTTTTTCTTTTGCTAATAGAAATTGTAATAAGTTAGCTCATCTTTGTGCTAACTATGCCCATTGTTCATCCTTCTTTTGGGATGATTTCTCTACGAATAATGTTCCTCCTTTGATTTTAGATTTATTGAAGGAGGAATCTTCTTGTAAGTAATTGGTAATAAAATTTTATTGCAACTGTTGCAATTTTTTCAAAAAAAAGAATTTGAGATTAGTCTAATGGGAGATTTAAGTTACTTTCTAGGTTTTAGCATTAAGCAAATTAAGGAGGAAATATTTTTTAGTCAATCGAAGTATGTTAAGGACATACTCAAAAAGTATGAAATAGATAATGTTAAACCTATTAGTACACCTATGAGTTTCGTAGTTCAGTTGGATAAGGAACTAAAGGGAAAATCTATTAATTAAAAGAAATTTACGGGAATAATTAGAACTTTTCTTTACTTAACTGCTAACAGATCTGATATTCTATTCCGTGTTTATCTATGTACTATATTTCAATCAGATACTAAAGAATCACAGTTGACAACAGTAAAAAAGATTTTTAGATATCTCTTGGGAATTCAAAACTTAAAAATTGGTATCCTAAGTTTAGCTCTTCATTTGAACTAATTGGATATTCAAATTTGGACTTTGCAGGTTGTAGGGTTAATAGAAAGAGTACATCTGAAAATTTTCAATTCATAGGAAATTCTTTAGTTTCTTGGTCCAGTAGAAAATAAAATTATGTAACCCTATATACTGCTGAAGCTGAATACATTGCCTTAGGAAGTTATGTGGTACAAGTTCTTTGGTTGAAACAACTGTTGATTGACTTAGGATTTATAATAGACACAATACAAATTTATTTTGATAATACTAGTGCCATTTGCATTTCAAAAAATCCTATTTAACATTCTAAAACCAAACACATAGACATAAGGCATCATTTCGTAAGGGATCATGTATCTAAAAGAGAAATTGAACTAAACCATGTTTCAACTGAAAATAAACTTACAGATATTTTTACAAAACCACTAGCCTTTGATACTTTTAGCACATTAAGAACAAGGCTTGGTTTCATTGATCTTAATTCTTAATTTAAAAATTTTCTATAAGCTTGATTTATGTTTTTATGTGTTTTTTGTTTCTGTATTTTATGTGCTTGTTAGTGTTTGTGATTTTCCATTTTTGTTTTTATGTTTTTGTGTGATTTTGAAATGTTTACACATCGAATTTCCTTTTGTTGATCGATCGTACGAATTTTTCTAAGTGTTCTATTTGTACTATACGAAATTATTTTCATCCCGTATGAATTCTGTAGCATGTCATCATTATTTTTAACATATTGTATATAGTTTTTAATTTTCAGTACATATCATATTGTACGATATTTATATCATCCTGGATGATTTGTATTACTTCGTATGTATTCATGTAGATGGTTATACGGGCAAAATGATTTGTTATAACTTATCGTATGTATGAACTTGTAGTTCGTACATACGAACCACATATCATTTGATGGAAGGGACAAACCTAACCATCATTAAAATGATCTTAAATAATAAATCATCCTTGAAAAAAAGTTGTTCATTCGTACGATCGTATGGTTAGAAAGCCTATACGAAAGGATGCTTCGTAACTCACATGATTACGAAAATTCATTTCATTTTAAACATATTCATTTGTACATATGAAATTTATTTCGTCATATTTCAAACTTCAATCATACAATACAAACCTCTTTTCGTACGTACAAAACATTATTTCTTTTAAATAGGAGGGCTTTAGAATTCATTTTTATTCACTTCAACAAACTCTTCCAATCCTTCTCACCTTAGCAATGGTCAGTTCTAATAAAAGGGGTAGACTTATTAAGGGTTCATCTTCTAGGGTTAGAGATGATAATTTTCTATCCAGGGCTAATAAGGATTCTTTCCTTAGGTTTTCCTCTGCAAAAATCTCTCCTTCTAGATTTCTACTTCTACAAGGTATTCAGTTTCAAGTGATGCCTCTTTTTGCCACTACTCAATTTGCATTTATCCTGACTTTGATTCATGCCTATAATAAAGAAACCTTTCACTATTTTCTGACTAACATTCTTTAATAAGGATCTGAGTAGGATCAGATCTCTTGTACTGAAAAAAAGAGTAGAAATAACTAAGGAAAATTTTGGAACCTTTTTATAATTAAGGACTCGAGGAGTTAGAGCACATAGTTTAACCTCTACATCTTGACTGGACCAAAATCAACAAAGTTATTAGAGGGATTAAGCAAGTATGTCATTTGCCTAAGGTATCTTCTTTAAATTAGAATTCTAGGATCATTTAGCCTGCTCTTAGGACTTCCATGATTCCTAAAGCGGGTGACCGTATTAACATCACTCCTCTTTTATCCATTGTTACTTATCTTATCTGGTCTGGTCAACCTATAGATGAGGCCCAACTTATTATTGACTATATTCATGGCTTTTCTTATATTAGACAAGTCTCTTATAAAAGAAATAAGAATATTGCTTTAGGACACCTAGTGATATATATCCTTGAGTAGAAATATAATCTTGTTCATCCTGAACCTCAACTTGAATTGCTGATCTCTTTCCCTAATACCTCATTTTGAGCACTTTTTGGGAGAGATGATTTTAGTGAGGATTTTGAGGGAGAAGGGGGAGCACCTGTACATGGACCTGACTTTTAGGAGATGGTCCAGCGCTTTGACTGACTAGAGAGTCATTCAAATTAGCACTTTGATCAAATTCAGACTCATTTAAATCCAGGATACACAATATTAATTGGATATGGGATGGATTCGAGGTCAATTCGACTCGGCGAACACAAATGTGACTATAATGATTAGCTATTGTTCTATATTCAACCAGCCTCCTCCTCAAGACCAGGGTCCCTCAGATTTATAGATGTTCTTCTTGAGTGTTGTCTTTGCCAGTCTTTTGAGATGTGATGTGATATTTTTTATATTATGTTTATTTAGTGTTTTTTTTACCTATTTTTGAATGTCATGTATTGATATCAGTTGAGCTTCATTATATTACTCTTTCATAATTGATATCAATAAAAAATATTTTATTTTGTTTAGTTGATTGTTTCCTTTATTTGAAGTGTTAGTTTGTCTATATATAATCCTTATTTAATTGATCTAAAAAGTGTTATAATCTGAATTGCAATACAAAAATTAATTTCATTATGAAATCTAATTTTTTAAATATTTCAAGTTAAAGCTATCAACCTCATATTCTTTTTAGTCATACATAATTATAATACTATTGTAAAAATTCTGATGTCTTATTATCTTTCTAATTCTATTTTCAATATATCTATCTTTGTACTTAGAGAAGATTGAGTTTTTAGATTATTGATTTTGGAAAGATCAATTTAAAAAAAAGGGGAATGTACAAAGTGTATATAAATCAAAAGAATGTGCAATGGTTCAAAAATTTAAAATAGGCACAAAATTATCCCAAATACAAAAAGATGTAAAAAGTGTGCCACAAATATTTGAAATGATGTGCAATGTCACCAAAATAAGTGTATTGTTCTTTCCTCTATCTTTTAATCTTCAATTTCAAATCTATCTAATGTTCAATTATATTTTCTATTTGAAATTGAATTTAATTAATCTTTTTTTCATCACTTTTATAATAATTCTCTTTATCCAATTGTCTAGAATATTTCATAACCTAGATATATTTTTTCATGTCTCTGTTATATTTTAATTTAAATGTCCTAAATCTTTATTTTTTTAACTAATGAATATTAATCTTATTATTGCAATTATAATTCAATCTCTTTCAAGATCCATTATTAAAGGTTTCTTATATGACTTCTTTTCATTCTTTCCTTTTTATTGTTGTCAAAAGGGGGAGAAATACTACTTGTTTGCTTGCTTTTTGATTGTTGTTGTTTGCTTGTTTGCTTTTGATTATTTTTGTGTTTGTTCTTGTTCTTATTTTGTTGTTTTTGTTCTTATTATATTTTTGTGTATTTTTTTTGTGTATTATGTTTGTGTATAAAATTTTAAAAAATAATAATAATTGATTTGCACTTCAAAGAATTCTCTTATATTCGCAAGCTTATTCATTTAGGGGGAGCTAAAGAGAAATTTAAGATTTTATTTTTATTCAAACAATAATTATTTTTCCATCATTAAAAGGGGGAGATTGTTTAGATAGTTACTACTTATTTTGGCATGTTTGATATTCTTGCAACTTATATATTTTTTAAGATTTCAAATATTATTAGTTTGATTATTATTTCTCCTAATATATTTTGGAAGCTTTTGCTCTTGTGTTTAACTAATATTTTAGGAAAATCATACTTCGGATTATTGAAGACTTCAAATCAATATTAGTTTAGAGTTTATTGTAATTTAAGTCTATGTTTTCTATTTTATTGAATATGAGTGAGTGTGCTTGTATATGAGTAACTAAGCAAACACAGACCTGGGGAGAGTTTAATATTCATATCTTTTAAACTAATCATACTGTATGATATAACTTTGTATGGGATAATCTGGCCAGTTATTTTCCCCAACGAGTAGTCAAATGAATATAAATGAAAATATTTTTTTTCTAAATATGGATCATATGGGATCATCTCAAATTCATACAAGGATGAAAGCCTTGATTCCATCCTTGCACGAAGAACTTTTTCTAAGTATTGATCGTACGGGGATGATCCAAGGTTCGTACCAAGACGAATGCCTCAAGTCTGTTTATGCACAAAGATTTTACAGGAATATCCCAAGGTTTTACCAGGCTGAATGCCTCAAGTTTGTTCTCGCATAAATATTATACTGGATGATTCAAGTTTCATATAAGGACGAATGTCTCGGGTTTGTTCTCGCTCATTTTGTCCCAACATTTCGTACAGACAAATTTTAAAATTTTCTAACTATTTGTCTCGAAGGAACTTAGTTCATACGGAATGATGATCACATACAAAATGATTTTGTTCTGATTCACAAAAAGTTCATACACATAAGTATTTGAACTATTCGTATGTAATAACACATGATCGTACTATACGATCGTGCATGCTCAAAATTGAAAATTTTAATTTTCTGGATACTTTTTTATGACCTTTATATAAAATGCTTATTAAAACTAACATGAAAGAATCAATTCTTCATGAATTTTCAAGGGAAATTGAATGAGAGAGTGTGAGAGATTGTTTGAGAGAGATTCCTTGTTAATGGAGTGTGAAGAGTTCACAACATTACTCAAAGGAAAGGATCTTTGTATGTAATTTATGTTTTTCACTCTTTCTATTATCTTTATAAATTTCTCGTGAGAAAATTTTTGAAGAAGATCTGATTCTCTATTGACACTTAGAGAGTATGAATAGTTGAAGGTTCTCTGCCTACGCTTAGAAAGTTTGAATAGCTGAAGGTTCAATACCTACACTTGGAGAGTGAACAACCGAGGGTTCTCTGCCCATGCTTCGAGGGTGTAAAAGGATGAAGGTACTCTTCCTACACTTGGAATGTGAGAAAGGATGAAGGTACTTTGACTATACTTGGAGGATGTGAAATGATGAAGATACTCTACCTATACTTGGAGGTTGTGGAAGGATGAAGGTATTCTGCCTACACTTGGAGGGTGTAAATGGATGATGGTTCTGTACTGCACTGGGGATTGATGGAAGAGAATTTTGTAAAGGATTCTCCACCTTGCTGTGGGAGTAAAAGGAGAGTCACTTTGGTAATAGTGTAATACCTAAAGTGGGATGCTTTAGGGAGTGGATGCAGGTCGTGTTTGATCGAACCACCATAAATCTTTGTGTCATTTAATTTTCTGCTACTTATTTTTATGTAAGTTTTTTATTCTATGGTTGAAAAGTTTTAATTTAAAATGACTACCATTAAGCCAAGGCCAATTACAAACACTATGAAAGTTATTAAGTTTATCCAATAATATTTTCCTAGTATAGCAAGAAGAAACAACACAAATAAAGGAATTATAACAATGAAAATTTAAAACCTCCACATTATAAAGCATCACTTTAGTGAAATCACCAATAACATCTATTTTAACAGGATTCTTCCATAAAACAAAACTTATTAGCCACAATCAAAATAGTATACTTTAGTCCCAAAATTAAATGGTTCAAGAAAGATAAGAATAAAAATATTATAAATATGACATAAATTCTTATCTCTTAATGTAGAAGAGGGTCACCCAATGCCCCAAACATTCCAAATAATATACTTAAACATAAAAATAGACTTAATGAGAAGTATGTGAATGGGTGGTTCTAGGCGATTTTAAAATGATGTTCTTTTTCTTCCTACCTCTCATACTATGAAACTTTATATAACTAGTGTTCTTGTCATCTTTAGAAAAACATTTAGGAATCGTATCCATTTCTTCTATATCAGTAAAAGCATCACAATGATAATGAGAGGTTATGGGAAGATTACTATCATCATTCAAACGTTCCTGTCTAATCTCTTGTTGCAATTCTCCCTCCTCAAAGATACAGCCATCCTCCATATCAGTTTTGCTTCTTATGTCACTACTAACCTTACCTTCCACTATACAGATTTGTACTAACTCCTGAGCAATAACAATAGTTTGAGAAGGCACCATATTATGGAAATTATTATTTTAAATCATGATATTCATATTAGGCAAGTTTTTGTTAGTAACACAATGAGTAATGGATGAAGATGAAGCAATATTTTGATTAGAAGTAATAGCCAACATATGCTCATCCACATTATGATAGTCATTATTAATAATAAGGATATAATTTACTCCCTGTACAAAAATATGATCATCAATATGAATGGAATGTGGTTCATTACACATTAAATGACAAACAATTGGGTCCTCTATAGCATCCTTCACATTAATACCATTACCCTCTTCCATGTCAGGAACAAATTCCACAATAGTAACCTATATATTAGAATTATTACCCTCAACTGTAACCGAGTTAGGCTTCACAATATCAAGGTCAACCGAATGGGCACCATTCTCATGAAACGAGTTGGTTGGATCCTTCTCCTTTTAGAGTTGGGGATGTAACCTAAAACATTCATTTAATCCATGGCCATGCATCTTACAATGAGAGTAAAAAATTGATAAGTTTTAAATTTCCAATTTTTTTAAATACCCATTTAATTACAAACCAATACAAATTTCCTTTGGATTTTCTTAAAAATATCCAACTAGACTAAACCATGAGTTGTAGAGGGCCTACAGATAGATGCCATAGCTTGGTCAATTTACAGCTATCGACCAAAGATCAAACCCAAACCAAACAGGATTTGAAAATTAAAAAAATAAAGATGCAATTTCGGCAATGAAATCCAAACAGGGGCTATAGGATATTCCTCTCACACATAAAAATTTGGAATCCATTTCAGTAATCTCATTTGATAAGCTTATATAGAGTAAGATCTTCTTAAGAATTTGCAACTGTAAACGAGATCTTTATTCAGTTTAATTGCAATATGACGTGGGTCAAGCAAGCTAATGTGAAAAGAGCTAGATAACTTAATGTTAACAAAAAACTTTTGAATAATAACAAAATTAAGACAACTAAGAATACATTTACTGAATAAAGTTTGAGCAAACGTCAAAGCTAGTTGTGAGATAACTGAGTCATCACACATCAAAGCTAGACACGCTTTAAAAGAAGTTTGAACAAAATTAAATTTAGTAGGAGTCGATGAAGCACCAGCCAAGTCATCCTTAAAAGACTATGATTTCTCATCAGGCAATGAAGAAGGAGTTGGGTTAGATGATGCTAGAGATGTCAACTCCCAGAACCAACAAAAGTGAAAAGGACTTAAACATAAACTGCAAGATACACCATGAAAGCCAATAGTGAAGAAATCATAACAAAATTCCAAAAAATTGATGCCATGAGAAAAGTGAGGAATTGAGTGAGAAAAACCCTAAGTCACCTTGAAAACACTAGAGCAGAGAGACGTTGCAGAGAGCAGGTGATTTACTAATTAGGGTTTAGGGTTTTAATGTTTATAATTTAGGGTTTAGGGTTTAGGGTTTAGGGCATAGTTTTTATGGTTTAGGGTTATGGTTAATGGTTGCAATATGTATATATATTTAATTTTAAGATTTTAAAATTTTCCTTCAGTGTTTAAGATTTTGGTTCTCTCTTTATAGTTATTGGTAAAAGATTAGGAATTAAAGTTTTGAATTTAAGGTTTTGATTTTTATTTTTATGGTTTAGGTTTTAAGTATTAGGTTATTTGGTTTTCATTTAATTTTTTTTTTTTTTTTTTTTGGTTTATAGTTGTTAGTGTTTTGGGTTTGGGGTCAAGGGATTGAATTTTTATATTTAGGGTTAAGGCTTTATGTATAATGGTTAAAGATTTTAGATTTAAGTTTAAGGTTTCAATGTTAATGGTTTGGAGTTTTCTTATTAGGGTATAAGGTTTTTTATTTAGAATTTTTTTATTTTTGAATTGGATTTATGATTTAAAATTTAGGATTTAGGGGTCAGTGATTAGGGTTTTGGGTTTATAGTTTGGGGTTAGAAAATTTTTTATAATTTAGTGTTTAGGAATTTTTTTTAGGGTTTAGGGTAAGCGATTATTGTTTAGCGTTAGTTCTTAGGTTTAGGGATTTGGAGTTTAGAGTTTAGGTTTTGTAGTTAGAGTTTATGGCTTAGGAATTATTGCTTAGGGTTTAGGCTTTGGAATTTAAGGCAAAAGAATAAGGTTTATGGTTTAGGGTTTAGATTTTAATATTTTTTATTCTAGTATTAGTTATTTGGGTTTAGGGTTTATAATTTTGGGTTAAGATTTTCATTATTACAAATTATGGTTTTTTGTTTTGTGATTTAGGATTTAGAATTTAGGATTTAGGGTTTGGGATTATGTTTTTTAGGTTTAAGATTTATGGTTTGTGTTTAGGGTTAGTTTATGAGGTTTAGGTTTTTGTATTTTTAGTTTAGAACTTTAATGTAAATGTTTAGGTTATACAATTTAGAGTTTATGATTTTTTGAGTATATTGTTTATACATAAGTGATAAAGTTTTTTGGAATTAGAAATTAGGTTTTATGGTTTAGGGTTCATGGTTTTGGTTTAAGGTTTTAAGGTTTATGATTAGATTTAGTAGTTTTAGGTTAAGGATTTTGGGATTAGGGTGTAGGATTTAAGATTTATAATTTAGGGTTTAGAGTTTAGGGTGTAGGGTTTGAGGATTATAGGTTTTTTTTTTTTGGTTGAAACCCACTATAGAGGCTTACTTGTTAATAAAAAGAAATTGTTACAAAAGTCCTTAAAAAGAGACAAATTGCTCACTAAATACTCAAAGAGCTACAATATAAAACAAAAAGAAAACCTAATGAGTAATAAGTCCCTATCTAATATACAAGCATAACAAACAAGAAAAAAGAAACATCAGCACAAGAAAAAGCATCCATCCTTCCACAGTCCAAGCAAACCAAAAATCCAATTTCAAAGCATAGTTTCAAGTAAACCTACACTAAAACTTAACACCAGTAAAGCCTCAAACAGCCAAATTAAATAATAGCTAAATAAAAGGAAAGCAATAAAGATAATTGCATAATTTAAACTAGATTCCCTTTAATACCAACAGCCTGAGTACCACATAAAAAACCACACCAATAGAATCCTCACTAGTTGGCCTAGAACCACAAAACAAACACAGGACCACCCCACACCACCATAGCCCACTAGAACACCAACAGACTGAAACCAATAATACCCCACTAGGCCCACACAACAACACACATCCACACAACGACCAAGCAAACACAAAAACAACCCCAAACCCAAAGAAAACCAAACCCAAATAGAAAGCAACTACACCCCACACAACAACAGCCAACAACCCACACACCACCCACATTCCAGCTCATAAAACACCAAAACTAAGAAGCACAAAAATCGAGCACAAAATTGAATCCAAATCAAATTACCAATCAAAAGAAACAAACTATTTCATCAAATAATGTTAACCAAATTTATCCAATCTAATCAAACCTCTTAAAAAAATAGGAATATCAAAATTTAAAAAAAAATTAAAAAATTCAAACCAACTCCCATCTAAGCAAGAAAATTGGCACAAGCATTACCTTCTCTCCAAATGTGGGAAATAGAATAATTAATTTGAGAATGCATACTTTTAATATCCTTAAGTAGGTAAAAATTATCTACATTACTATTATTAGAAATAATAAGAAAATGAATCTACTTTAATCCAATGCCTTAAAAAACCCTAAATAATGAGAATTTTAGAGCATGATAAAGAGCCATCAATTCAATATGCAGAATAGAACAAAAGCGAAGAGGGCAAGAAAATCAAATCAGCATATTAGGTTCCTTATCTCTTAAAATACCACCAGAACCACACTTTCCATCAATGTTTACTTTAATGAAACGTGAAAGTTCGTTCAGAATGTTAAGCCCTATGAACTCAGTCCCAAGCTAACCAAGAGGGGGGGGGGGTGAATTGGTATTTAAAAAACTTTTAAGACAAAGAAATAAAATCACAAACCAAATCACACCGCAAGAAATTAATGCGGAATTAAAAAGTGCGGAAGCAAAAATACGAACACAAGATTTATAGTGGTTCGGTCGACTCGACCTACGTCCACTCCTTGGAGGGACCCTCCAAGTATTGCACTACAAAACGTGACTCTCCTTTAGCCCCCACGGCTAGGCGGAGAAGCCCTTACAAGAACCTCCTTTTTGCCACCCCGGCAAGGCAGAGAACCTACCTCCTTTTGCTTCCTCCTGAAGCTGGCAGAGAACCACAACCAAAAGCAAACTCCTTACCTCTACCGACCCTTCCACGGACGAGAAACTCCAGACGAAAGACAAGCAGAGCGATCCTTGAAGCAACCCTTGTGAATCCCCCTCACAAGCTCCCCCTCACAAGATCCTCTCTCTCTCTCTTTCTCTCCTCAAGGTCTTCTCAGGTCAAGGCAGCAGCCAAAAGTCTTCTAAAACGTTTGAACAAGAGCTCTTAAATAGAAGAGCTCTCAAGGAGCTCATTAATTGCAAGTAGCTGACTTTATCGTCACGACCGATCTGGACATCGGCCTGGCCGATCAGTACAAACCAAAGAAGATCCGCCAGAGCATCGCCCTGGGAACAGTCCTGGACGATTGAAATTTGGCTTGATCATCCAGGATGATAATACTATCATCCTGGCCGATTAGTTCAAATCAGTGCAAATCGTCCTAAGCGTCGCCCTGTTTATGACCTGGCCGATATTTATCGTCCTGAAGCAACTCAAGGATTTTGAATGTATCGTCCTGGCCGATCCTGCGATCGTCTAGGACGATATGATCATATAAATCATCCTTAATTACTTCCTTGAGTTCCTGATCAATTAAGGCATAATTTGGTAATTTTGTCCAGGCCGATACGGGGATCGTCCTGGCTGATAATATAAAAATACAGTATACCTTAACTGTCTAAGGCGGCTACTTCTTTCTATTTTGAGCTTATCGTCCTGGCCGATACATGTATCGTATAGGCCGATATGTTAATGTCGGCTGCCTTAATTAAGAATCCTTAATTAGACTTTCTGTTTTAAGCTGATCATCCCGGACGATATAAATATCGGCCGGGCCGATGTGAAAAAAAAATAGAAATTCTAAGTCTCTCAAGTGTGTGTGTGTAGGGTTACTTAGCATCAGTCTCTTTGACCATTACAAGTAGACTCAAAAAGAGAAAAACAAAAGTATAGACTGACTCAACCCTAAACCTACGCAATTCTGAACTTGGCTTCTTCATGATCGTCCGGTCTTCGATTCTTGAAAAGTTAGAAGCAACAAGTAGTCCAAGAGAAGTAGTGTTTGTCAATCATCAAAACACAAGCCATGAAAATATAGATTTTCAACAATCTCCCCCTTTTTTATGATGGCAAAACACTACGAAAAAAAATAGCAAAAAATTTCAGGATTGATGAAAAGAGGAATCTCATACACTTCTCCCCCTTTTGACATATCAAAAAGAAGGGTACAAGAAAGCAAAGCAAAAGAGATCCTCCTATTTTTTTTTTAACCAAGGCATGAACATGATATAGTATTCCATGTGATTGAATCAAAAGAAAATTTGTGAGTTAATGTGTTAATAAGCTCATCAATCTATAGAATAATAGAATATCCAATCAAGACTACCCTTAGCTCATACATTTTTTAGGGTAGAATCGTCTTTTGAAATCAATGACCTAACTCAAGGGTTTAATTGGATATGAGAAAAAGGAATCCTCCTATCACTTGGCTTAAGAAAAAAAAACATCTTCATACAATAATGAGGTAAAGTAAATTTGTCACAATCGAAAGTTAATCGAAGTCAAGTCTTTGATAACCAACACTTCTAAGTTCTAAAAGATTGAAAAAGAGAGAGTAGCTTGCTTTGGAGTGGGCTCATTTTATGCCTCTTGTCAATATCGTGGCGCTTTGCGCATCTTTTTTTTTTTGTTCAATTTTTGGCATCTTTGCGCATCTTTTGTTGGCATCATTGGCCAATTTTTGTTCTTTTTGCAAGCTATATTCTTTTTTATAATCTTTTAAAGACAAAGTTGTAAATATATTTACTCATATATTAGAGAATAGGAGCACTCTCTCTAATAAAAGGAAGAGCTGTCACAAGCAGAATTAATAATCAAGGACAAGAGTAACGAGAAATTTTGATGTGATAAAAAGACTTTAAACATTATAAGTATAAGATAGATTTGCTTAAGCAAGCTTAAGACAAGATCGCAATTCCATAACCAATCTTTAACTTGAGATAGATTTTTGATTAGAGAAGAAAACTATGCCACTAAAATAGGTTAGAGAAAGAGACACAATCACAAAATATTCCTACCATTTAAGAGATTGAGTAGATAAAAACATATTGACTACAAATTTCCAACGATAAGGACAAGGAATATAATACCATATTAGCAATGGTTATGAAAACTAAGTAAAGAGAAGAAAAAAAAAAGTAAAACACACAAAAAGAACTAAAACAACAAAAAAGAAACAAAAGTAAACGAAAATAAAAAGCAAAAGAAAAAAAACAAAAATAAAAGTTTTCATGCATTTATGTCAATCACACCCAACCTGGTCCTTAAAGAGCTGAAAGTATCGAAGGCCAGTGGTTTAGTGAAGATGTCTGCCAGTTGATTTTCAGTTTTCACATGGTGTAACTCAATGTCTCCCTTAGTCACATGATCTCTAATGAAGTGATGCCTAATGTCAATGTGTTTTGTCCTTGAATGTTGGATAGGATTCTTAGAGATGCATATGGCACTAGTATTGTCATAAAAGATTGAGATGGTACTTACATGTAATCCTAAATCCAATACCTGTTATTTTAACCAAAGGACTTGGGCCACACAACTTCCAAGAGCAATGTATTCAGCTTCAGCAGTGGAAAGAGCAACAGAGTTTTGCTTCCTACTAGACCAAGAGACTAAAGATTGTCCAATGAATTGACAAGTTCCAGAAGTGCTCTTTCTATCCACCTTGCATCCTGCAAAATCAGAGTCATAAAAACTAATAATCTCAAAAGAAGTGCTATGTCTAGGGTACCAAATCCCTAATCCTTGTGTCCCCAAAAGATATCTAAAAATCCTTTTAACAGCAGTCATGTGGGATTCCTTAAGGTCAGCCAAAAACCTAGCACAAAGGAAAACACTAAACATGATGTCAAGTCGGCTCGCAGTCAAGTAAAGTAAGGATCCAATCATGCCTCTATACTTCTTCTGATCAACAGACTTACCACTTGGGTCCTTGTCCAATGGAGCACGAGAAGTCATGGGAGTGTTAATTGGCTTGGCTTTGTCCATCTCATATTTCTTCAAAATGTCCTTTATGTACTTTGTTTGATTTAGAAAAGTTCCATCCTCTAATTGCTTTATGCTAAACCCCAAAAAGTAGGACAATTCTCCCATCAAACTCATCTCAAACTCTCTACTCATTGTTTTAGAAAAATCATCACACAAAATTTTATTAGAAGATCCAAAGAGTATGTCATCCACATAAATCTGAACAATGAGTAAATCATCTCCAACTCTCCTAAGAAAAGGGTGGTGTTTACACTTCCCTTGACAAACTCGCTTTCTAGTAAGAATGTGCTAAGCCTCTCATACCAAGCTCTTGGTGCTTGCTTTAAACCATACAATGCCTTTTTCAATTTAAACACATGATTTGGAAATTGGGAGCTCTCAAAACCTGGGGGTTGTTCTACAAACACATCTTCTTTTATCTCCCCATTTAAAAAGGCACTCTTGACATCCATTTGAAAAAGCTTAAATCCTTTATAACAGGCAAAGGCTAATAGCACTCTAACGGCTTCCAATCTAGCTATAGGGGCAAAAGTCTCCTCAAAGTCTATCCCTTCTATTTGATTGTATTCCTTAGCCACCAATCTTGCTTTATTCCTTACCACCACTCCTGAATCATTCACTTTGTTCTTAAAGACCCAATTTGTTCCAACTACACTTTGTCCTTTAGGTCTTTTCACAAGTTCCCAAACATCATTCCTAACAAATTGATTCAACTCTTCTTGCATTGCTAAAATCCAAAACTCATCAGAAAGGGCTTGGTTAATGGTGGTGGGTTCAGTCATAGAAATAAAGGCAGAGTGGTTCACCTCCTTCCTAAGTCCATGTCTAGTCTTAACTCCACTAGAAGGGTCTCCTAAGATCAAATCCTTGGGGTGACTTGTAAAGTATCTCCAATCTCTCTGCAAAGTGTGTGAAGTTTCTCCCCTTTCAACAAAGTTCTCTACTCCTTGGGTGACAACTTCTACTCCTTCATTACTTAGGTGCTCACACCCCTTCCCCAAATTCTCTACTCCACTAGTAATCTCTCTAATATCATCATCTTCTACTCCATGTTTCTTAGGCTCAGACTCATCAAAAACTACATGAGTTGTCTCTTCCACCATTAAAGTTTTCTTGTTAAACACCCTAAAAGAATTCCCAACAATAGAATATCCCAAGAATACTCCCTCATCAGATTTAGGATCAAATTTTCCCAAGTGAGATTTCCCATTGTTGTGAATGAAAACCTTACAACCAAAGACATGAAGGTGGGAAAGATTGGGTGTCCTACCCTTAAGGATGTCATAGGGTGTCTTCTCTAATTTAGCTCTAACATTCACCCTATTCAACATATAACAAGCTGTGTGTTGGTGGAATTTTGAAAACATGTTTCGAAAAGATTAGTTTTCTTTGGGGATTTTAAGATTAAGGTCGAATTCTAATTCTAAGGTCGAATCAACTCGTTAGAAGGAATATATCACCCCGAAGGACGAAGATAAACTTTCATAACGGTGTTCAGGCTCAGAATTATGTGAACACATCTTGAATATTATGATCGGGTTCTAAAGAGAACTTCATATGGCCCCGAGGGAACAAAGTAGAGTTCAACTAAATACCCAATTACAATATCCAAGAAGTGTGATCGTCGCATTCACATCCAAAGCCTTATCGAAGAAGGATGTATCTCCCCGAAGGGAAATGACACCATTCTACGATAATTCTTCTAATGCAACGACGACGATCATTCATTAACTTTTCCCAAAGAAATCTAGTGAAATTTTAAAATCAATTTTAAAATCAGGTGTGTGGGGTTCCAAATCTCCTACGAGCGCAAGCCCTCGTAGTTAATTACATCGTAAGAAAACGAGGTCTCTTACGAAAACTCTCGATTAAAATAATGGCAAAATTTTGTTAGAATTTCTAGGAGTGATATCAAAGTATGAATAGAATTATTGGAAAATCAAAAGGGAATGGATCAAAATTGAGCAGTTATTAACGGAGTTAAAGGATGAGAGGTAGGGGACACTTTGAGATTCCAGAACCATCCGGAAGTGTCCCAACTTAATCTAAGTGTTGGGCTTTATGTTTTAGGATTGAAATGAAGCTTTAATTAGAGTTGAGTATTTTATTAGAAATTTGGGATTAGATTCCCGAAATTTGGGGTCTTATAATCAAAGATCTGCCCTAGATCCTAAATCTATTTTGGACACTGGACCACAGTCGTCCGATCCTAACTAATGCAGTGCAAGGTCTGGACTTACCCCGGCCTGGATTGGGGAGCCAGCTAACCACCTAATCGATTTAAAATAGATGAGTCCGGTCTTTCATGAAAGAGTGGTGGGGACGTTGTAATTAAGGTTTTAGAGGATCGGGGCCGACATCTAGAGAATTTCCTAATTGGCCCCTTTAACTTATGTTGGGTGCTAAAATGCTAAACTGATGCAATTAAAATTTTGACTCTTTAAGTATGTTTCTAATGCAATGCATGATAGTTAACATCCTCAAATCAAGTATGCTTGAAATTTTAAAAACAGGCTTAGAAAATAATTTTTTTAGAAGACTGGACTTCCCCAGGTCCGGCACCTCGTCCTCATAGGTCAGACTATCCGGACTCTACCCGCAGGCGGGGAAGGGTCTAAAGCAAGGAAAGAGTAATGCAGAAATATGCATGCGACCCCGGGGTCGATCCCCGGCTAATTCCCTAGATTCGTTATCTTTCTATGTTATTTATACTCACTAAAGTTTTAGACTTTAAGGTTATGAATATAAAAATTTTCACACCCTCACGAGCCTCACGAGTCCAGGCAAAAACAAAAGCGGCACACAATCGCCAAAAAACTAATAAAAGCAGGTAGTCCTAAAGGCAATCAATTCATCACATCAAATATAAATTAACTAATTAATAAATGTCCATAGGCAAAGTTGCCTTGCTTATTACAAACCAGAGTTTTGCAGAAAGTAAAGTGGCCGGGCACCACTGACAACAACCCGGATTCTAAACCTAGTAATGACGCAAGTAGTTTTGAGTGGGATATTCTCAATCTTCAAGTCTTCAGTCCTGTTCTTCTTTGAACTCCTTTTCTTCAATCTTCTTGGAATCTTAGTAGTGGATTACCCAAATGGATAAGAGGGCACTTTCCTCTAAGGGGGAAGACCACTCTTTCGTCTTTGGGTAAGGAAGAGGTATGATCCAAATTTGGATCCCCAAATAGAAAAGGTCTACTCCCCTTAGGGGCATCCTTTTCTCTTCGGAGTCCAAGCTTTGGACCTATATATCCCAACTCAAAGCTAACTTTCACAACACTTAACAATTACACAAATTACATTTGTATCAAATCAAAATCTAGACTCTCCTGCAAGGTTATCCTAAGCAATTAATATATATATAAAATTATTCCCAAGCAGTTTATATATGAGCAGAAAAGGAAGTAAACACACTGGCCACGCTCTTTTTATGATTAGGGGGCTTTAGCAGCTGAAGCACCTGTGCAAAGATTTTATAATATTTATGCATTTTTTGATTTGCCCCCTTTTTATATTGCCCTGCATGAGCGTGGCCACCTGCAGAAAACTGTGTCAACATCCAGATCGTACCTAACCTAAGGGTAATCTAGTCGCCAAACACATCAATCCATCCACAGAGTACAGAAAAAGTAAGCAGACACAGCAAAGCAATTTCATCCACAACATGCAGTGAAAACTACGAAAAATCCGGCACACAACAGTAAAGTAAACACCGGCCTAACCTAGATCTAGAGTTGGTTGTCCTAGCACATCATCTAAAGTGTGTGAGAAAGGTTGTGTGGCTGGGGTAGATCCTAAAGTGGGTTATTAGTTGAAGTTGTCTAAAAGTCTGAGTTTGTTAAGGCTCAAAAGGGATTTAGATTAAGATTTAAGTATTAATAGATTAAGAATTTTAATTAAACATATTTTAAAAGTTAATTGATTACTACCTTTGTTTCACACCGAGGCCGTGAAGTTTATTTCACCTTCCTTGGGGCTAAGTTAATAGCCTCGTAGGCCTGGGTTACCTAGTAGCAATCGGGGTTGATTAAGTTACTTTAAGTTTGTTGTAATTAAGAGACGTGAATTAATATTAGGAAGGGTTTCTTGCTGATTTTTAAAATTGATTAGTTTAAGTTTGCCATTAATCGATTCGTGGCGTTGTGCCACCAGGCTCGAGGAACCAGCCTCCTTAGGACACTTAGCCCCGCAGCCCGGAGTAGTCCAGCCGATAAACCAAATTAATGTAATTAAATTAGAGGTTTTAAAAGGTTAGATAATTAATAATTAATCTATTCTTAAGGTTTAACACCCCTTGGAATCCATTCGTGGCGTTGTGCCACCAGGCTCGAGGAACCAGCCTCCTTAGGACAGTTAGCCCCGCAACCCGGAGTAGTCCAGCCAATAAACTTCATCTTCGGGATGGTTGTTATGTTTTAAAAGGTTTGTTGAATGCTTTAAACATTAAGTTAACATTTTCTGGTGTTTTGGAATAATTGTGAATTTTATGAATTTTGAATATTTTAATCATTTAATAAAGAGGTTGAAAATTGACTTTTTGATTAAGTTCAAATTCTAGAATGTTTGTATCTTATTAAAATACTAGACCTTACTACGATCAGTTAGAAGGTAGGTACGTTGAAATCGGATTTTTCTGCATTTTATTACGAAGGTTTGAAGTTTTGGACCAGTTTTGAACTATAGTTTGACCAATTTGTTGACTTTTGACTTTGACCAGATTTTAAGGGTTTGAAATTTTTGGAAAATACTAGATTTTAATTAGAGTCATTAGCCACTGAGTTTGATTGATTTAGAATTTTCTATAATTAGTTATGAATTTTGGAAGTTTTGAGCATTTTAATGAATTTTGGAAATTGTTTAATTAATGACCCTTTTATGGTTTTGCTTCAAACAAATCCCTAACTCCTTGAAAACACCTCCAAAGGTCAGAAATGACCTAAGGAGGGATCCCCAAGTGTTTGGGAAATTTTTTGGGATTTTTAATTATTATTAATTATTTAAATTAATTAAATATTGATTTTCAATTAAAATTATATTAAGGTTTAATTTGATATCAATTAAAGGTGATTTTAATTTTCATTGATTAAGGTTTGAATTATGGTCAATTGAGGTATTATTCATTTTTTTCGGGTTTAATCTTGATTTATTGTATTTTCTGGAAATTTTGAGGGCTTAATTAAGGGTTAATGTTGACCTGTTTAAGTTTCTGACCAAATGATCTCTAAATTGAGTAAAATTTTAACCTAGGGTTTATAATGTCACTAGGTTTAGTGTTCTCAAGTTTCACCCCTATTGAGTGTGTGTAGAATTTCCTAGGATTTTTCTAAGTTGACTAAACATCGTCCTTAATTATTGTTCCTAGGTGGCGCTAGTGTTCAGTTGGACTTAAATCTCTGTTCACCTAACCCTTGAACATGTACAAGCACACCACATAAATTAGAAAGCCTAATTCTACTAATTTGGAGAGTTGTGAATTTTCAAAGTTTTGAGTCCAGAATGGACCCATAACTTTGTAAATTCACCCCATAGCAATCCACTGGACATCTGGACCTAAGAAAATTACATATAATGCCTAAGATATCCAAAATTATTTCACCAAAAGTTGAGCTCCATTTGAGCACTGGATTGAGAGAGAATTGGAAAGATTGGATTTAAAACAATCCCATATATTTCTCAATACAGTGATCAAAACAGGTTTAATTTAATTTTAATAAATACTAGAGATCAAGAGCTTTCCGACGAGCCCAAGAACATGAAATTTGGTGAAAATTTGAATTTACTATGAATTTTTAAAGTTCTGGCCATTAAAATTGATTTTTTAAACTAAATTTCAGCCGTCGCCAATCATTACCAATGATTGGAGCTGAAACTGCGCCGGCGAACAGCGTGGTGACACGTGTCCGACACGTGGCGCCCATCGGTTGTCCACTTAAACACATCGGACGACAGTTTAAGCCGTCCGATGCGCTTGTTCTGGATGGACGGTTCCGATGAGGCCACGTCAACCCCGCCATTCCAAATGGCCCAGGTTCGAAACTCAGCAATGACACGCCATTTTGGAGAGGGTGACGTGGCACTCTATCAGCTATTCGATCGCTCAGAAGTAACAATCCAACGGTTCAGATTGAGCCAGCGCAGATTAGTTCAAAATGAACTGAAATCTTAAAATGACCATAACTTTTAAAATACAACTCCAAATTGGATGAAATTTGAAACATAGAATCATGGTAGCCTAATCTTCCAATACCAGGAGTTTGGAGGCTCCATGCATTATAGATTTTCTACAGTTCCAAATTTAAAATTTAACTTAAAACCCAAATAACTTACAATCCAGCCGTCGAAAATTTGATTTCTTGGGCTTGTTGGAAAGCTGGGAATGTCCTCTAAAACTTTGTAGAAGACCTCGGGAGCTGGATCTGGCTGGATTTGAAGTTATCTTTGAATAACCTGATTCTCTCTCTAGGTTCCTCTCTCTTCTCTAATTGAAGTTTGGGAGCTAGGATCTGTTGGGGGAAGGCCTGGAAGAGCTAGAGGAAGGTATGGATAAGATTTTGGGGGGTTTTTGAGTGCTGGAGAAGCTCTGGATGAAAAAATGTTTGAGTGAGAGAGTGTGTATGTTAGAATGAGGCTCATTAGGGCATTTTTTCCTTATTCAAAGTCTCTAAGTTGGATAGATGGATAGGATCAAGTGTGGAAGCTCCTAGATGATTGACAAATGTCCCTGGAGCAGTTGGAAAGCTTCCCCAAAGGCTGGACATACCTTGCTCCCATTGGGTGGACTTGGGATGAGTGGGGGGGACCATTGCCACTTAAGGCTAAACCAAGGGCTGAGCTTGGTTATGGGGCCTATTAGAGAGCTTTATCTCTCATTTAGGACTGACCTAGCTACCTAGATTAGTGGGAAGGAGGCTCACATGTGAGTTTGACCATGGGGCTCCTCCATAAAGCCTTTGTTGACCAAATTGACAAGTCAAAAGGTCAAGGGGGCTGAGGTGGCAGTGGGAGGTCATTGATGCAGGTTGGATTGAACTTGGAGAGGCTTGATGATTAGGATTTAAGGTTTGAAGGCAAGTAAGGGAGCTTGAGCTAGTTTGACCAAGTTTACAAGTGTTGACTTGGTCAAAATGACCATGACTTGGTTCATGATGTATTTGGCAAGAGTCAAGGAATTAAAAGAAATGATTTGAAAGCTTGATAGGGATTTGATCAAATGCTAGTGGTGGTTTTGATCTAAACACACAAGTTTGACCAAAATCAAAATGTTGACTTAGCCAAATTTGATTTGGATTTGATTTGCTAATGGTTAATAGGTGATTAAGCCATGAATAGGAGTTGATTTGAAGCTTGAAAGGAATCAAATGAGTTGAATGGTTTAAAATGAAACATTTAAAGTCTTAAGGGGAACTCAGGTCAATCTATGTTGACTGGGTCAACCAGGTTGACCCAAGGGGTGAGTCTGGGCTGGACAAATTTGAAAAGATATTTGGAGATCATTGAAGGTGGTTCTCAAGTATGGGGAGGTCAATTTAGTCAAAATCCCTATTTGAACCCTTAAAGGCCTGTTTGGTCAACCTGGGTTGACTTGGTCAACCAGATTGACCCAGGTCTTGGGAATGGGTTGAACAGGTTTGATTTGATATTTGAAACTTGCTGCAAGTGATTGCATTCAATTTGGAGTTCAATTGGTTTGAAATGCCTGATTGAGCCCCACAGGGGTATTTTGGTCAATTTTGACCTATTGGTCAACTATGGTCAAAAATGGATCTGGAAAATGCAGTTTACTGCTCAATGGGTTAAAATTAAGGGTCTGGAAGTGATTGGAGGTTTTGATAAGGATTCCAAGGTCAAGATCTCAAAGGGGTTAGGTTCAGTGGCATGGGCTGTAAATATTTGAAGGTTTTACAGCCTTTGGATTTCAATTCAGATTCTGGGGTTAGAGACCTCAGAATGGGCTCAAAATTGGAGGGTAACCTTCAGAGACATGTCTTATCACTTTGCAAGTGACAGACCCTGAATCAGAGGTCATTTGACTGGGTTTTGAAATGTTTGAAAATTCTTTGAAAAGGGTCTTTAGGACAAGGCCTTAAGGCTTTAGATTTGAGTCTGGATTTCTGGATTTGGAATGGATTTCAAATTTGAATGATCAATATTGGGGTGTCCAAATCATTTACAATCATGTGGTGATTGTTAATGAATGGATGGGGTCAAAGCTAGATTGAAGTTTGGATCAAAGTCTAAGTTGAAGATTGGATTGTCAAATTGATTGGATCAAAGTTTGGATATGTCTGAAACTTGAATTAATTTGGATTTGAATTGGATGAAGTTTGAGATTTGAATTGATTAAGGGTAGGAATCAAATTGAAGTTGGAGTTGATCAAAGGTAGGAATTGATTTGAGGTTGAGGTTGATCAAGGGTGGGAATTGATTTGAGTCTAGATTGGTCTTAAGATCTAAAAGGGTTTTAGGATCTAGGATCTAAGGGAATCCTAGGCTCTAGAGTAGGCCCTAAGGTTTAGTTCTAGGAAAGATCCTAAGGTCTAGAGTGGATTCTAGGGTCTAGGATTAAATCTGGCTTCTGGAAGGGTCTTAGTGACCTCATACAAAAATGAGGTCAACAAATGGACCCCCAATGTGTGTGGTAGAAGGAACTTCTGCTGCACACATTGGCGTTGACCGAATGGAAGTAAAATTTTGGGAGTGAAAGGGAGATCATCTCCCAACCTCAAGCCTATAGGATGCTAACGGAAGGCTTACACCTATTGGATAAGGAAAACTGGTAAAACCAAGGTGGGGAATACCTAACCTTGGGTCTAAGGAAGGGCATCACCCAACCTTAGGTCTACAGGATGCTGATAGAAGACTTACTCCTAGTAGACAAAAGAACTGGAGAAACCAAGGTAGGGAATACCTAGCCTTGGGTCTAAGGAAGGGCATCACCCAACCTTAGGCCTATAGGATGCTGATAGAAGACTTACTCCAAATAGGCAAATTAACTGGAAACCAAAGTAGGGAATACCTAGCTTTGGGTCTAAGGAAGGGCATCACCCAACCTTAGGTCCATAGGATGCTGATAGAAGACTTACTCCTAATGGACAGATCAACTGGAAAACCAAGGTAGGGAATACCTAGCCTTGGGTCTAAGGAAGGGCATCACCCAACCTTAGGCCTATAGGATGCTGATAGAAGACTTACTCCAAATAGGCAAATTAACTGGAAACCAAAGTAGGGAATACCTAGCTTTGGGTCTAAGGAAGGGCATCACCCAACCTTAGGTCCATAGGATGCTGATAGAAGACTTACTCCTAATGGACAGATCAACTGGAAACCAAGGTAGGGAATACCTAGCCTTGGGTCTAAGGAAGGGCATCACCCAACCTTAGGCCTATAGGATGCTGATAGAAGACTTACTCCTAATAGGCAAAATTAACTGGAAACCAAAGTAGGGAATACCTAGCTTTGGGTCTAAGGAAGGGCATCACCCAACCTCAGGTCCATAGGATGCTGATAGAAGACTTACTCCTAATGGACAAATCAACTGGGAACCAAGGTAGGGAATACCTAGCCTTGGGTCTAAGGAAGGGCATCACCCAACCTTAGGCCTATAGGATGCTGATAGAAGACTTACTCCTAATAGGCAAATTAACTGGCAAACTAGGATGGTGCCACGAAGGGCGTACTCCACCACTAGCGAGTGTGAATCAGGATGGTGCCACGAAGGGCGTACTCCACCACTAATCCCCAAGTCAAATGCTAGGGTGGTGCCACGGAGGGCGTACTCCACCACTAGCAGGTGTGAATTAGGATGGTGCCACGAAGGGCGTACTCCACCACTAATCCCCAAGTCAAATGCCAGGGTGGTGCCACGGAGGGCGTACTCCACCACTAGCGAGTGTGAATCAGGATGGTGCCACGAAGGGCGTACTCCACCACTGATCCCCAAGTCAAATGCCAGGGTGGTGCCACGGAGGGCGTACTCCACCACTAGCGAGTGTGAATCAGGATGGTGCCACGAAGGGCGTACTCCACCACTGATCCCCAAGTCAAATGCCAGGGTGGTGCCACGGAGGGCGTACTCCACCACTAGCGGGTCTAATCCTAAGGGAAGGAAGGACCTAACCTTAAGGAAAAGAGAACTGAAAACGATTGATTGATGATTTTGAATTTGATTTGATTTCTTTGAATTTGAAGGGGTGAATTTGATGTTTAATTTGATCCTCATTAGGCATGATACTTCTTAAAGAACCGCCCAAATGAGATGAAGCATCTGGTGGTATCTTCAAAATTAATCAATTCCATAAACCTCCCTTATAGATTATCTCCAAGGTGGTCTATCCAGTCAACGTTGATTCAAAGCTTCCATTGATCTTATGGTGGACTAAAATTGGTCTCCAAAAGACTATAGCCAAATCTCATACTTGGAAAGTCCTAAGGTGACACAATTTATAATGAGCTTGAATCATACATGACTTATGTAATTTCAAATTTTGTTGAGTTCAAAGTAACTTTCTTCGAGGCCTTCAAGATCCTCCAATTAGAGGTAGGCACTCTACTTAGTTGTGACTCAATTTTGAAAGTCAATTTCGAGCGATGTAAAACACACCTCTATTTGAGAACAACCTTGGACCCAGCATAGAGTGTTATTTCACATAGTGGATCTTAAAAGAAATGATGCATATATTTAAGGACTCACATATATCTCTCAAGAATGGGATTTAAATTTTTATCCAGAATAGAAGATTCATTCTTTCTATTGAAAATTTCCTCTTAATCATTTGGACCCTGTCAAAATGACTAGTGGGAACAAATTCAAAAGTTTAGTGAGAAGTAGAGTGACCCCAATCGACCCGAAAAGAGCCAATTGGATTTGAATTTTGTTGACTCGGATCAAGTTTCATAGAAACTGACCTGGGTTCTCCCTTGTAGAAATTTTGAATTAAAATTAATTTCAAAAATGTTTAAGATGGATAGAGAAATTTAATCTTCTTAATTCTCTTGCATAGAATTTTCTATCTGATAAACTGTCTATGCAAGATAATAAATCTAGATTCAAGATTTTTCAAAGTCAAGCTATTAAGGGTGATCAGGACCTTTGAGATTTAAGGATTTAAAAAGAAGGAAGCCTCTTTCACTTTTTTTTTTTTTTTTTTTTTTTTGTGACATGCTTTGCACATCTTTTTATTTCTTTGGCGCACTTTGCGCTTCTTTTTTTTTGAACTTTTTTTTTTTTCATAATGCACTTTGTGCATCCTTTGAATTTTCTTTTAACAAGAGGCTTCACTTTTTTTTAAAACCTTAACATGATTGCTCTTTTATTTTAATCCAGGATTATATCGCAAGTATAAGAGAAGGAAATTCATTCTCTTATCCAAGGAAGAATAATCCCCAACTTGAACCCAATCTTTTGATAAGAAAATATTAACTTGACTTAGAAAAATCATCGAATAAATTTAAAGCATGCAAGAGAAGCCTATAAGATAGAAAACCGCGAGAAGACTGAGAAGATTTTCATTTCAAAAATCAACTTAAATTTGATACAAATTTCAATTCAAAAATCAAATCAACACGCACAAGCGGTGGGAGGGAGGGGCCTTTAAAGATCCAGTGGGGTCAACCACAACACTCTCCTATTTTTGACTTAAAGTAGAGGTCAATTTTCATTAAAAAGATGGATCAACTATCCTGAAAATTCTGATCCGGTACACTTGAGAAATAATATGATTTCCTTCAAAATAGTAAGTCCAGGTGGCAAGGCCCAATCAGTGTAAATTATATTTCCACAATCCCTCAAAAGGAAGAGATTGTTGTGGGGTCTGCACTATCCCTAACTAATGATGCATCATCTCAATTTAATGATCTATCGTGATAGGACCCATCTAGGAGTTAAATCCAAATGGTGTCACTATCTGACAAGATCTTGGATCCCTTATTCTCCTCCTAATTACTAGTGAGCTAGTAATTATGAGAGTGGCACCCCGGGTGGTTTCTGAACCTCCTCCTCTACAGGTGATATAGTGGGGCACGTGTAGTAACGTGACCAAACTTCATCTAGTAGAGTGGATGGGTCATAACCCTCAACTAGGGGCTTACGATTTATTGCAGGTGATTGCTTAGTTCTTTCTTGATTGATTCTCTCTGTGTAGTAGTCAAGAAGGTGTATCGGAGATCGTGCTCTCATTTTCACAACCTCCCTCCTTTGAGTAACAGGAGTAGGGTGGAAGACATTTCCACCATGGAGGGGGTAAGTGTAAGGAGCAACGAATTCTCGATAGGCCTCAAATTTAGCTTGTTTCAAGGCTTCTACCTTAGCAGTCCTTTTGGCCTTAGCAACCTTCTTCTTAACCCTTTTAAGGTATTTCTTCCGCTTACTTTTACTGGCAATAGGGGTGTTAGAACTTGACCCAATCTCAGGTTGAGATGGTAATTCTTCCATTTTTAATGGTTCTCGATTCTTATCCTCCTGAGTAGAGGGCACAGTGGTCGAAGGGGCGACAACGACCTCCATCATAGAGATGGGGGAGTCAACTCCTGACCCTAAAGTAATCTCGACTAGGGGGACATCCCTTTGTATTCCAGCAGAGAGATCAATCATTTCTTCTCCGTTGACTGATAACTTGAAGTTTTGAAATTCTATCCCAAACTGGATCAAGTTGCCAGAGGTAGTTCCTTCTATTATCAAGTTTCTATCCAGGGAGAAGATGAGTTTTCCAGCCATTTGAGTGTTTAAGTTCCTGAAATTAAAGAAAAGTGGTTTAACTTAATCAATTTTGGATTAAAATTTGAATTTTAAGCATGACTAACTTTATCTAAATCTTGGACCTTAGCATGTTAGGTTTCACCCAACAAAAGAGTTTATAAAATTGATTAAGAAAATTCGGGGAACCTGGCTTGACTCTTTTGCTCTACCAATTAACTTGGAGGCAAAATGTCAAAGCCCGGCTTAGACAGAGGTTTCCTCACTCATCTCTCTATTTGATAGGTCTTATCTTTTAGATGTTGGCCACACTCACCCAAGAAAGAAATGGGTAGAGGGACCAACAGAAGAAAGGTAGTTAAGACCACCGATGAAACAAAATTTTGCCATTATTAAAGATGGAGAGAAAGATTGGTCCCACCGGGCGTGCCATTTTTTTGTTGGTGGAATTTTGAAAACATGTTTCGAAAAGATTAGTTTTCTTTGGGGATTTTAAGATTAAGGTCGAATTCTAATTCTAAGGTCGAATCAACTCGTTAGAAGGAATATATCACCCCGAAGGACGAAGATAAACTTTCATAACGGTGTTCAGGCTCAGAATTATGTGAACACATCTTGAATATTATGATCGGGTTCTAAAGAGAACTTCATATGGCCCCGAGGGAACAAAGTAGAGTTCAACTAAATACCCAATTACAATATCCAAGAAGTGTGATCGTCGCATTCACATCCAAAGCCTTATCGAAGAAGGATGTATCTCCCCGAAGGGAAATGACACCATTCTACGATAATTCTTCTAATGCAACGACGACGATCATTCATTAACTTTTCCCAAAGAAATCTAGTGAAATTTTAAAATCAATTTTAAAATCAGGTGTGTGGGGTTCCAAATCTCCTACGAGCGCAAGCCCTCGTAGTTAATTACATCGTAAGAAAACGAGGTCTCTTACGAAAACTCTCGATTAAAATAATGGCAAAATTTTGTTAGAATTTCTAGGAGTGATATCAAAGTATGAATAGAATTATTGGAAAATCAAAAGGGAATGGATCAAAATTGAGCAGTTATTAACGGAGTTAAAGGATGAGAGGTAGGGGACACTTTGAGATTCCAGAACCATCCGGAAGTGTCCCAACTTAATCTAAGTGTTGGGCTTTATGTTTTAGGATTGAAATGAAGCTTTAATTAGAGTTGAGTATTTTATTAGAAATTTGGGATTAGATTCCCGAAATTTGGGGTCTTATAATCAAAGATCTGCCCTAGATCCTAAATCTATTTTGGACACTGGACCACAGTCGTCCGATCCTAACTAATGCAGTGCAAGGTCTGGACTTACCCCGGCCTGGATTGGGGAGCCAGCTAACCACCTAATCGATTTAAAATAGATGAGTCCGGTCTTTCATGAAAGAGTGGTGGGGACGTTGTAATTAAGGTTTTAGAGGATCGGGGCCGACATCTAGAGAATTTCCTAATTGGCCCCTTTAACTTATGTTGGGTGCTAAAATGCTAAACTGATGCAATTAAAATTTTGACTCTTTAAGTATGTTTCTAATGCAATGCATGATAGTTAACATCCTCAAATCAAGTATGCTTGAAATTTTAAAAACAGGCTTAGAAAATAATTTTTTTAGAAGACTGGACTTCCCCAGGTCCGGCACCTCGTCCTCATAGGTCAGACTATCCGGACTCTACCCGCAGGCGGGGAAGGGTCTAAAGCAAGGAAAGAGTAATGCAGAAATATGCATGCGACCCCGGGGTCGATCCCCGGCTAATTCCCTAGATTCGTTATCTTTCTATGTTATTTATACTCACTAAAGTTTTAGACTTTAAGGTTATGAATATAAAAATTTTCACACCCTCACGAGCCTCACGAGTCCAGGCAAAAACAAAAGCGGCACACAATCGCCAAAAAACTAATAAAAGCAGGTAGTCCTAAAGGCAATCAATTCATCACATCAAATATAAATTAACTAATTAATAAATGTCCATAGGCAAAGTTGCCTTGCTTATTACAAACCAGAGTTTTGCAGAAAGTAAAGTGGCCGGGCACCACTGACAACAACCCGGATTCTAAACCTAGTAATGACGCAAGTAGTTTTGAGTGGGATATTCTCAATCTTCAAGTCTTCAGTCCTGTTCTTCTTTGAACTCCTTTTCTTCAATCTTCTTGGAATCTTAGTAGTGGATTACCCAAATGGATAAGAGGGCACTTTCCTCTAAGGGGGAAGACCACTCTTTCGTCTTTGGGTAAGGAAGAGGTATGATCCAAATTTGGATCCCCAAATAGAAAAGGTCTACTCCCCTTAGGGGCATCCTTTTCTCTTCGGAGTCCAAGCTTTGGACCTATATATCCCAACTCAAAGCTAACTTTCACAACACTTAACAATTACACAAATTACATTTGTATCAAATCAAAATCTAGACTCTCCTGCAAGGTTATCCTAAGCAATTAATATATATATAAAATTATTCCCAAGCAGTTTATATATGAGCAGAAAAGGAAGTAAACACACTGGCCACGCTCTTTTTATGATTAGGGGGCTTTAGCAGCTGAAGCACCTGTGCAAAGATTTTATAATATTTATGCATTTTTTGATTTGCCCCCTTTTTATATTGCCCTGCATGAGCGTGGCCACCTGCAGAAAACTGTGTCAACATCCAGATCGTACCTAACCTAAGGGTAATCTAGTCGCCAAACACATCAATCCATCCACAGAGTACAGAAAAAGTAAGCAGACACAGCAAAGCAATTTCATCCACAACATGCAGTGAAAACTACGAAAAATCCGGCACACAACAGTAAAGTAAACACCGGCCTAACCTAGATCTAGAGTTGGTTGTCCTAGCACATCATCTAAAGTGTGTGAGAAAGGTTGTGTGGCTGGGGTAGATCCTAAAGTGGGTTATTAGTTGAAGTTGTCTAAAAGTCTGAGTTTGTTAAGGCTCAAAAGGGATTTAGATTAAGATTTAAGTATTAATAGATTAAGAATTTTAATTAAACATATTTTAAAAGTTAATTGATTACTACCTTTGTTTCACACCGAGGCCGTGAAGTTTATTTCACCTTCCTTGGGGCTAAGTTAATAGCCTCGTAGGCCTGGGTTACCTAGTAGCAATCGGGGTTGATTAAGTTACTTTAAGTTTGTTGTAATTAAGAGACGTGAATTAATATTAGGAAGGGTTTCTTGCTGATTTTTAAAATTGATTAGTTTAAGTTTGCCATTAATCGATTCGTGGCGTTGTGCCACCAGGCTCGAGGAACCAGCCTCCTTAGGACACTTAGCCCCGCAGCCCGGAGTAGTCCAGCCGATAAACCAAATTAATGTAATTAAATTAGAGGTTTTAAAAGGTTAGATAATTAATAATTAATCTATTCTTAAGGTTTAACACCCCTTGGAATCCATTCGTGGCGTTGTGCCACCAGGCTCGAGGAACCAGCCTCCTTAGGACAGTTAGCCCCGCAACCCGGAGTAGTCCAGCCAATAAACTTCATCTTCGGGATGGTTGTTATGTTTTAAAAGGTTTGTTGAATGCTTTAAACATTAAGTTAACATTTTCTGGTGTTTTGGAATAATTGTGAATTTTATGAATTTTGAATATTTTAATCATTTAATAAAGAGGTTGAAAATTGACTTTTTGATTAAGTTCAAATTCTAGAATGTTTGTATCTTATTAAAATACTAGACCTTACTACGATCAGTTAGAAGGTAGGTACGTTGAAATCGGATTTTTCTGCATTTTATTACGAAGGTTTGAAGTTTTGGACCAGTTTTGAACTATAGTTTGACCAATTTGTTGACTTTTGACTTTGACCAGATTTTAAGGGTTTGAAATTTTTGGAAAATACTAGATTTTAATTAGAGTCATTAGCCACTGAGTTTGATTGATTTAGAATTTTCTATAATTAGTTATGAATTTTGGAAGTTTTGAGCATTTTAATGAATTTTGGAAATTGTTTAATTAATGACCCTTTTATGGTTTTGCTTCAAACAAATCCCTAACTCCTTGAAAACACCTCCAAAGGTCAGAAATGACCTAAGGAGGGATCCCCAAGTGTTTGGGAAATTTTTTGGGATTTTTAATTATTATTAATTATTTAAATTAATTAAATATTGATTTTCAATTAAAATTATATTAAGGTTTAATTTGATATCAATTAAAGGTGATTTTAATTTTCATTGATTAAGGTTTGAATTATGGTCAATTGGAGGTATTATTCATTTTTTTCGGGTTTAATCTTGATTTATTGTATTTTCTGGAAATTTTGAGGGCTTAATTAAGGGTTAATGTTGACCTGTTTAAGTTTCTGACCAAATGATCTCTAAATTGAGTAAAATTTTAACCTAGGGTTTATAATGTCACTAGGTTTAGTGTTCTCAAGTTTCACCCCTATTGAGTGTGTGTAGAATTTCCTAGGATTTTTCTAAGTTGACTAAACATCGTCCTTAATTATTGTTCCTAGGTGGCGCTAGTGTTCAGTTGGACTTAAATCTCTGTTCACCTAACCCTTGAACATGTACAAGCACACCACATAAATTAGAAAGCCTAATTCTACTAATTTGGAGAGTTGTGAATTTTCAAAGTTTTGAGTCCAGAATGGACCCATAACTTTGTAAATTCACCCCATAGCAATCCACTGGACATCTGGACCTAAGAAAATTACATATAATGCCTAAGATATCCAAAATTATTTCACCAAAAGTTGAGCTCCATTTGAGCACTGGATTGAGAGAGAATTGGAAAGATTGGATTTAAAACAATCCCATATATTTCTCAATACAGTGATCAAAACAGGTTTAATTTAATTTTAATAAATACTAGAGATCAAGAGCTTTCCGACGAGCCCAAGAACATGAAATTTGGTGAAAATTTGAATTTACTATGAATTTTTAAAGTTCTGGCCATTAAAATTGATTTTTTAAACTAAATTTCAGCCGTCGCCAATCATTACCAATGATTGGAGCTGAAACTGCGCCGGCGAACAGCGTGGTGACACGTGTCCGACACGTGGCGCCCATCGGTTGTCCACTTAAACACATCGGACGACAGTTTAAGCCGTCCGATGCGCTTGTTCTGGATGGACGGTTCCGATGAGGCCACGTCAACCCCGCCATTCCAAATGGCCCAGGTTCGAAACTCAGCAATGACACGCCATTTTGGAGAGGGTGACGTGGCACTCTATCAGCTATTCGATCGCTCAGAAGTAACAATCCAACGGTTCAGATTGAGCCAGCGCAGATTAGTTCAAAATGAACTGAAATCTTAAAATGACCATAACTTTTAAAATACAACTCCAAATTGGATGAAATTTGAAACATAGAATCATGGTAGCCTAATCTTCCAATACCAGGAGTTTGGAGGCTCCATGCATTATAGATTTTCTACAGTTCCAAATTTAAAATTTAACTTAAAACCCAAATAACTTACAATCCAGCCGTCGAAAATTTGATTTCTTGGGCTTGTTGGAAAGCTGGGAATGTCCTCTAAAACTTTGTAGAAGACCTCGGGAGCTGGATCTGGCTGGATTTGAAGTTATCTTTGAATAACCTGATTCTCTCTCTAGGTTCCTCTCTCTTCTCTAATTGAAGTTTGGGAGCTAGGATCTGTTGGGGGAAGGCCTGGAAGAGCTAGAGGAAGGTATGGATAAGATTTTGGGGGGTTTTTGAGTGCTGGAGAAGCTCTGGATGAAAAAATGTTTGAGTGAGAGAGTGTGTATGTTAGAATGAGGCTCATTAGGGCATTTTTTCCTTATTCAAAGTCTCTAAGTTGGATAGATGGATAGGATCAAGTGTGGAAGCTCCTAGATGATTGACAAATGTCCCTGGAGCAGTTGGAAAGCTTCCCCAAAGGCTGGACATACCTTGCTCCCATTGGGTGGACTTGGGATGAGTGGGGGGGACCATTGCCACTTAAGGCTAAACCAAGGGCTGAGCTTGGTTATGGGGCCTATTAGAGAGCTTTATCTCTCATTTAGGACTGACCTAGCTACCTAGATTAGTGGGAAGGAGGCTCACATGTGAGTTTGACCATGGGGCTCCTCCATAAAGCCTTTGTTGACCAAATTGACAAGTCAAAAGGTCAAGGGGGCTGAGGTGGCAGTGGGAGGTCATTGATGCAGGTTGGATTGAACTTGGAGAGGCTTGATGATTAGGATTTAAGGTTTGAAGGCAAGTAAGGGAGCTTGAGCTAGTTTGACCAAGTTTACAAGTGTTGACTTGGTCAAAATGACCATGACTTGGTTCATGATGTATTTGGCAAGAGTCAAGGAATTAAAAGAAATGATTTGAAAGCTTGATAGGGATTTGATCAAATGCTAGTGGTGGTTTTGATCTAAACACACAAGTTTGACCAAAATCAAAATGTTGACTTAGCCAAATTTGATTTGGATTTGATTTGCTAATGGTTAATAGGTGATTAAGCCATGAATAGGAGTTGATTTGAAGCTTGAAAGGAATCAAATGAGTTGAATGGTTTAAAATGAAACATTTAAAGTCTTAAGGGGAACTCAGGTCAATCTATGTTGACTGGGTCAACCAGGTTGACCCAAGGGGTGAGTCTGGGCTGGACAAATTTGAAAAGATATTTGGAGATCATTGAAGGTGGTTCTCAAGTATGGGGAGGTCAATTTAGTCAAAATCCCTATTTGAACCCTTAAAGGCCTGTTTGGTCAACCTGGGTTGACTTGGTCAACCAGATTGACCCAGGTCTTGGGAATGGGTTGAACAGGTTTGATTTGATATTTGAAACTTGCTGCAAGTGATTGCATTCAATTTGGAGTTCAATTGGTTTGAAATGCCTGATTGAGCCCCACAGGGGTATTTTGGTCAATTTTGACCTATTGGTCAACTATGGTCAAAAATGGATCTGGAAAATGCAGTTTACTGCTCAATGGGTTAAAATTAAGGGTCTGGAAGTGATTGGAGGTTTTGATAAGGATTCCAAGGTCAAGATCTCAAAGGGGTTAGGTTCAGTGGCATGGGCTGTAAATATTTGAAGGTTTTACAGCCTTTGGATTTCAATTCAGATTCTGGGGTTAGAGACCTCAGAATGGGCTCAAAATTGGAGGGTAACCTTCAGAGACATGTCTTATCACTTTGCAAGTGACAGACCCTGAATCAGAGGTCATTTGACTGGGTTTTGAAATGTTTGAAAATTCTTTGAAAAGGGTCTTTAGGACAAGGCCTTAAGGCTTTAGATTTGAGTCTGGATTTCTGGATTTGGAATGGATTTCAAATTTGAATGATCAATATTGGGGTGTCCAAATCATTTACAATCATGTGGTGATTGTTAATGAATGGATGGGGTCAAAGCTAGATTGAAGTTTGGATCAAAGTCTAAGTTGAAGATTGGATTGTCAAATTGATTGGATCAAAGTTTGGATATGTCTGAAACTTGAATTAATTTGGATTTGAATTGGATGAAGTTTGAGATTTGAATTGATTAAGGGTAGGAATCAAATTGAAGTTGGAGTTGATCAAAGGTAGGAATTGATTTGAGGTTGAGGTTGATCAAGGGTGGGAATTGATTTGAGTCTAGATTGGTCTTAAGATCTAAAAGGGTTTTAGGATCTAGGATCTAAGGGAATCCTAGGCTCTAGAGTAGGCCCTAAGGTTTAGTTCTAGGAAAGATCCTAAGGTCTAGAGTGGATTCTAGGGTCTAGGATTAAATCTGGCTTCTGGAAGGGTCTTAGTGACCTCATACAAAAATGAGGTCAACACTGTGTTAACCGCTTCAGCCCAAAAGTATTTTGGAAGTGAATACTCAGCAAGCATGGCTCTAGCGGCTTCCACCAAGGTCCGGTTCTTCCTTTCAGCTATCCCATTCTGCTGAAGGGGTCCTAGGGGCTGAAAAATTGTGACTAATCCCCTTGTCCTCACAAAAATCTCCAAATCTTTCATTTTCAAATTCTCCCCCATGATGACTATGGATGGTCAAAATCTCATAACCTAGCTTCTTCTGAATCCAAGTAGAAAAAGTTTTAAACTCCTCAAAAGACTCATTTTTATGTTAAAGAAATCTAGTCCAAGTGAACCTTGAGTAGTCATAAACAATCACAAAACCATAGACTTTCCCTCCCAAACTAGCCGTGCTAATGGGTCCAAACAAATCCATGTGAAGGACTTCTAAAGGTCTAGAGGTGCTTATGTCCTTGATGGGGTGAAAAGTGGAGTGGACTTGCTTTCCTAGTTGACAGGCATCACAAAGGTGGTCTTTTGTAAACTTAAGTTTGGGGACACCTCTAACTAGATCTTTTTGGGTCACTTTCCTAAGGGTTTTCATACTTCCATGACAAAGCCTCCTGTGCCACAACCAAGAATCATCAATTACAGTTTTTAAGCAAAAAGAAGCAGCACATTCAATGTTATTTAAATCAAGCATGTAGACGTTGTTGATCCTCTTTCCCTGCAAAATAGTGTTGTTACTTAAACTTACAATGCATGAATCCGTAAAGAACTGCACGATAAAGCCTTTGTCACAGAATTGGCTGATGCTGAGCAAGTTGTGCTTCAATCCATCTACAAGCAAAATATTTTCAATCATAAGGTTTTTGGAATTGCCAATTATACCTGCTCCTACCACCTTCCTGGTGGTGTTGTCTCCAAGAGTAACCTTGCCTCCAGTCCTGAACTGTAGTATAACAAACTGGTTAGCATCACCAGTCTTGTGTCGAGAGCATCCACTATCCAGGTACCACATACTCTCACGAGGTCTTTTGTGAGAGCCCTCCTGCAAAATTATCAAATGTTAGATTTAGGAACCCAAGCAGGTTTGGGTTCCTTCTTATGAAGAGAAGAATGCAATGCGTGTGTGGTATGCCGTGGATCATGCACCTTAGGTCTCCACACCCAATGTGTACTATGGTGAATAGTGCAAGTGTGTGAGATGTGTCCTAGCATGCCACATGAAAAACATCTAACACTAGGAAAGGGATTTCTTAAGTGATTTGAATTATAATGCCTCTTCCTAGGTTTTGGCAACTGATCAAAAGTAGATGTCATCCTAGTTTTCTTACATGCTTCTAAATCATTTTGAATCTTCAAATTTGTGCTTTTTAAAACTTCATTTTCAATTCTCAAATTTTTCTCTATCTCTTTAGACTTCTTAAAATCTGATTCAAGTGATGTGTGTGTTATTTTTAATGCATCAAGCTCTTCAACTAACTCCCCATGGTTTTTATTTAACTCATCAAATTCATCAAGTAAAGTTATGTGATTTGAATCAATTGTTTGATGATCTTTAATTAAAATTTCATGCTCTTTTTGTAGATTTAAAAATTCTAGTTTTAAGCTAGCATGAGTTTTCTTTAATTTCCTTTATGATGCGTGAATTTTCTCTGAGACTTAAAGAAGTTGATCGTAGGAAAGTTCACATACCTCTTCTTGATCACTTTGATCTTTTCCCTTGAAACACAAGTTTGTAGTTTCTTCCTCTGGTTCAGTCTCAGAGGAGTCAGTACCAGATTCTGCCCAAAAGCTCCTTTGGTTTTTCTTCTTGTTCTTCCTAGGCTTAGCTTTCTCCTCACTTTTTCTTTTGCTTGATTGGTCTCTAAGTGTAGGGCAGTCAGTTCTCACATGTCCAGGCTTCCTGCATTAGAAACAAACAACATCAGAAGATTCTTTAATATGTTTATGATCCTTACCTTTCCTCCAACTTTGATGATGCTTTTGTTTCTTCCTTAGAAAGCTTTTGAATTGCCTTGTGATGAAGGCAACATCATCGCTTTCAGACCCGGAAGATTCAGAATCCGATTTGTGCGCCTTCAGTGCGATTGTTTTCTCCTTTTTCTTCTCACCTGCATCAAGATTTCTTTGATTCACCCCTTGCTCGTAATCAATGAGTGAGCCAAGTAAGTTATCAATAGAATAGGTGTTCAAATCTTTGGATTCAGTAATGGCAGTAATTGTTGCATCATAAGACGAAGGCAAGCATCTCAAAATCTTGTTAACTTTTTCATAATTTGAAAGCTCTTTTCCTAGTGCATGCAATGAATTAACAATCTGAGTAAACCTAGTGTACATGTCAGAAATCGATTCATGAGGTTTCATACGAAAAAGTTTATAGTCATGCAAGAGAATGTTTAAACGGGATTGCTTAACTTCATTAGTACCTTCATAGGTGATGCATAATTTATCCCAAATCTCTTTACCAGTTTTGCAAGTTGAAACACGCATGTAATCCTCAGATTTCAAAGCACAGAAAAAACAGTTCAAACACTTTGCATTTAATTGAGCCAAATTACGTTCATCGAAAGTTTATTCAATAAAAGCAACTTCAGTTTTAATACCATTAATTTCACGAGAAGGTGGAGAATAACCTTCTTGAATAAGCATCCACATGCGATAATCAGTAGATTTTAAAAACGTTGACATGCGGGTTTTCCAAAAATCAAAAGGTAGGTTATTGAACAGGGGAGGTCGGGTAATGGAATACCCTTCCGTAGTGTTACGATTCCCAATATTAGCCATGGATCAAATTCAAAAAGTTTTCAAACTTAAATTTTCGAATCCCGCTCTTATACCACTTGAAAATTCGTTCGGGATGTTAAGCCCTATGAACTTAATCCCAAGCTAACCAAGAGGGGGGTGAATTGGTATTTAAAAAACTTTTAAGACAAAGAAATAAAATCACAAACCAAATCACACCACAAGAAATTAATGCGGAATTAAAAAGTGCGGAAGCAAAAATACGAACACAAGATTTATAGTGGTTTGGTCGACTCGACCTACGTCCAGTCCTTGGAGGCACCCTTCAAGTATTGCACTACAAAACGTGACTCTCCTTTAGCCCCCACGGCTAGGCGGAGAAGCCCTTACAAGAACCTCCTTTTTGCCACCACGGTAAGGCAGAGAACCTACCTCCTTTTGCTTCCTCCTGAAGCTGGCAGAGAACCACAACCAAAAGCAAACTCCTTATCTCTACCGACTCTACCACGGATGAGAAACTCCAGACGAAAGACAAGCAGAGCGATCCTTGAAGCAATCCTTGTGAATCCCCCTCACAAGCTCCCCCTCACAAGATCCTCTCTCTCTCCCTTTCTCTCTTTCTCTCCTCAAGGTCTTCTCAGGTCAAGGCAGCAGCCAAAAGTCTTCTAAAATGTTTGAACAAGAGCTCTTAAATAGAACAGCTCTCAAGGAGCTCATTAATTGCAAGTAGCCGACTTTATCATCCCGGCCTATCTGGACATCGGCCTGGCCGATCAGTACAAATCAAAGAAGATCGATTATGTGGAAAATTGTTATAGCTGGCTTGATAAACAAAGCTTATGAATGATAAATCTTTTTTGTAATACGATTTATCTATCATGGAGAGCAAGAAATCAGTTTGTTCATTAGAGGAAGACTCTTACTCCATTCTTTACAGCTTCTGAGGCTGTTAGCTACATAGCTATTTTCAGTAATAGATTATGCTTAAATTCAAGCTTCGAGGATGTTAATCAACCATCTAGGTTGTTCAATTCTTGGCATCCTCCTCCACCTTATTGGATCAAGGTCAACATAGATGCAGCTCTTCACAATTCCTATAAGGCAGGTATAGGAGGAGTATTTAGAGATCATCAAGGCACACTAATTTTGGCTTTCGGTACCAAACTCTTTCATTGGGATTCAGGTGCTTTAGAACTGCAAGCCATCACTAATTTGAAGCACATATTCAAAGATTGGATGTTGGATTATAAAGGCTTGATTATTGAAGGGGATAACAAAAATGTTATCAATATCATCAAGAAAGAAATGAAGGCAGGTAACAAAAGAGCTATTGATCTCTCTTTCAATAAATATTTCAATCAAGTTATATTTTCTTGTGTTGGTAGGGAGAAAAATAAGCTAGTTGATCTTTGTAGTAATTATGCTTGTTTTAAGTATTTTTTTTTTTTTGGATGAACCTAATTAGAACTATATCCCTCCTTCTTTTATCAATCTGTTAGAGAAGGAGTCGGATATTAGTATCTTGTAATTTGCTTTCAGTTTTTTCTTTAATATAGTATTCTTGCTTTCTTCAAAAAAAAAAATTATAAAGTTCCACCACATCTTAAAAGAAGAAGCTGTGATAGAATCAAAAATCATTTTAGAACCAAACCCACCTTCATTCAATTTTCCACACAGCTTATGCTAAGAAGATTAATGCATTCTAAAAAATTTGACCATTTTGTTTTGTCAAACCATTCAATGGGGATGATGTGGTAGTCTAGGAAGTGCATTTGGTTGCTTGAGTGTTTAGCCAAATTCTTAGAGCCAAATGATTAGAATTTTGACCAATGCATGATCTTCGAAAGGGTTTTAACTTCTCCAATTGGTTTGACCAAGTCAAACCAAGAGATATTTAACTTGAAAAATTTGGGACATGTTAAAGATGTCCAATTGAACAATTTTAAAGGGTTGATTTGATTTGAAATAGCTTCAAGCATTGATTTTAACAATGGTGTAAGTTAATGGCTAATTTGGTCAACCATGGTTGATTGGGTAAACGTGGTCAAACCATGGGTTATGTTTGGGTCCAACAAGTTTACATGAGTGATTTGAGACCAATAGAGATTGTATCATGTATTTGAATAACCATTTGGGTTGAAATGATCATTAGGACTGTTAAGGGGAAATTTGGTGAACATGAGTTGACTTGGTCAACCATAAAGGACCAAGACTTGAATTTGAGTCCAATGCACTCATAATAGTGTTTATGATTCAGTAGAAGAGGTTTTAAGGTTTGATTTGACAAATTTATGTTGAGGTTTAGAGAGATTCCAATTTTCCTTTTAAAGGGCATTTTTATCATTTTGACCCATGATCAACTATGGGTCATACTGGGTCTACAAAAATATAATTAAATGATCAAAATAACATAAAAAAGGCTATGTACATGTTTAGGGGTTTTGGGGAAGGTCCCAAGGCCAAAATTCACAAAGTGGCAGGTCAAATGGCATAGGTTATAAATATTTGAAGGTTTAGTAGCTTTTAAATTTTAACTACATTTTTGGGGTTAGTGATTTCTGATATAACTCAAATTTGCAAGGTTAAACCTAGGGACATACTTAATAAATATGCAATCAACATATCATGAATTGAGGGTCATTTGGTTGGGTTTTGAAATGATTAAGAAATCCCCCATAATGGGTTTTAGGACATAGGCTTTTACTTTAGATTTTTACCTAAAATTCAAGATTTGAATTCAGTTCTAAATTTGATTGATTGAATTTGGAATATCGATTTCAATCAAAATCAAATGGATGATTGGGATTGATAGATTACAATTTATGCTTGATTTAAGGTTGATTGAAGGTTCATTGATGGTTGATTGAAGGCTGAAGTTGATGTTTGGATTAAGGACTAGTTTGAATGTTGACTAAGAATTATAATGTAATTTGATTGGAGTCATGATGGTTGACAAGTGTATATTTATCAACCATTAGTTCACGAAGAAAAAGTATGGATAAATCCTAAAGACATCATACATAAACGAGGTTAATAAATATTCTAGATGAAATATTATAAATTTCATATTGAAAGTCATGATATTAAATGATATATCTTCCAAAGGAAAGAAAATATCATTTATTATCAATCATTTGAATACGACAATAATGACCAACCTTGATTTTCACAAAGAGAGTTTTTTAAAATTTAAAGTTTATTTAGGGTCTTTAAATCTCCTACGAGGGAAAGCCATTATAGTTAATTACATCATAGGAAACTTGAGTTTCTTATAAAAAATCTGAATTAAAATAATAGTAGAAATTTCTGTTGACCTCATTATTTGAGGTTAATTTTCCTTGGGCTCATTCTTAGTGACCAGTTCTTCGCATCCTAGTGTAGAAGTCACTTTTAAGATTCCCCTTTAGGTGGATGTCTATTGACATAGCATTGACTCAAAAGTTAACTTAAATCATTGCTACTCTGAATTAAATTCACTCATTATGAATTCAATTTAATATCGAGTGCTTTGATTAATCTAAATCAATTCGTCTCACTCTGTTTGAAATTAAGTTGATTCAATTTAGATAAAATTGATCTTAATTTAATTAAATAAATTAATTTAAACACTTATAACTTAAACTTAAATCAAACTCATTTAATAAAAATCACTAATTTTTATTAAAATTAGCTATATTATATTAATTTGTTTAAATCAAACAATTAAATATAAACTTATAAACTTGTATACAATCAAAAAATTCTTAATCAAATTCAAATGCAATAGAGGCAATTTTTACTAATCTCGCGCGAACAAATGGGAGGCTGATGGTGCGAGCCAATATACCCATGATTTCTCTCTCTTATTCACAAAACCAAACTCCTAGGAAAGCCCCCATGATCGGTATCCTCTCCCATCAATTCTACCTCATGGAAGCCCATACTTGCTCCTTATTTGCCAACCCCCTTTCTTCCTCCATCTCTATTTAAAAGGTTTGTCTGCCCTAGCCTCCTCCTCTTCTTCCTACGACATTGAAGGTTGAAGCCATTGTCTTCATTCATTTCCCTGGTGTGCAAGGGACCTCAGCTTCGACTCATCTTCCCTAGCCTTCTCCATGCCTCCATTACTTTGTGATTTGTTTGGCCGAAGGCAAGAGGAAGGGGTTAACCACCTCTACTTCATGATTCTTTACCTCTTCTTCTTCTTGATTCTTCATCTACTCTTCTTCCTCTCATTTTTCTTTCTTTTATGGATAATTTTGTTGCTAGTTAGCCTATCAAATGAGGTTATTTAGCAAAATATTCATTCATATTACACTTAAATTTTTACCCTTGTTTGGGTTGATTACTCTCTTACCTGTGAATGATTACTCTTCAAGACTAAACTAGATAGTCCCATGAATCATGAATGGGTTTATGGAAAGATCTATGCCTTTTAAAACTATGCTCTTTGTGTGTAAAAATCTGTAAAAAACTATTTTTAGAATAGCTTGTGTCATGAAATATATAGTTTAGAGCCTTATGCATAGATTGGAGGAAATCGTAGCATCATTTACTAAACATATAGAATGTGTCTGTAGTAATGTCTATTAAGAAATTTTATGAGCTTTGACCCAATGAAGAGGTTGAGAAATATATTTTTATTTCATCCCCCACTTATCTTCCCTCTTTTTTTGCTTGCATATACTCATAAGTCCTGTAATTGTTGTTTGACATTATGTTATGCAAAGTTTGTTATCCTTAATGGGTAGCTTTACTCATTCTTTTTCTCTTAAATGTGAGCTTTATGTCTAAATGTATATTGAGTTATTGGGATGAAATGAACTTTCAATATAGTGTTCATTCTCTCATTTGTATTTAGTATACATGTTGAATTGGAGCAAGTAAGAATGTTGGATAACATTTAAATTCTTTCCTTTTCAATGGTAAGAATTCACAAGTCTCTCATATAATATTTTGGAAAAATATGGAAGATCATTCATGCTTATTTATTTTTCAATGGTTGGCATGTATGAGTCTATTATGAAGTATTTTAGAGACGTGTTGGAGAATATTCATGTACTTAATGCTTCAAACATGAGTATGGCATAAATCCAAAAGTGATATTGGTTTATGGTCATTGGAAAGTTTTCTTGAATTTTAGAAACTGTAAAATGTGTATCTTATGGGAGGTTTTGGGAAGTAGAGTATGTGTTTATGTTGAATGATGAAATGTGTAAAAGTGGAACTTGTGTGTGTTTTGGAAAGTGGAGTTGTGGAGTTTATATGTATTTTGAGAGTTAAAATTTGTAAAATTTTGAAAGATGAAAAATGTGTGAATGTGAAAATGTAATTTGTATGTGAGTGATTTTGGAAAATGAAAGCGTGTGATTTTGGAAAAGTAATATGTGTTTGTTTTGAAAGGTGACATGTGTAAGTATGGAAAAGTAAAGTGTTTGGATTTTTAAAAGTGATTAATATGTTTTGAGAAGTGGAAAAATGTGTGTGTTTTGTGAAAAGTGAAAGTGTTGGCGTTGAAAGGAAAAGTGTTTTGAAAAGTGTATCGAAAAGAGGAGTTTTTTGAAAAGTGTTTGGGTGGAAAAAATGCAATTTTTTGAAAAGTGCTTTTGTTAAGAGAGACGTTTAGGTTTTGAAAGGTAAATTGTGATTTTGAGAAATGAAAGGTGAGGTTATTGGAGAGTGAGTTAGTTTGGTGTTTATTTAAAAATGAAAGTGTAAAAGAAAGCAACGGCTCTCTCTTTCTTTATGACCCTCTCTTTCTCTCTCTAACCCCCTCTTTCTTCTTCTTCTACATCCCCTCTTTTTTTGTGCCTTCAGGTGAATTTTGGGAAAATGCAAAGTTTGCTTTCAAAAGTGGAAAGTTTGAAAGGAAATCAACTAAATCAATGTGCAAGCCCTAAAAAAGGTATGTTTATATTTAAAAAATATTTTTAAATGATTTCAATTTTAATTTTTAAATGTGCTTCAAATCTTTATTTTTTTTCTTTTTTTGCATTATCTGTGAGGAATTGTATAGATCAAGTGAACAAAAGAAAATGGATTAAAGGTGTTAGTCACCTCTATCTAATCAGGTAGAGGTGAAATTGCTAGATATCACCAGACATTGGCTCTGATGTATGTGAGTATTCTAAAATATAGATAGCCTTAAGGCCCAGAACACTTGTTACTTTTGTGATCTCAAAACCATATGGCCCTGTATAAACCCTAATTTTTGCCTTATTATACATTTTAAATTATAATTTAATTACAAATTACTTTCATTATTTTATTTAGATTTATTCTATTGTTTATATTCTTTTTTATTATTTAGAACCCAAACCCAATTGATTGTATGTTTGGTAACCGCGCTAGTGATTAGGAGTGCTAGAATTAGATTTTAATTACCCTTAGTCATGTTTCTCATTAGATTAGTAGGTTTTAAAATATTTAGGGCCTATTTAATTTTAACCTAAAAATTCTAACCAACCCTAAAGCTTATACAAATTAAAATCATAAAAATGATAAATAACATCTATTTATTTAATAAAAGTAAGTCAACCCTTAACCTGAAAATATAATATATATGTAATTGAATATTAAAATCACACATCCCACCGCACACACTTAGATTCTTTTTTTAGATAACAGACTCTAGCATTAGGTTAGACCGGTGTTTAGTTTGTTTGTTGCTATATGGCGTTCTTTCTCATAGTTTTTACTTCATATTGGTTGTAATGGTTGATGTGTTTGGTTATTTTTTTATTCATGCAATCTTAGAATTGATATGATGGTTGATAGATTACCCTTAGGTTAGGAATGATCTAGATGCTCATAGATTTTTTATAGGTGGCTTTGGTCATGTTGGGCTTAATCAAAGGGGGAAAATTAAAGATTTAAGCTAATACATTTTCAACACGAGCAAAATACTAAGCCCACTATAAAATTAAAATAGCATGGCCAAGTGTTGCTATTGAATTTTTATATGCAAATATATAATCACTTGGCATGATTTTATTATAATTGCTTAGGATCTCTTGCAGGCGGTCAAGATTTTCTTTTATGTTGAGATGTAATGTAAATGGGTTTAAAAGAGTTATACTGTGAAAGTGAATTGAAATCAGGATATCACATTGAAATTGGAATCTAAAGATGAGAGAATATCCCTTAGGGTAATGTTCCCTTCCATTTAGAAAGCAAAGTTAGAATGACTTTAATATTTAAAGGGAAAAAAATACCCCATCAGGGATGAGTTTTTTTAATTTAGATATCCAGACCTAGCGGATTCAAAAGAGCTAATAGGAGGAAAGAAAATGAAGGAGAGAAGAAGTAGAAGTGAAGATGAAGAAATATCCCATTTGAATGTCACTTTTATCAGTCTTAGGATTAGAATCTAGGTTATTATCAGTAGTACTTTAGCGCTTTTAATTTTTGTAGACCTTAGGTTATAAATAAAGTGACACTTGCCGCATGGACTTCAGATATTATATTATGGTTGGGTAATTTATTATTTGATTGATTACTTACTTTATTTGAGTAGTACAAATTGCCTATTTCTCTATGTTTATTTCTTGCATGCTATGTTTTATTTTAGCCTGGATACGATCAAAGTTTTGTGAAGATACGGATAAAATATTTTCTTCTTGAAATTTAAATAATTTTTTTTAAGGCTCGCATAGAAAGTTTAATGACCTAAGAAGTAAGTTCAGGACCGCTGAGAGTCAGCATATATGCATATTATTACTTTCTTTTTCTTGTTAGGCATCTTCCCACCTGTAGGTTTTGGAGGATCACCTAGCCTATTAGGTTGTAGTTATGTAAAGAAAATGTTATATAATACAATAACAACATCATCATCATAAAGCCTTTGTCCCACTACATGGGGTCAGCTACATGAATCCTTTTTCACCATTATGTCCTGTTAAAAGTTAAATTCCCATTTAAATCTAATAAAGAAAGATCATTTCTAATATTTTCTAACCAAGTCTTTTTAGGTCAACATCTACCTTTCTTAACATAAGTCAAATCTAATACCTTAACTTTCCTGACAGGGTTATCGGAAGGCCTCCATTTAAAGTGGCCAAACCATCTAAGTTGACTCTCTCTAATCTTATCTTCCATTGGAGCTACTCCAAACTTTTCACGTATATGCACATTTTGTATCCTACATCTAAGGGTATACACGTCCTCATCTCTACAACACTTAACTTAGTATTATGCTTCTTTTTTAATGGCCAATATTCGGCACCATAAAGCATTATAGGTCTCACCATCATCTTATAGAATTTTCCCTTAAGTTTGAGGGGGACATTTTTATCGCATTACAAGCCCGAAGAATTCCTCCAGTTCAACCATTCAACTTGAATTCTACTAATATTTTCCCCATCTATTTCACCATCTCTCTAAATAATAGATCCAAGATATCTAAAATATTTACTCTTATTAATGACTTGATCGCCCAAAGTCACAATCCCTTCGCTAGGTTTATTGCTACTCAAATTACACTCCATATATTAAATTTTAGATATACTCAAACAAAAACCTTTAGACTCTAAGGTTGATCTCCATAATTCAAGTTTACCTTTAACTCTCTCTAGTCTTATTGACAAGAAGAATATCATCAGTAAAAAACATAGACCAAAGTACATCCTCTTGCAAATGTCTAGTGAGAACATCCATGACTAAAGAAAAAATATATGGACTTAAGGTTGATCCTTGATGTAATCCAACAGAAATAGTAAAATTTTTATTCAATCCCTCTTATGTTTAAAGAAAATTGATAGCTCTTGCATACGTATCTTTAATGATTTGAATATAAGTGTTATTAAATCCCTTCTTTTCAAGAACTTTCCATAGCCCTTCTCTTGGAACTTTATTATATGCTTTCCCTAAATCAATAAATATCATATGTAAATCCTCTGTATTCTCTCTCTATTTCTCCATCAAATCTCTCAATAAATGTATGGCTTCCATAGTAGACCTACCTAGCATGAATCAAAATTGATTTTGAGGAACATTAGTATCGTGCCGCAACCTGTGATCCATAGAGTCTAAGTGGTTAAAGCTACCTCTCAACCTACATCTGAATTATATTTTCTAAGTCGGATTTTAAAGCTGCTTCATAATTATTTTATGCTTTCGAGTCAATTAGCATGCATTGCATTAGACACAATTTAAAAGAGTCTAAAATTTTAATTGCATTATACTTTAAAGAATTAATTACCCTAAATAACTTGAGGGGCCAATTAGATTTTGCCTTCAATGTCGACCTCCAATTTCTCAAAACTTAAACAACGTCCCTGCCTATCTTTCATATAGATCAGACACATAGTTTAAAGCTCCTAAGTTTAGCCAAATTTTCTCCATAGTCAAAACTTAAAGCCCTGCAAGCAAGGTAAGTCAAGATTTATATTTTATTAGATAAGTTTGGATCACTACTTTGTAGTACCAAATTTTAATTTAGATTTTGAGATAGATTTTAAATCTTAAGTTCTCACCCTCCAGAAATATAATATCAAATTTCTAATAGAATATCAACTTAAACATAAAAATTCTCTCTTAAAATGTAATGCTTAATTTAGGATAGACTAGAGTTACCTCTGAGCTTCTTGGAATCTAATACCTCTTACCTTTTTTTCCCTTCGTTTTGCTAAGAACTATTCAATGTAGAGCTTTCTCCATCAAAAATTCCTATTTCTTTTTTTATCTTTTTTTTTGGTAATCAAAGGGTAGAAAATTGTTGCTTTAATCGAGAGTTTTCTTAGGAGCATCCTCTTATGATGTAATTGACTATAGAGGATTGTCTCTAAAGGGAATTGAGAAGTTCATAAAAAAAAATCTTTTTTTATTCCGATAGAATAAGGAAAAAATCTCTATTAATGTAGATGTCTTTTAAAAAATCATTTTTAATTTTAAATATACTTGTAGAATGTTATTATTATATTTTTAGATAATATAATAATCTACTTGTTATATTCAATCTTAGAAATGATGAATTTTATAAAACTCATTCTTTTTTTTTTGATGTTTTAAAAATATTATGTTCATCTTTTAGGATGATATAATGTTCCCTCCTTATTTCATCTTATCAAAAGAATGGATGGAGTTTCAAAACAAAAATTTTATTTTAAACACACTTTATAGAATTTCATGACATCTTTTGAGAAGATATGTTATTCTTCAAATTATATTTGATCATAAAAATATCAATTTTTTGTAAAATCATATTTTGATATTGAATCCATTATAGAATCTACTAAGAATATACTAAGCTTGACTTTAATTGAATGAAGTTTGGGGCATACTTAGGCTACGATTATGAGTTGATTTAAAGTTTGATATGGTTTGGATAGTTTGAATGGTTTGAAATGACCTATTAGAAACATTATGGGATAGTTGGGTCAACCTAGGTTGACCTAGGAGCTTGTTTGGGTCCAACAAGTTTGATTTATATTTGAAGCTTGCTTGAGGTGGTCTCATGCAATTTGGAGATCATTTGGTGCAAAATTGATGTTCATACCCCTAAGAGGTATTTTGATCAAAAGGTATTGAATTGGTCAACTAAGCTTTCCATGGACTGGGTTTGAGTCCATTGCAATCATAATGGTGATTAGAATGCAATGGAGAAGTTTTTGGGCTTTGACTTGAAAAGGATATATTGGAGTTTAGAGGAAACTCCAAAATTTCACTTAAGGGGAATTTTGGTTATTTTGACCCGTGGTCAACTGAGGGTCAAAGTGGCTCCACTAAAATTTAGTTTGATTCTTAAGAAGTCATGATGAAGGGTTTGGATATGATTAGAGGCTTTGGAGAGAGCTCCAAGGTCAAGATCCACTGGGTGGCAGGTCTAGTGTCAAAGGTTATAAATATTTAAATGTTTTATAGCCTTTGGATTTCAATCCAGTTTCTTGGGTTAGAGGTCTCATATTAAGCTCAAATTTTGAGGGTTTTTTCTCAAGACATGTTATATCAATACATGATTGATTGACTCTAAATCTGAGGACATTTGTCTTGGGTTTGAAGTGCTTGAAAAATCACTGGAAAAGGCTTTCAAGACATAAAGCCTTTGGACCTGAGATTTGGTTCAGAAATTTGGATTTGATCAAGATTTTGGATTTGAGTGATTAGGATTAAATTATCAAAAAAAATTATGATAATTTGTATGACCATAAGTAATTATACAGGGTTGAAGCTAGATGAGAGGTAGGATCAAGGTTTAGACTGGAGTTGAGATCATGATAGGTTTAATGTTTGGGTAGGTTTAAAGTCTGGACTTGATTAAAATTTAAATAGAATAGAGATCAGGATTAGCTTGAGGTCATGATTGATTTGGATTACATGTTGATCTAGGATCAAGATTGATCCTAGGCTCTAGATTAGTCTAGGGTCCGGGTAGATCATAAAGTATTAATTGATCTATGATCTTGGTAGATCCAAGGGTCTAGATAGATCTTTGTGATCTTATACAAAAATAAGATCAACAAATGGACCCCCAATATATATATAATATAATAAAGTTCTGTTGTATATATTGGCATTGACTAAAATGAAAAGTCATGTCTTGAGTTTTGATCCTAATGGAAGATAGGAATCTAACCCTAAGGAATCGAGGTTTAAATTAATACTTGGGTAGTGCCACGAGGGGCATACTCTACCACTAGTAGATATGGTCTTGTGGGAAGGAGAAATCTAATATTAAGGAAAAAGAAATTGAATTTTTGGGTTTGAAATTTGAAACAATGATGGTGCCATAGGGGGCGTACTCCATAACTTGGGAGTCTAATCTTGAGGGAAAGAGAATAATTTAAACCTAAGGAAAAGAAAACTGGAAGATCTCGTGGGAAGGGAGCATTACTTCCCATAAGAGATAAGGCCTAAAAGTTTATGTTTTTTAAAATTAGGATGATCCAGCAAAGTGTGTTATACATCACTAGAAGATCTAATCCTAAGGAGAGAAAGCATGATGACTCACATCTATCCTTAAGGGAAAGAAAATTAGAAGATCATGTTGGATGGAAGCATTGCTTCCCACAGAAGATCAGGTCTAGATTTCGAAACTAGGATGGTTCCATAGAGGGTGATCCATCATTAGCTAGTCTAATCCTAAGGAGAGAAAGTACGATGACTCACATATGTCTTTAAAGAAGAGAAAGATAAAAGATCTTGGGGGAAGGAAGCATTACTTCCCATAAAAAATCAAAATTGGAATTTGAAACTAGGATGGTGCCACAAAGGGCGTGCTTGATCACTAAAATATCTAATCCTAAGGATAGAAAGTATGATGGCTCACATCTATCCTTAAGGAAGAGCAAACTAGAGGACCCTATAGGAAGGAAGCATTGCTTCTCACAAAATAACAGATATAGAATGAAAATAGGATGGTCCCACAAAGGGTGTGCTCCACCACTAGTAGATGATCTTATGGAAATGAAACTTCTCTTCATGAAGAATCAAATCTGAATGATCATATGAGAAGGAAGAATTACTTCCCATAGAGGAACAGATCTAGAATTAAAAATTAGGAAGGTGCTGAAAAGGGTGTACTCCATCACTAGTAGATGATTTAATGGGGAGGAGACTCGCTCTATAAAAAATTCGGACCAAATTTTGAAATTTTGGATGGTGATACAGAGGATATTATCCACCACTAAATGATCTAATCCTAAGGCCAGAAAGCACGATGACTCACATATAACCTTAAGGAAAAGAAATTTTGATTATGAAACATAAAAATTTAAACATAATTGAGTCAACCTGATTGAAAATTTTATTGATTCAAAGTTCAAGCTAAATCAAGTATATTATCTTTTAGGAAATTGCCCATTTATAAGAAGAATTAGGTGTTTTTCCTTACAATCCACTAACTGATAAAATCCTCCTTCGTAGACTATCTCTACTATGAAGGGTCCTTCCCAAGTTGATTCAAACTTCCCACTGATCTTTCTTTGAGCTATGATAGTCCTTCGAAGAACCAAAACCAAGTTGCCTACTTGAAAGGTTCTAGGTTGAACTAATATATCATGATATTGAACCATTCAAGCTTTGTATAACTCTAGGTTTTGTTAAGCTTGGATATTGCACTCATGAAGACCCTCAAGCTCTTTTAGTCAGAGTTTTGAATTCTGCTCTGTGGTGATCTGATACTGCATTACAATTCTGAGCAAAGGAATTTGAATTTCTAGAGGGACTATGGCCTCGACTCAATACACTAATGAGAACAGTGTGGATTGGGTCAGGGTTCTATAAATGGTCTGAAAGGCTCACAAAAATTCCATGAACCACACATCCCACTAATGTTTGTTATCATCCAGGGTCATTTCGAAGATTTATACTATGGTTTTTTGAAGGCCTCAGCTAGCCCATTAGCACGTGGATAATAGATTATACAGTATCTCCAATCAATACAGTGGCTTCCTACAAAGTTATTGATCTTTGTAGACTTAAAAATAGACCCATTATTGGATATGATTCTAGGGGGCATGCTGAATTGATATATGATATGGTCATGAAAGAATTTCATTGCATGGTGTCATGTTAGTAGGATTTCTTCCTCCCACTTTAAAAAGTAATCAATCGCTACTAAATGAAGTGATGACCCCTTAAATAAGGAGGGTCAGTTGGCCTAATAACATCCATGCCCAATCTTTTAAAGTGCCATAAAGCTATCATTGCATGCAATACATTAGGCTGCTGATCTAAAACAACACTATGTACTTAGCAATGATGAAAACACTTTATAGTTTTCATGACAACACATTGCAGCTTGACTTCTTTAAGGAATTTGGTTATTAGTTTTCTCCCATCTCCTTCTTCATCGATTACTGGAGAGTCAAAAAGGACATGGGAAGGTCTTTTATTGACATGCTCCAAATTTATAGGATACAGGACTTAATGGCCATGAACTTTAATAGGAATGGAGTCTTCCTTTAGATAGGAAAATTCCTTTGCAAGCTTTGTTGGGCATACACCAAATAATTGCTTCCATAGGGAGTCCTATGCATAGTTACAATAAGAATTTGCTCAAATAAGTGTGTTGTGTAGTGGTGGTACTTCAAGAGTTTAGGATTCAAAACCTTGTAGGTCTCTGCAATCTGTTTAATCACCATTTGAGAATCACCAAAAATTTTAATCCCTTTAATCCCCATTAGTATTGAAGGTTTCAAGCCAGTTATAAGAGCTTTATACTTAGCCTCATTATTTTTATTACGCTCTGATAAGTGGTAGGAAAAGTGCATCATTCCTTTACCTAGTGTTATGAAAACTAGAACAATTACAGCTTTTTCAAGAATAGTATATTGATGTGCATTGCCTTGATGGGAGGATGCTGCACAATCAAAATACATTTCCCAAGTTTGAGTATTGGATTCCCCAAAAACTCATGATTTTCATGTCAGGTAAGTCATCATTTTTAGGAGACTCCACCGACAACAGGTTTGTCATAAGGAAGTCGATAATAGCCCACCACTTCATAGCACATTGGGGAATGAAAGTGATTTCAAACTGAAGCAATATCATAGACCACTGTGCTAGACGTCTTAATAATGTAGGTTGAGTCATAAGATATTGTAGAGCAATAACACTAGAAATCAAATTGACTTGATGCGAAAGCTTGTAATGCTTTAGTTTTTGTGTTGCAAAGACTAAGGCAAGGCAATATTTCTTAATTGAAAGGTATTGGATTTCCATTAGAAGAAGACTCTCAATTAGGAATTAAAGAGCATTCTCCTTTCCTTTATCATTGACTTGAGCTAGGAGGGCTCTGAGAGACTCGCTAAGGACCACATTGTAAGGGATTAAAGGTCTTCTCGAAATAAGGGCTGCCAAAACTGGCGGATTTATTAGGTATTGTATGATATTTTCAAAAGTAGATTGACATTTCTCATCCCATATAAATTTGGCATCCTTTTTAGCTAGGATAGTGAATGGTTAAAAAAAAAGATTGTGAATGGTTGACATCTTCTAGAAGGGTTAGAAGTGAATCTTATTATATACACCAACCTGCCCTGAAGAGACCTCATTTGAGTAAGGCTCTTCGAAGGCAACATATTTTAGATATTTTCAATTTTGTCAGGATCAATTTTGATTATGTAGTGCCTTAATATAAAACCTAAGAATTTTCCTGAAGTGATGTGGAAATCGCACTTTAGAGGATTCATCTTTAGGTCATGGCGGCATAACCACTCAAAGATGATTCTTAAATCATAAAGACGAGCCTCTATAACTCTGCTCTTGAAAACTAAATTATCGATGTAACTTTTGACTTTATTGTGCACTAAGTCTCCAAAGATTTGTGTTATAGCCAATTAGTAGGTTACATTGGCATTTTTAAGGCTAAATGGAATCACTTTATAACAAAAGAAAGATATATGACTTCTGAATGCAGTATTTCACTAATCTTCTAGGGCTACGTTGATTTGGTTATAACTTGATGAGCCATCCATAAAGGAGAAATTGACATGCAAAGAGGCAGTGTCCATCATAAGTACTTGAATTAGCAAAGGGAAGTCATCCTTGAGACATGAGTTTTTCAAGTCTCTATAGTTAATACAGACCCATATTTGACCATTTTCTTTCGAGCTGGCATGATGATAGCTACCCAAGAGGGGTATTATTTCTCTTGGATAAATTCAACCTCGGCCAACTTCTTAACCTCTAAAATAACTTGTTGTTTGATCTGCAGCCGCATGCACATGGAGCTTTCTTTATAAGAATAATATCATACTAAATTTCAAGTTTATGGACTGCTATGTCGAAGGACAATCCTGGCATTTGATTGTATGTCCAGATAAAGTAGTCCTTAAACTCGGATAGAGGTTGTTTTAGATCCTCTAACGCATCCTCACTCAACAAAGAATTTATGAAGGTTGGGCGAGGGTCATCCTTTATTTCAAGGTTGATTTCTTTGAGTTCATCAACTTTTGATTTAATTTTCTCTTCAAATTCAGGGGGTGCATCCCAAAGTTAAAGTTCATCAGAATTATTATAAGTCTCCAACAAAAGTTTATTAAGGGAATCAATGACTTTCATAGGGACTTTCTCAAATTTAGGATAACTTGTTATCATTAAGCAGTATTCATCATTGTCAAATAAACTAATGGTACCAAAGCCGATACCAATTCTCCAATTTATATTAAATTTTAAATTCCAGTTGTTTTTGTGGAATCTAGCTTGACCCTTAGTCCATCAACTCATAGTGCAACCTTTAGAGATAAGAGTTTTGACACCAATAGGAAAGTAGTCAAAAGTTAATTCCATTAATTCATTAAAAAATGGCTCCTCAAGTATTACATCATCTTCATTCCTTGAGGAGGAGGAGCAAGGAAAGAACTTCTGGACTTTTCTTTCTTCATCATCTAGTTTAGGGGCTTCCTTTATTACTAACCCTGAGAGGCTATTGGCAAACATTGTGGTTAAAGTTAGATATTCAACTAGCCTATAAAGCTTTTCAAATAAACCCAATTGAATCTGGTTAATTTAAATTTTTTACTTATCACCCTTTTGGTCACTATCTGATTCTATGGTGAGATCAAACTTAAGAGAAGGATTTATTTTTCGATAGTCAAAAGCAATTTTAGCATCCCCCTTTTTTGAATCTTCATTAGAACTTGTTTCATGCTTGATATATATTGGCGGATTTCTTTTTTCAATTGAAGCGTGGCCTCGACCATGTGCTCTTTTACCCATCCTCCCTCCTCTTTGAGGTAAACGGTTTCGAAGCCTAAAAAACCACGCCCTCGAAGTCATTTTCACTTCTTAAATTTTACTTTTTGAATTTTTTTCATTTTTTATTTTTGAATTGCTTTCAAACTTTAATTTTTTTTCTTCTGTCTCCCCCTTAATACTTATCTCTACCTTAGAACATGCAGCAGACCCTTTGGGTGCGTAGTAAGTGGCATACTCCTATACCTAGATTTTGTGCATAGTGAATGGTTTCAGATCACCGTTAATTTCAAACTCAGTATCATCTCATTTAAAAGTTTGTTAAGGATGTTAGGCCCTTCTGAACTAGCCCAAGGCTAACCAAGAGAGTTGTGAGTTGGTATTTTTAAAAATTTTAAGCAAAGCATAATTACAAACCAAAATCACCACTATGAAATCAACGTGAAGAAATTAAATGCAGAAATAATAAACGAAAGAACACACCAGATTTATAGTGGTTTGGTCAAACCTTGACCTACGTCCACTCCTTAGAGGCACCCTCCGAGTATTGCACTAAACTCATTGCTCTCCTTTAGCCCTCACAGTTAGGCGGAGAAGCCCTTATAAAATCACTTCCACCTTCCCCAGTGCGGCGAAGTAGTCGGGTCCTTTGACACCATAGAGATTTTCTTCTTCCCAGAACTTCCCTCAAGACAAGCCTTGAATCTGATGGTACTAAGGTGCATGATCGCCAGGGCAACCATGTGGAATCCCCCTCCACACTCCCCTGAAACCCCCTCAAAGGATCTTCTCCCTCTCTTAAACTCCACCCTTTCCTCTCTCCCTTTCAAGCTCTCTCTTCAAGTTCCCTCCAAAATAAAAGAGCTATAGTGGCTGCCAAAGACACATACTAAGTGTCTTGTCAAAGTTTAAATAGAAGAGCTCAAAATGAGCTCATTAATTTCAATTTGTTGTTATAGTCCAGGATGATATTATGATCTTCCTGTATGATTTGTGCAATTTAAGCACAATCAGCTGGGGCCATTTGAGATGATCCGAAGAAATTTGTTCATATCATCCTGGCCTATCAACACAAATCATGGAATAAAGTCATGACATTGCCCTAAAAAAGAGCTGTTCGATGTCCAATAATCCAGCGTATCATCTTGGTTGATCCAGCGATCGTCCATGATTATTTGTTATGTAATAAAGTTTTAATTGCTTTCCTTAAATATTAGATTAATTTAAGCAAAATTATGCTGGATCGTCCTAGATGATGCCCTGGAAGATGTCTAAAAATAATTAATACCTAAATAAATCTGGTGGCTGATTCTTTTTGTTTAGAGCCTATCATCCCAGATGATACAAAATTGTCCACGATAATGTGAAATAAAGACGGTTGTCTTAAGTTGGGATGCTCTAATAAGGGTTTCTATTTTTGAACCGATCATCCAGGATGATGTTACCAAAAAATAGTAAGCTCCAAGAAACAGTCAGAAATTCTGACAAGTGTGTGTGTGCAAGATTTTTTAGCATCTTGAACTACTCTATTTACAAAGGACTAAAGAAAGAAAAAAATTACATACTGACTTAGACTAAAATTACCCAATTTTGAGCTGGCTTAAGTTCCACTTGATCTTGTGGTCCTGAAATATTAGTGGCAAACAGTCGTAGTAAAATAGAAGTATTTGCTATCATCAAAATTGGTGTTTCTCTTTTTTCTTGTTCATTTTTTTCTAGAGAGAGAAACTCCCATTTTTAGAAAGAGAAAAACATTCATTTTTTTCAAATTTTTGTCTCCCTTAATTTCCATTCTCCATCGATGATGGTGGCTGGCCGTCGGCCTCCACCTTCCGACGCCACTGAAGGTGGTCGGAACTCAACATCCAATGATCGGAGTGGAACAGCAACATGTAATGGCCGTCTTCTTACTCAAATAGAGATCTCATATGCAGAAGATCTTCGTTCGTCAAGATCTTCTATGGTGATGGACAATTCAAAGCTAATGTTGGTAGAGAACGATTCCAATTTAAGACAATCATCTATTTTTCATGAAAGGAAGCGTCAAGGTCCACTGGTGATAAAGGAAGTAACTGAAACAATGACAAAATTAATCAAGCATGTGGAAGGCAAAGGTAATGATTTATCTAAAACTATGGAGATGGTTGCTCCAAAGACACGGAAATCTACTGAAATGGCATAAAAAAATATAGCATCTACTTCGGGAATGAAAATTTTTGTTAACCGGTTCAGGAATTCGAATGCAATCCCTGGACTCTGTCACAATGTGATCAATGAGAATTCTCAGAATTTGGTTAACAACAATTTACATTCAATTCTAGACAGAAAAAGAGTCTAGGAGGATGGAAAGGTTTTTGATGAAATGCCTAAAGGAACGGTAGACTTGAGAAAGGTGAATCCATGGAGTAACAAACCATACGTAAAATTTAATTTTAATGAGAAAGATGTGGTTCTATCCGAAGATGGGAAAGCAATGAGACAAAATGAGGAAATGGAGGAATTGAACTCTAAGAAACTGACAAAGTCATTGGTCATTAAAGTTTTTGGAAGAGATTTACCATCACACATGGTGGCTTGGGAGCTAAGAAGGCAATGGAATCAATTTGGTCAATTCCACTTTACTACATTGGGCAGAGGATTGTTCTTATGCTCATTCTCCTCTGAAGAAATGATCGAAGCAGCCCATTCAGGAGGTCCTTGGTTCGTTAACAGACATATAGTAGGAACGGAGAAGTGGACACCAGATTTTACTACTAATTCTAATATGGGTCTTTCTTCTCCAATTTGGATAAGAATGCCCCACTTACCTTTGCAATGTTGGGATAAGAAGAATGCAGCCTGTATAGCTTCAAGGATTGGAAAACCACTTATGTTGGATGGTAATATGTTTCAATGTGGAAGGAGAGAGTTTGTAAGAGTTTGTGTAAGAATAAATCTTAATCAACCTCTCCCATTAGGAGTTTGGGTGTACAGCATTTTAGGAAGATTCTTCCAAGTGGTGGAATATGAAAAGGTTTCAAATTTCTGCTTTTGTTGTGGAAAGATCGGACATATGGAAAATGAATGTGTGCTGAAAGCTAATAATTAGAAAGGTATGAAGATTTCTGATGACTGTATTAGTAAGAAGGATATGTAAAAAAATCAAGAGGTTATTAGAGAACCTAATTATGGTCCATGGATAATGGTTAATAGTAAGAAGAGGAGAAATTTCAAGATGGGGAACAACATAATCAAAGCAAATACTACCAGATTTGTTAAAAAATCATGTATTCCTGGTAATAATGAACAGAAAAATCATGGTGGTACGAAAAATGGCTGCAGTAAAAGCTTTAATCAGGAATTCCCAAGGATTCTAGGTGAGGTGGCAAATCATCTAGAAAAGGGAATTGTCAATCTGGAAGGAGATTTATCTCAAAAAACGGAACAAGGCAATGTTCCAGTGGATCTTAATAACCTGGATAACATTAGCAAATTCAGCTCGGGTCAGGTTAATTTGCAGAATAATTCAACTATCAATTATGGGAAGGGTTGCTTGCGAACTCAGGTAGATCCTTTGGGATTACCTGTGAACTCAAGTACTCCCTATCAATGAAGTGAATTCAAAGTTCAGAAGAATTCTGATGCAAACTTTGTAGAAAAGCTGGATCAAAATGAATTGATCAGAAAAGCTTGGGCAGCTGAAAGTGGTCCAACAGTGGATGTTCCTATAAGTAATGTCAATAGTAATATGTTCTCATTACTTCTTTCTATAGATGAAGAGGGAATGGAAAACAAGAATAATAAAATTATAAATGCCATGGAGGATACAGAAGAAGGGGAGCTAATAGAAGAGGTAAGAATTATTGATAAAGAAGTTGTTCAAAATGCTGGGATGAATAAAGTGAAGAAAGAAGGAAAAAGTGAAGTGATTAAGAATGAAGTGGATGGTGGTATTCTGGAAAAATTAGTTCTTGCTACCCAAAAATAGAAGTTTTTGAAAGAGCTTAAACACTTGGGGCCTATGAGCAATTCAACTAGATCAAAAAAATTAGAAGCAACTCTTAAAGGTAAATGTGGGGGCCCTTCCACACCTTTATCAAAATGACTTCCCTTGCCTTTTGGAATTGTAGGGGGGCTAATAAGAGGGAAGCCTCCCTTTATTTAAAAGATTTGTGAAAGATTGGGATGTCTTTTTGTTGGGGTGGTTGAAACCAAAATTTCTTCATTTGAGAGGTATGAATTAAATAAATGATTGGGTGTTAATTGAGATTATTTTCTCTATCCCTCTGTTGGAGCTTCTGGAGGTATTATGGGTTTTTGGAAAAACAATATTACAAATTTTACTCTTATAGAAGCTTCACCTCAATGTATGATTGGGGAGTTAAGTCTTTTCAATAATAATAAGTGGTTGGTCTCTACAATATCTGGCAACAAAAATTTAAATTTGAGAAGAAATTTGTTGGAAGTTTTAGAAGATAAAAGCAGTAAAAATATCCCTATGGTGGTGGGAGGGGATTTTAATTGTATACTTTCACAAGAAGAGAAGAGAGGTGGGAAGAAGTTCTCTTTTTCTCAAGGTCCTCAAGAAATGGCTGCATTTATGGAAAGAAATGACCTTCATGATGTGGGAATTAGAGGACCCAAATTTACATGGTGCAACAACAAAAGTGAAAATGCTCGCATTCTTGAGAGATTGGATAGATGTCTTTTAAACTCAAAGGTGTTGAATGTGGTTCAGAATCCATTGGTAAGACACTTACCAAGAATTTCTTCCGATCATTGTCCCTTACTTCTTAAAATTATTCTAGAGAGGTTGTACCAAAGAAAAATGATTTGTTATGAAGAAGTCTGGTCCTCGTTTCCAGCTGCTAAAGGGATCATTTTAAAAGCTTGGAATAAACCTGCTAAAGGGAATAACATGGATATTGTTAACATAAAGTGTAAAAGAACTTTAAAAGCACTGCACTTTTGGAGTAAGCATAAATTACAGAATTTCAAAGAATGCAATATTCATTTGAAAAGTGAGATTGCGGATCTTCAATTAGAAGAAGTTAATGGTAATGGCTTGGAAGTAGAGAAGCTGGAATTGCTTAGAGCAAAAATTCATGATTATAATGTGAACTCAACTCGGTTAAGCACATGGTGGAGACAAAGAACAAAGCTAAAATGGATTCAGGATAATGATACAAATTCAAAAATTTTTCATTATTTTGCAAATGGTAGAAGAATGGGAAACTTTATTCATCAACTGAAAAATGAGGAAGGAAATTTAAGAGAAGACCATGCAGCTATTGAAGAAATACTATTGAAATTCTTTAACAACAAATGGAGAAGCAGATCTGGCAATGTGAAGGGTTGGTCTCCTATTTTAAAATCTTTATCTATGGCTGACTGTAAAATGTTAGATGAAGAATTCTCATTTTCAGAGCTTGTTGCTGTTATCAAAGAAAGTGGAACTAATATTTCTCCTGGAATGGATGGAACAACATATTCTTTCTTCAAAAATTATTTGTATATAACTAGTAATGATGTATGGAAAGTAGTCCAGCATTTTTTTGTAATAGGGCAAATTTGTTCAAGCTGGAAGGAAACACTTGTTACCCTCATCCCAGAGGTACTGAATCCAATTTCTCCATCTGCTTTTCGACCTATAAGCATGTGTGGTACCTTATACAAGATCATAGCCAAAATGATCTTAAATAAACTTATGAAAGTGATTGATGGTCTTATCTCAGAGGAGCAAACAACATATATAGAAGGTAGATATTTGTCCAACCACATTCTTTTAGCTCAAGAATTGTTTAATAAGCTCAAATTTTCAAAATCCAAAGAAGGTTGGGTGGCTATTAAGCTTGACATGGAACAAGCTTATGATAGTATGGCTTGGGATACCTTGAGATTTATTTTGAAGGAAATAAAATTTCCAAATAGATTTTTGAATTTCATCATGGAATGCGTAAAATTTCCAAAATTCTTTTTAAAAATAAATGGTAAGATCTCCAAAGGGATTAAAGCTTATAGTGGATTTAGACAAGGTTGTCCACTTTCATCTTATTTGTTTATCCTTTGCTCTCAATTATTAACTAATGATTTTTGGTTCAGTGGAAGGAACTTGGGTATCAAAATATCTGCCAATGCACCTAAAGTGTCTCACCTTTTATTTGTTGATGATATCTTATTATTCTCCCAAGCTAACATGAGTAGTATGAGAAGGCTTAAGAAAATTATCTCAGTTTTTTGCAACAGATTTAGGCAGCGTATTAATAATCAGAAATCTGTTATAGTTTTCAAGAATTCAGTAAAAAAAAGGAAGAAAATAGCCATAACAAAGCTGTGGGGATTCAAAATGCTGAAAGAAGTTTTTTATCTAGGCATCAAATTAGCTTTGAGAAGGTTATTAGCCTCAGATTTTAACTATATCATTGAGAAGGTAAATTCCAAGCTAAATGTATGGGGTAAACAGATGATATCTCTAGCTGGGAGAATCGTGCTTATGAAATCTGTTCTAGCAGCATTACCTGTATTTGTGGCTACACACACTTTAATTCCTAAGGGGATTCTTAAAGATATTGATAAAGCTGCTAAGAACTTTATTTGGGATAGACAAGGATGTCTTCATGGACTACATTATATATCATGGGAAATATGTGTAAATCATGGAAGAAAGGAGGTCTTGGCTTAAAGTCGGTGAGTGCTATAACTGGTCCTCTTAGAGCAAAATTTTCTTGGAATTACTTAAAAGAAAAAGACTCTTGGGGGGGGTGTTTATTATTTTGTTTTGGTTTGGAAGAGGTGGGATTTAATTTGGTTGGATATTTGAGGTAAGGTTTAGTTTTTTTTTAAGTTTGTGAAGGTTTGTTGTGGAAATTTTTTAGTTTGTTTGAGTAATAATAAGAAGGTTTATAGTTGGAAGGAGATAGAATTATGGATGATAAAGGTAGAATGTATGGGTTTTGGTTTGATGTTAAATAGAAGTAATGGGGTTATGGGTATGAAATTCATATGCCATCTAGACCCCGATCCAATAGTTACCATTCCTGTTACCCCAGTTGATGGATCACCCCAAGTCGAGTGTCATTCCTAGTCCACCTAGTCCAGGTTCTGAGACCTTACCTTACCAGATGTGGGAAATACACCCACTTACAAGCTCCTACTTCTCTCGAGGAATATTTCCCCCCCTGTAGAGGATGCCACTCTTCTGACTACTTAGCTCTGGGATAGTCGAAGAGAGAGAATGGAACCAGGATTTAGAATGGAACGATGAACCGGATACAAGTCTCAACCAGATCCTAATCCAAACGTTACAGAAAAATCATCGCCCGTTATGGATTCTGAAGAGTTGTTTGATAGGCTGAGTATAAAGGATACTACCCCTTACCCAAATCATTGGGGTAGACCGGTCGAGGAGGTAGTCCAAGAAATAAGAAACATCTTGTTGAACAAAGAAGAACGGCTTCTTTCGACCCTGATATGATGACTACCTTGGAGAAGAAGATGATTATGTGGGGTGATTCATGTGGTTGAAACTAGGGTCTAATAAGGCTGAGCCGCAGCAAACGCCGATTTTCAAGGAGTGAATCCGCATGCTGTTGAGTCAGGTCAGATGTCTGTGAAGATAGAGAAGAGAACATATAAAAAACTGTGGAGTCAGACAGTCGCTACATGTGATGTCACAAGTTAGAGAAAGCAAGAGAAGTTGGACAAATCACAGCAAGAGTCTTTTAAGATCCACCAGTCAGCTCGAGAGCTCACATGAAAGAGGCCAAAAGGCAGACTTAATTTCCAGACCTCGAGTCACCCACTGTGACTCTCCTTGTCCAGTAGAGCACACTCCAGTTCACCCCCTGCAGTCTCCTCCATCCCTTCAATCCAACCTCAGAAGGATATCAAGCAATTAATTGAGGACAGGTAAGGGAGGCCTTAGCCATGCTCAAGGAACTGTGTCTATTTCAAGGGTAGACCCTACCCGAGGAATATGACTCATTTCCTTACCCAAAGGTGCTTTGTGCCACACAACTTTTAAGTTTACTGAAATCGAAAACCGAGACAGCATCGGCCCACTTCCGAGCAAGCTGTTGCAACGCAGAGGTCAGATGCTTACTAATATTTCGCCAATTTGTAAGTAGTCTATCCGGCATTGCTTTTGAATGGTACGCGATCTGCCAACGGTTTTCAGTAAGAACCTTAGCGACCTAGAAACCTCTTCTTAAGAGATTTTCTGGAGCGCAACAACGCACCAACGTGGCGATCTCGTGTGAAAAGCAAAAGCCGAGAGAGTCTTAGTTGAGTAATCTTGAGGTGGCGAAACCTCTGGATGAAGTGTGAACCCCAGTTGCAAGAACAACGATGTGGAGATTCTGTTGAAGAATATCACGGTCCTGTTGCTTTCTCCGAAGGGTTTCACTATTAAAACTTTGAGAAACTTCTTAATAAAGGCTAGCAATTGTAGGAAGAGGCTCTAGGATGCCATTCTTACGAGAGCAGTCTGATGAAAGGAAGGGTCCAAAACTGGTGAAGACATTTTGAAAAGAAAGCTGTGGTCTCAGCAGTATATAAGGAAAGAGGCCAGTGGTTAGTCAGCCTAGCACTCACTTTCCACCACTAGCCGCCTCAGAAGAGCCCCTTTCAGATAGTTCCTCAGCATACTAAAGATCCCTCCTTCATCCCTTTTAGAGAGAGATGGCAAAGCCTTATCCTTTACAAGGGAGTCAGTTAAAAGATCTTCAAAAGTCTGTTAAAGAAACCAGATTTTCAGTTGCCAGAGGCTAGGAGGCCTAGGATGGAGAGTAAGAAGATGTCCCAAGTATTGCCCGTACCACAGGATGCTTGTCATCCTCTTGAGGACTGCGTTTGGTTCAAAGATTGGCTGTAGAGGAACTACACCAAGTAACATCTAAAACCTAAAGAATACTTGTCGATCCAAAAAGGCTTCAATTAAGACCATTTCAGGTAATCCTCTTACACTCTTCTTGTTTTGTTGAAGGGTTGGGACATTCTCTGTCCGGGCACTTAAAAAGTCGATTAACAAGTCTTTCAATCTTTCTCAACAGCATGACTACGATAGCCCAGGGGCCCGGTGTGTGAAGTTGACCTGGATGCTTCGCAGAAGGATGTTGAGCCACTTTCTCTCCAGTAGTCTTAGGAACTACTGAATAAAATGTAAAAGAAGAAAAATTTGATTTTGTAAGAGGAGAAGATGTAGATGAGAGATGTATAGGATGGGATGGGGTGTAAAACCCTTTCCCCCTTTTGTTATCTGACTTTTATTTGCCCCATCAAAGGCGAAGGGTCAAAGATGAATAAAAAACATCCTTCTACTTCTCGTCTTGAGATTAACCATGAATCTCAAATGCAAATTGAGACCCCTCGTTTCAAATCAAACTTCAAATGACCAAATATTGAGTTGAGTAGTCAACAACCTCCGCCGACACGATTATTTTATATTTTACTTATTCAAGAAGAGGTCGCAG
>CM039730.1:13677978-13729071 GCA_022539455.1 Dendrobium nobile | reverse complement strand
AGCTCAATAAAGCTTTGAAGGCTAGATATGGTTCGAATTTCTGGGAGAATACCAACAGAGCAAATAAATCGTCTACCTGGAAGATTTTGGCTGAGGGTGCTATGGCTTTAAGACCTATCACAAGGTGGAATATTGCTACAGGGAAGTCAATAAACATTCTTAAAGATGCTTGGATTCTAGATAGGAGTCTAGAAAAATGGCCTACATTTATAGCCATAGAAAATACTGAATTCCCACTACAAGAAAGCTTTATTTTTAATGGATGCTGGAAAATTGATCTTCTTTATAAAAACTTTTGGAAAGATCTGGTGAATATTATTATTCAAATTAAAATTTATCCATTTCATTCGAAGGATAACATTGAGCTAAAGAAGAGCCTTTCAGGCAAAAGCATTACTGCTTTAGCCTCTTCGTATAAGTCTGAATTTAACGGAACTGTGGATTATGGAGATTGGCTAAAAAAATTAAAGCTCTTTCCTAGAATTGAATGCTTTTGGTGGCGACTTCTCAATGAGGCAATTCCAACAAATGATTTCCTGATGAATAGAAGATTACTGGGACATAATTCATGTCCTAGAGGATGTGTTGAACAAGAAAATACCGATCATGTCATGGTACATTGCTCTAAACTGCAGCAAGTAATTGGAATTCTCAGAAATTGGGGTTTCTTATGTCCGTTGTTCTCCTCTGCCAATGATTATAAGTTTCATTTGAATAGGTTATCTGAGGAAAATAGATCAATGGAAAATTTATATTGTTATATAGTTTATTTTTCATGGAAGAGTAGGAATTTAATAAAGCATGGTAATAATGAATGGAGTTTGAACTTCATTGCCTGCAATGCTATTAGTTATGCATCGATTTCTTCTTCCAATCTATTCATGGATCACTGGGATGCTAACTAGCCATCACAGCTGATTTCTTATTGGCACCCCCTCCCCCTGAATGAACAAAAGTTAACCTTGATGCTGCTCCAACTAGTAACAATAATGGAGGTATTGGTGGAGTTTTTAGAGACTGTAAAGGCAGATTTTTACTTGCATTTGGAATCAATTGCACGCATTGGGATATTGGTACTTTGGAGCTTATGGACATCCGTTATTTAAAGAATTTCATATTAAATTGGATGGTGGATGCAAAGGGTCTAATTATAGAAGGAGATAATTTCAACATTATCAAACTTCTACAAAGATCAAAGAATAAAGAATCTCGACATGGCAGTCAAGAAGATATTAAAGACCCTATCATATTTGGATGGTTTTTGTAACATTCTTTTCCACTTTGTTAATAGAAATTGTAATAAGTCAGCACACAATTGTGCTAACTTTGCTTTATTTGAAGATTTTCTTTGGGAAGATCTTAGTAGCAATAAGGTTTCTCGTTCTCTTTTTAATGTTCTAAAGGAGGAATCTGATAGGATTTCTATCACTTAGTTGTATGTATTTTGTTTTCTTCTTCATTTTAATGCAATTTAGCATTTCCTTCAATATATATATATATAAGTGAAGACAATCAGGACAATAAAAAGAGAATCAGTATGTTCTCCCCCTTTGACAATATTAAAAAGAGAAGGGGCACAAACAATCAGGACAATAAAAAACAATTAAAAGACAAAAAAATGATCCCTCATCAAGTGAAGACAAAATAAAATATTCTTAAAATGAGAAAGTTTTCTCTTGATTTTATTCAAAAACTTAGAAGGATTGTATTGACAACGCATAGCCAAGAAAAAGTTAGAAATTAAGAATTTGTTAATCCAGACTCAAGTTCTTTTAAAGGCTTAAAAACTTTTTAATCCAATATCTAAATCAAGGAACAAATTAGAGAAAGAAACACTAATTTTTCTAAAACTCCTTACATAAAACATGTCTAATAGAAGATTAATGCACGAATTGTTGAATCAGGAATCAAGATTTTCAAACTCAAGTATCAAAAGTATCAAGGGTTTTCTTAAGCTTAAAGAAGTACCAGAATGGTAAGCATTATATTTTATTGGCTCATTTCATGCCTCTTGTCAATTAGTTGGCGTACTACGCATCTTTTAATTTTTGATATACTATGTGAATCCATTTTTTTTCAATTTGGCATTATTGGCATTATTGCCCATCTTTTATTTTTGGCATCATTGGCAACTTTTTATTTGATTATGCTACCTTTCTGAAATCTTAAAAATAAAAGTTAACCCATCCTATTGACAAAACAAATTACTTGATTAAGAAAATTATGAGGTAGATTCAACAACTTATAAAAGTTTCCTATACGAAAAATAAAATGTAGGGAGATGAAAAAAGATCAGTTTCACGGTCCAATTTTTAATATGATGAAGATTTTGAATCAAAAGTAAAATAACCTCTTTAAGAAGAGAGATAGAGAAACAAAATCAAGACTTTTCTTCCTTTAACTGTTTTTAGAGAAGTCAACTATAATTTTCATATGAATTCAAGAAAAAATAGGAGGTAAGTTTTTCATTTTTAGAAAGGTGAACGTATGTGTTGATTAGAGAGAACTTCACAAAATGAAAGATAAATTTAAAATTTTAAAGAGACTAAGGAAAAAAAGAAAAAAAAAATAAACTCAAAGAAAACACATAAAACCAAAAACAAAAAAAACATACATAAACAAATAAGATATAATCAAGGGTTTAAACATTATCTTGCTTATTATGTGATGATTTAGAAGCTAGGTCTGCCCAGGAGATTTTTTGCTTTTCTTTACTTGCCCTTTATATAATTTGCTTAGCTTTACCCTTTTCTTTTCTAGAATAAGTTCTCAAATTAGGGCACTAATTTTTCATATGTCAATGTTTTCTACATCTAAAGCAAATAACATCAGAATAAATCTTAATAATCTTACCATGTTTACCTTTATTCCACTTTTGTTGATGTGCTGCTTGTGCTTTAGAGGGCTTTCCAATTTTCTTGATAAGTCATAGCTTTCATCACCAACTAAGCTACTTTTCTCCACATTTTCAGTATTTAGCACTATCATTTCACCTGCATCTAAAAGTCTTTGACACAAACTTTGCTCGTAGGAAATTAGTGAGCCAATCAAATTATCAATCCAATATTCATTCAAATTTTTTGATTTAGAAATAGCAACAACTTTGGCATCAAACTTATCAAGTAAATAACTTAGAATTTTATTAACTTTTTTAAAGTTTGAAAATTCTTTACCTAAAGCATGCAATGTGATTCATTATGAACAAAATTAGTATATGTTTAAGATAGTCTCATAAGGTTTCTTGCAAAAAAGTTCATAATCATGCATTAAAATATTCAACTTGGATTGCTTGATTTCAATAGTGCCTTTGTATATGGTATGTAATTTATCCCAAATTTCCTTTCCAGTAGTGCATGTCGATACTAACATACAATCTTTAAAATTTAAAGCACAAAAAAAATAGTTTAAAGATTTTGCATTTAATTGAGCATGGATTTGTTCTTCCCTATTCCATTGATTAAAAGGAATATTAATTATGATTCCATCTATAACACATGATGGTACGAAATAACCAGTTAAAATCATATGCCAGATTCGATAAATAATTAATTATAAGAAAGTAGCCATGCAAATTTTCCAAAAATCAAATGTAATATTTTTCAAGTAATGGTGGTCTAGTGATTAAATAACCTTCCATAGTATTATGATTTCCATTGTTAGTCATGGATCAAAATTTAAAAAGTTTTTAAACTTAGTTTTTATGAATCCCGCTCTAATACCACTTGTAAGTTTATTAAGGATGTTAGGTTTTAAGAACTAGCCGATGACTTACCAAAATAGAGATGAGTTGGTATTTTTAAAATTTTAAGCAAAGCATAATTACAAACTAATATCACCACTATAAAATCAACGTGCAAAAATTAAATACAGAAATAATAAAGGAAAGAACATACCAGATTTATAGTGGTTTGGTCAAACCATGACCTACATCCACTCCCCGGAGGCACCCTCTGAGTATTACACTAAACTCAGTGTCTCTCCTTTAGCCCTCATAGCTAGGCGGAGAAGCCCTTATAAAATCACTTCCACCTTCCTCGATGCGGCAGGTAGTGGGTTCTTTGACCGCCTAAGAGTTCTCTAACAAAAACAATAAGTGAACTATCTAGTCTAGCTCGTCAGACAGGATAGTTGCGTCTCTCTCTACACACCTTGTGTATGTATAATTACGTTGCAGTTGTGTGAGAACAACCTACAGAGTAGAATACCTCTCTCGACGCCTAGAAAAATAAGACAATCAGTCAACACTTCCCCCCAAAAAACCCATTTTAACCCAGCCATTGTTTCACAACTAAACCTACCATCTCTCTGAAGATTAACACAAAATTGCTCAATTTATTCACACAAGCTGCATTTATAACATGAATACCAGATTCTATAACATCTCGCCCTACAAACATAAACTCCGAACAAAACTCCCCACAACCAACACAATCACAAACACTCTATTAATAACCATATAACGACTAACAGTCTAATATCGTCATACACTACCCCCCCCTAAAAACCACGACCACATGTGTCTCTATCTCTCTCGCAAACACTACCCACCATACAACCACCTCTACACACACTCCAAACTAGTATTATACTCCATGTGACCCTCCCAAACCCCAAGCACTGATAACTCCTCCATACCCCAACATCATAGCCTCACTCAGCACTGCTACAGCAAGCGCACACCCACCACACATCCACTAGCGTTTTCCCCCTCCACTCCTTATCTCTATCGTACCCTCCCATCCACTACTACTCAGCGCCCTTCACCTCTCTCACAGTACACCCTCCACGTCCCCCTCTCCTCTGAGCTCACACCCACACACTCTTCTAGTCTCTCTACCCCCTCATTCAACGACACCATCAAACCCCGCCAGTCCAACTTGTCACCTCACCACTCGAATAGCTCATCAGAGAGAGAGATATGTGAATAACATAACCCTAATAACACATTCTATCCTATACATCTATGATAGATGCCACACCCCCATCACCATTATCTACCATGTGTGTTATACTACCAAACATATCCATCAACGTGCATGCAGAACCTCCTTAGTATAAGACTAGCTCTTTCTATAGAGACTCCCAACAGAATACCCCCAACCTACACATATCCACATGTCCTCCCCCCCACTCCCTTTTTGTCGCCCACCCCAGTACCCCCCGACCCAACCCACCACGCACACCGCAGATGTTATCTGATAATTCGCACAACTCCTACTCCGTGTGTGTTAATTCGCGCAAACCCCTCACTCACACACACACTCTCTTAACACCAACACACATCACAGCTTGCGCTTCGCGCCTATATCTAGCCCCTATCCCCTCCCGCTAGTAGTAGCCCATTGACAAGAACCGCATCACGACCGATAGTGCTCTAGTGTCCAACCATCTCCACAAATAATACATCACTATATGCCATATAAAACCCCAAACCATTCCATTACGCCGCACACATGAACACGCCCCCCCCCCCATCAAACCCCATCCAACCCGCTGCTGTAATATGTCGATCACTACCCGACTGCTTCGATGGAGCGGTATGCCCACATACCGCCCCCCCCGCACCCACTCCCCGCTCCCTCCCCCCCAGTACCCCAACCCTACTGTGCACCCCCTCTCACATGACCTGCATACCCAACCACCCCCCCCCGCTTCTCGCGCTGATACGCCCTCCCCCACGTCCCCTGTACACCCCCCCCCCCCGCCCCCTCGCCCACGGCCCCCCCCGATTGAAGGAATAGCGGCCAAATAGAGTATATATAGGGGGGTGTGGGGGCTTGGGCGCAAGCTCTCTTGTTGACACACTCCGCCATACACGTGATCGTTATAGAGAGAGTGAATGACATGTTTCCCTTCCCCATGCTGATAAGTTTTACCCCCCCCCCCCCCCCCCCCCCCCCCCCCCAATACCATCCCCCACCCCCCCATACCCCGACGCCATGCGAACCCCCACAATGTGAAGCTTTATCAGAAAAGTGATTTACCTCAAATCAATTTTCAAGGAAATCCTATCTTGATAGAACTTCAGATTCTGACTCTCTTTCAGAAAAGGAAGATCCAACACCTATTGTGTGTGTAGACACTGCCCTAGTTTGCCCGCCCGAAAATGTCGAGCAGGTGCAACTCCGTGCGGTAAAGTCTTACCCCCTAGGTTGCCCCCTCAGGATAAAGGCAAACAACCTTCATATCGAAAATCTAAGTCCGGATTCCCTCAACAACCAGAATTCCCTCTAATTCCCCCGGGTTTCGAGTCTGTCGTTCCTAAGGTGATTATAATGTTTCTAGCCCACCTTAGGAAGTTGCCAGCAAAATTAAGTATTTATGACGCCCTCCTTCTTTCAAAGAAATGAGGGAGTCTCTAATTAAAGCACTTCTCGATCCGAGATTTGCTTAACACAGTTTCTGCAACTTCAGAAGGTGAAGCTCTCTACTTCAAAGAGGTCCCTGGGGTTACCTTTTCAGATGAAGATTTACTCTTGAGAACTGCTGACCACAATCGTCCCCTCTACATACTGTAAATGTGGGAAATTTCAAGTTATCAAGAGTCCTTGTTGATCCGGGTGCATCGGTCAACGTGATGAACATAAAGACCCTTGCTTATCTCAGAGTTGATACTAGCAAGCTTTCAACCGACAGGTTGGTGCTTCGTGGGTTCAACGAGAAGGGCGAGTAGCTTTAGGTTCGATCACTCTACTCCTGGAAATAGGAGGTTTAAAAACTGAAGCTAAATTTCATATAATTGATTCCACTACGTCTTTATAACGCACTTCCTAGTAGACCTGGATTCACGAATATAGAATGGTTTCCATCTACACCCTGCACACAATGCATTAATATCAACGAGATGGCATTGAACATGTGATTAAGGGTGATTTGCAACCATTCTCAATTCAAGAAATTGGGATCTACTAACGAAGATGCTGCATATTTTGTACCAAAAGGGTCTTCGTCCCGTTCTAAATTAGAGATCAAATTTGAGGAGAAAATGGTTGAACAAAAATTTCAACCCAAAAGAAAGAAAAAGATAAGAATATCATCAATCACAGAAATGATTCAATCGAGTAGTGATGACGACGACTTCTGATATTGTCCTAGACCTCCAAACACATTACACCTCAACGAGTGGGAGGATGGCTTTGAGAGGGGAGGCGAGGTCGAGTCGAGCGCCTTCTCATTAGACAGGAGAACAGCACACCCGTATACATTGATTTGGAATCAGATTCCGATGTGAGCTAGAAAGTCAAGGTGCTGCCCTCTCTCTCGATTGTCAAAACATAAATACTCCTCCAAAATTTGATCTCACCTTAGACCAGGACAGTGACCCTGAGGTAGATATTTCAAAAGTTAAAAGTGACGAGCCCGAATTAACAGTATGAAAAGCTCACTAGAAGGATTAGAGGCCCTTTCTCTGACCCCACTGTCGGCAGGCAGGGTTGTAGGGTTGAAAGTCAAAGTGGCCCCCAACTTGGATGGTGAAGTTAAGAAAGTCCAGAAATTCTTTCCTGGCTCCTCCTCCGCAAGGGACGAAGGTGATGTAACCCTTGAGGAGGCAGATTTAAATGAATTAATGGAATTACCTTTCGCTACTTCCCTGTTTTGTGTAAAAAAATACTTTTTCTAAAGGTTCTGTACATACCGATGGACTAAGGGTCAAGCTAGATACCACGAGAATATTGGCGAACAAAAATAAATAAAAATCCAATGAGTGGGTATGGGCTTTGGAACATTAGTTCATTCGATGATGATGAGTAATGCCTAATGATAACTTACCATCTCGATTCCTAAATGTCCCTACAGATCCTCCTTGTCCTTTGATGGAACTCTGTTTGGAGACTTTAGACGATCCCGATGATCTTCAAGTTCGGGATGCACCCCCTGAATTTGAAGAGGAAATTAAGTCGACCGACGATGGTTAAGAGAAATTAACCCTGGAAACGATGATGACCCCTCCGATTTCATAAGTACTTTGTTGAGCGAGGGTGAACCCAAGACTTAATCCAGTTGTTTATTCGAGTTCAGAGATTGCTTTGCCTGGGACAAATGACGAAATGCCAGTTTGCCTGCTGAGGTAGCAGTCCACAAACTTGGGGTTCGGCATGATGCCATCCTGTTAAACAAGCTCCTCGACGCATGCGCTTAGAGATTGAGCAACAATCGTTCTGAAGTTAAGAAATTGGCAGAAGCCGGATTCATTCGAGAGGAACAATACCCCTCTTGGGTGGCCAGCGTCGTGCCATTTCGAAAGAAAATGGTCAGATTCGAATTTGTGTCGACTATAGGGATCTGAATAAGGCATGCCCTAAGGATGAGTTCCCCCTACCAAACCAGAACTCATGGTGGACATTGCCTCCTCCCATGCTAATTTTCTCATTCATGGATGGCTCGCGGTTATAACCAAATCAAGATGGCCCCTGAAGATGAGAGAAATACGGCGTTCAGAACCCTATTGGAATCTTTTGTTATAAGGTAATGCCATTCGGGCCTAAAGAATGCCGGAGCAACCTACCAACGGGCCATGACCCGTATCTTTGACGACTTAATTCATAATCAAGTTGAATGTTTATATTGATGATTTAGTTGTCAAGAGCAAGGTTAAAGAGGCTCACCTGTATGACTTAAGAGTTGTTTTTCGAACGGTTGCGTCGCTACGATTTGAAAATGAACCCCTTGAAGTGCGCCTTCGGCGTCGCTTCGGGAAAATTCTTAGGATTCGTAGTAAGGCACCGCGGAATTGAGATAGATCCTGCTAAAATTGAAGCCATCTTAGATATGCCATCCCCTAAGAGCCTTACTCAGTTAAGGTCTCTACAAGGTAGATTGGCATATATAAGGAGGTTTATTTCTAATCTTTCCGGGAGATGTCAACCCTTCTCTGTCCTTGCGAAAAAGGATACTAAATTCGTATGGGGCGAGAAGTGTCAGAATGCTTTTGACGATATCAAACAATACCTTCTCTAACCCGCCAGTCTTGGCAGCTCCGATTCCCCGAAAGCCATTAATCTCTACACCGCAGCTCTAGATGAGTCTTTAGGCGCTCTGTTAGCTCAAGTTAACGACGAAGGAAAAGAGAATGCTCTCTACTACCTTAGTCGAAGACTCCTTCCTACTGAAATTCGATACCCTTCAATTGAGAAGCATTGTCTTGCTTTAGTTTTTGCAGCTCAGAAACTGAGGCATTACATGCTCTCCCACTCAATCAGTCTGTTTCAAGAGTTAATCCTTTGCAATATCTCATGACCCGACCTACGTTGTCAGGACGTTTAGCCCGTTGGTCTATGATATTGTTGCAATTTGAGATTACTTTCACTCCTCTCTGTGCTGTGAAAGGACTGGCTGTTGCCGACTTTCTGGCAGCACACCCGCTGCCAGCAGATTCTCCTCTGAATGATGACTTACCCGATGAACAAATCATGAGTTTGGGGGAATCTAGCGAGGCCATCTGGGAATTATATTTTGATGGGGCAGCATCCTCTTGTAGGATTGCGACCCAACAATCTGTAATTCCTGGAAAGGCTGGAGTCGGTCTAATTTTTATTACACCAGAAAAAGGAATGATGCATTTTTCCTACCACTTATCGGAGCCTTGCACAAACAACGAAGCTGAATACGAAGCTCTGATAACTGGTTTGGAACTTGCAATTCTAATGGAGATTAAAGAGATTAAGATCTTTGGAGATTCCCAACTAGTTATTAACCAAGTCGCCGGAACTTATAAAGTCTTGAATCCGAATCTCCTAAAATATCACCAGTACACGCTTCACTTGTTGAAACAAATCCCCATTGCCACTTTGTATAGGGTTCCCCGTGGAAGCAATTCTGCGGCGGATGCCTTAGCAAAACTTGCAAAGGAATTTGCATGTCCTGAGGAGGATTCCATCCCTATAGAGATACAGGGTCGTAAGACTCTTTCTCTTATAGATTTGGAATACATTAATAAGACTCCCCTTCAGATCCTTTCTGCCTCTTCGACAACTGACGAAGAAGGCGATTGGAGACGACCCTTAGTCGATTACCTTAAAGAAGGGAAGCTTCCCCAGGATAAATCACTCTCCAACCAGATTAGGAAACGTGCCCTATCAATGCACTAGTTAACGATCTGTTGTACCGTCGGTCTTTCGATCACATGTGGCTGCGCTGTTTGAACAAGCGAGAAGCCCAGAAAATTGTAATGAAGTTCATTCAGGACTGTGCGGTGCTCATCAATCGGGTCCAAAAATGAAATTAAAGATTAAGAGACTTGGATACTACTGGCCTACAATGATTGACGATTGCATGAATACTGCAAAGCACTGTCATCAATGTCAGGTCCATGGTGTGGTTTTTACATCAGCCGCCTAATGTGTTACACCCCAACGATAGCCTCGTGGCCTTCGAGAGTTGGGGCACGGATATCATTGGGCCGATTGACCCTCCCTCCGCGAGAGGTCATCGTTTCATAATTAGCAGCAACTGATTACTTTTCAAAGTGGGCGGAAGCGATTCCCCTACGAAACGTAACATCACACCATGTCTTAAAATTCTTTCGTGACCATATTGTATATCGATTCGGCGTACCCCGCAGAATCATATCCGATAATGGGTCCGCATTCAAGTCTACAAAAATCAATAGTTTTGTAAGGCGCCATAAATTGATTGGAGATATTCGACGATCTATTACCCTCGGGCGCGAATGGATTGGCCGAGGCCTTCAACAAAACCTTGGTGCAAATTGTCAAAAAGACCCTTGATGATAACAAACGACAGTGGGATGAGCGGTTGGTGGAAGCTTTGTGGGCTTATCGTACCACTTATAGAACCCGACCCAATCCACCCCGTTTGCACTAGTGTATGGATCTGAGGCTGTTCTGCCCTTGGAAATACAAATCCCTTCGCTTAGGATTGCAGTTCAGAATCAAATTACCAATGAACAAAATGCAAAACTACGATTGGAAGAACTCGAAGGCCTTGAAGAGCGACGTCTCCAAGCTCAACAAAGTTTAGAGTTGTATAAATCCCGTATGGTTCAAGCTCACGATAAGTTAGTGCGACCTAGGACCTTCCAAGCGGGAGACTTGGTATTGGTCCTTCGGAGGCCTATCTTGGCCCATCGGAAGCTGGGAGGCAAATTTGAACCTACATGGGAAGGACCCTTCGTTATAGAGACTGTCTACGAAGGAGGCTCGTATCAGTTAGTAAATTGTAAAGGGAACCACCCAATGCTACCTGTTAATGGGCGTTTCCTTAAGAAATACTATGCTTGATGTAGCTCATTTTATCAATCAATAAAACTTCCTTTTCTTGATTTACAACTTAATTCTATCTTTTTTTTGAGTTTTTTTTTTTAACACTCTTCGCCTTTTCTCCTTAAGGTTAGGTCCTTCCTTCCCTTAGGATTAGACCCGCTAGTGGTGGAGTACGCCCTCCGTGGCACTACCCGCATTTGACCCGGGGATTAGTGTGGAGTACGCCCCTCGTGGCACCATCCTGATTCCCATTCGCTAGTGGTGAGTACGCCCTCCGTGGCACTACCCAAGCAATTGACCCGGATTATGCTGGAGTACGCCCTTCGTGGCACCATCCTGATTCCCATTCGCTAGTGATGAGTACGCCCTTTATGGCACCATCCTAGTTTGCCAGTTGAGGTCCTCTGTGTGGAGCAAGTTTCCTCCCACATGACCATTTCGCTAGTGGTGAGTACGCCCCTTCGTGGCACCACCCTGGTTTCCAGTTAATTTGCCCTATTTGAGTAAGTCTTCTATCAGCATCCTATAGGCCTAAGGTTGGGTGATGCCCTTCCTTAGACCCAAGGCTAGTATTCCCTACCTTGGTTTCCAGTTGATCCGTCTACTAGGAGTAAGTCTTCTATCAGCATCCTGTAGACCTAAGGTTGGGTGATGCCCTTCCTTAGACCCAAAGTAGGTATTCCCTACTTTGGTTTCCAGTTAATCTGCCTATTTGGAGTAAGTCTTCTATCAGCATCCTATAGGCCTAAGGTTGGGTGATGCCCTTCCTTAGACCCAAGTTAGGTATTCCCTACCTTGGTTTCCAGTTGATCCGTCTACTAGGAGTAAGTCTTCTATCAGCATCCTATAGCCTAAGGTTGGGTGATGCCTTCCTTAGACCCATGGATAGGTATTCCCTACCTTGGTTTCCAGTTGATCCGTCTACTAGGAGTAAGTCTTCTATCAGCATCCTGTAGACCTAAGGTTGGGTGATGCCCTTCCTTAGACCCAAAGCTAGGTATTCCCTACTTTGGTTTCCAGTTAATTTGCCTATTAGGAGTAAGTCTTCTATCAGCATCCTATAGGCCTAAGGTTGGGTGATGCCCTTCCTTAGACCCAAGGCTAGGTATTCCTACCTTGGTTTCCAGTTGATCCGTCTACTAGGAGTAAGTCTTCTATCAGCATCCTGTAGACCTAAGGTTGGGTGATGCCTTCCTTAGACCCAAAGCTAGGTATTCCCTACTTTGGTTTCCAGTTAATTTTGCCTATTAGGAGTAAGTCTTCTATCAGCACCTATAGGCCTAAGGTTGGGTGATGCCCTTCCTTAGACCCAAGGCTAGGAATTCCCTACCTTGGTTTCTCCAGTTTCCTTGTCTACTAGAGTAAGTCTTCTATCAGCTTCCTGTAGACCTAAGGTTGGGTGATGCCCTTCCTTAAACCCAAGTGAGGTATTCCCTTACCTTGGTTTTACCAGTTTTCCTTATCCAATAGGTGTAAGCCTTCCACTAGCATCCTATAGGCTTGAGGTTGGGAGATGATCTCCCTTTCACTCCCAAAATTTTACTTCCATTCGGTCAACGCCAATGTGTGCAGCAGAAGTTTCTTCTACCACACACATTGGGGTCCATTTGTTGACCTCATTTTTGTATGAGGTCACTGAGGCCCTTCCAAACTCCAAATTAATTCTAGATCCTAGGATCCACTCTAGACCTTAAGATCCTTTCCTAGAGTCAGACCTTAGGGCCTACTCTAGAGCTTAGGATTCCCTTAAATCCTAGATCTTAGAACTCATCTAGATCCTAGGATCACTCCAACTTCAAACCAATCCACATCCTTGATCAACCTCAACCTCAAATCAATTCCTACCCTTGATCAACTCCAGCTTCAATTTGATTCAGCCCTTGATCAATTCAAATCTCAAACTTCATTCAATTCAAATCCAAATTAATTCAAGTTTCAAACATATCCAAACTTTGACTCAATCCACTTGAGAATCCAAATCTCAACCTAGGCTTTGATCCCACCTTTAATCTAGCTTTGACTTTATCCATCCATTAACAGTCACAGCATGATTGTTAATGATTTGGATACTTCAATATTAATCATTCAAACTTGAAATCCATTCCAAATCCAGAAATCCAGACTCAAATCTAAAGCCTTAAGGCCTTGCCCTAAAGACCCTTTTCAGAGAATTTTCAAACATCCCAAAATCCAGTCTAATGGCCTCTGATTCAGGGTCTATCACTTGTAAAGTGATAAGACATGTCTCTAGAGGCTGCCCTCCAATTTTGAGCCCATTCTGAGATCTCTAACCCCAGAATCTGAATTAAAAATTCAAAGGCTGTAAAACCTTCAAATATTTACAACCTATGCCACTGAGCATAACCCTTTTGAGATTTTGGCCTTGGAACCCTTATCCAAGCCTCCAATCACTTCCAGACCTTTGAAGTTAACCCATTGAGCAGTAAACTGCATTTTTCAGACCCATTTTTGACCATAGTTGACCAATAGGTCAAAATTGACCAAAATACCCCTATGGGGCTCAAATGGGGATTTCAAACCAAATGAGCTCCAAATGGGATGCAACCACCTTTGACAAATTTCAAATATCATTTCAACCCTGTTGAGCCCAAACCCAGACCCTGGGTCAACCTGGTTGACCAAGTCAACCCAGGTTGACCAAACAGGCCCTTAGGGACTCAAATAGGGATTTTGATCAATTTGACCTCCCCAGACCCAGCAACTACCCTCAATGGTCTCCAAATGCCTTTTCAAACTTGTTGAGCCCAAACCCAGACCCTAGGTCAACCTGGTTGACCAAGTCAACCTAGGTTGACCAAACAAGCCCTTAAGGGTTCAAATGGTGATTTTGACCAAATCGACCCCTCCAAACCCTGGGACCACATCCAATAGACTCAGGATGACGTTCTGAATTTGTTGAATCCATTTCTAACCCCTGAACCCAACTGGTTGACCAAGTCAACCAGTTTTGGCCTAGAAGCCCATTAAAGGCCCATTAAGCCTCTTTAATCCATTTGACATGCATGGCTCTTGGAACCACCCTCCAATCCACCTAATCAACTCATTTGAATTACCTAAATAAAAATTTCATAACCCTTGATGGAGTTGACTGGTCAACCAGTCAACTCAAGGCTTAAGGGACCATTTGTATGGTCAAACCTTTCAACCCATTGAACCTAGCTCAAGCCACACCCATCCAGCCACTTGGAAAGACTCCATGACCTGCTTGGATGCCACATCAGCCCCATTGACCAGTTGACTGGTCAACCTGGTCAAACCCAAGCTTAAACCTCTTCTAGAAGGCTTTATCACATGCTAAGCCCCTTTCCCTTGATTTAAGCTGCTTTAGGCCGACCCCTTAATGTCCTAAAGCTCACTTGGAGCTCTCCTAACCAGGCTCAGGGTCTGGTTTAGCCTTAAATGGCAATGTCTCCTCCACTCATCCAAGTCCACCCAATGGGAATGAGGCATGTCCAGCCCTTTTCGCAGCCTTCCAGCTTTCCCAGGGACAGGTGGCATCATCTGGAGAGTCCAGGAGTAGATCCCAGCCATCCAATCCAGCCCAGGCCGTTTGAATAGGGGAAAAGGTGACTTTTGAGGGGATTGGATCAAAGCACTTTCTCCCACTCACCCTAGCCTCCCAGAGTGAGCTCTCTGTTCGTTTTGAATCTCCAGAGCTTCCTCTACCTCCCCACTACAAAATCCAGGTGGTTGCACGTCACCGGCGGCGAGTTCTCCGGCGAGTACACCACCTAGACCGTCCCAAGCCTACAGCAGTCGATCCAGACGCGTTCGAGCTCGGATTTTTGCTGGGGATCTTCACTTGGACAGTCTGCAAGCTCATCCATCCAGAAATCTCGAAGATCTAACGGTATAACTCCCTAAAACCCTAGATCTAGTTCACATTAGTTAGATCTAAATAGCTTTATGCTTTTAGGGTTTTAGCCAAAACGAACTATTCCCCACGATTTCTGTTCATGTCTTCAATCTACGTTTAAAATTTCAAGTGAAATGATCAATCCGATCGAAAGAACGAGGCGAAATACGTTCTCTAGGGCGTCACTCACGGTCTCCGGTGAGTGTACGTTTTCTGGACCGTTGATCGCTCGATCAACGGTCCAGATCGAGCCCTTCCGCGATCTGATCCGACCGCGCATTCGATCTGTCGTTCGGTCAGCCGTCCGGCGAGATCAGGGCCGTCCGTTTGGAACAGCGGGATCGAACCTCCTCCGTCTGATCTTCCCCGCTGAGATCGAACAGCGGAATGCGATCTCAGCCGTTAGATCGAACCCGCGATCAATCCAACGGCTGCCGCCAGCCGCTGACGTGGTTAAGTGAAAACCGCGTGAAGCGGCCCGCGGCCGACGCGTGTCCCCGCCGTCACGCGGTTTCGATCCCGCGAATCCGCGCGTGCCGCGTGTCTGACCCGCCGCCGTTTAATTAAGGAAATGTGTTTCTTTAATTTGTTTTAATTGCAGAAACTTTAAAAAAATCATAGTAAATTAAATACAAAGCCAAAAATTAGGTATAATATATCAAACTGTTCAGAATTTTGTCTAGTTTATTTTAAAAATAAAATCAATCTATTTTGACTATTATTTTATTAGTAATTTAAGAAATACAGAAAATCCTTTTTTATTTTTAATTAAATATATATAAAATATTTTTTTTTGAAATTTAGTATGAATATTCAGGATATATGGCTGACTTCCAGAAAAATTTTCAAAGCCATCTAAGTAAGTTTTGACATTAATTTGAATTGTATGACTATTTTAATAATTTATTAATATTGAATTAAATATTATAATAATTATTTTATATTTTAAAGAGAAATTGATCTCATATAATTTTAGGGTCAGTGGGGTCTCTCAATCCTTAAACCTTTTTTTTTTAGTATTTTCAATCATTCCATCTTGAAATATATATATTTATATGTATATGTATTTATATATTTATGTACATATTTTAAAATTTACTTAAAAAAATTATATATTGCATATATTTAGATCATCAAGAGTTTGAGAGATCTCCTTTGGAATTTTGAATATAGGTTGAATACATGGATGGAATATATGGGGGAAGATGATTAATGGATGATTATATTCTAATTATTCATTAATCATAATCTAATTATATTAATGAGATAAAATTGATCTTTGCATGCTTAGGTTGTGCACACACCACTTAGCCTAGGCTCTCCTAGTTTTAAGGACTTGATTGTGTCATTTCATGTGCTTATTCATGCTTTGTTTAAGGGTTAGACAATACATTGATTTGAGCCCATTAAACTTAGTGTCATTAAGGACAATAATTAAGGATTTGTATAGAAAACTTAGAAAAATTTCCATAATTAGGATTCACTTTCCCTTGAGTTGAAACTCTGAATATTTGAACTTAGTGACACCCCCAACCCCTAGGGAAATTTTCACTGATTTTTGAGATCATTAGGTCCCCTAATTAATTTTCTAAGTCTTAAACCCTTAATTAAGCCTTTAAAACTTCTAAAAAATGTAATAAATCCATTTTAACTCCAAAAATTACATATAAACCCTCAAACTGACCAGAATTCAGTCCTTAATCTATGATAATTGGAAGCCCCTTGATTTGACAGCAATTTAAACCCTAATTTAATTTTAAGTAAAAAACCAATGTTTAATTGAGATAATTAATTAATAATAATTAAAAAATCAAAAAAAAAATCTCCCAAACACTTGGGGATCTCTCCTTAGATTATTCCTGACCTTTGGAGGTGTTTTCAAGAGATTGGGAATTGTGTTAAAGCAAAATCACAAAAGAGACCCTCTAATTAAGAAATCCCTAAAATTCATTAAAATGCCCAAACTTCAATAATCCATAACTAATTCTAGAAAAATCCAAATTACCCAAACTCACTTGCATTCAACTCATATTGATGTCTAGTATTTATTAAAAATATTAAATTCCAGAAATTTGCAATATTTTAAAAAGTCAACAAATCGGTCAACTTTAAGTCAAAACTAGTTCAAAACTTCAAACCTTTGTAATAAAATGTAGAAAAATCCGATTTTAACGTACTTACCTTCTAACTGATCGTAGTAAGGTCTAGTATTTTAATAAAATACAAACATTCTAGAAGTTGGTCGTAATCAAAATTTCAACTTTTAACCCCTTGATTAAATCATTAAAATATTCAAAAATTCATAAAACTCATAATCATTCTAAAATTCAGAAAATATTGGTTTAATGTCCAAAACACTTAACAAATCTTTTAAAACACAACAACCACCCTAAAGTTGAAGTTTATTGGCTGGACTACTCCGGGCTGCGGGGCTAAGTGTCCTAAGGAGGCTGGTTCCTCGAGCCTGGTGGCACAACGCCACGAATGGATTCTAAAGGGTGTCAAACCTTAAAATGGATTAATTTTCTTTAATTATTTAACATTTTAAAAGTCTCTAATTCAATTACATTAATTTGGTTTATCGGCTGGACTACTCCGGGCTGCGGGGCTAAGTGTCCTAAGGAGGCTGGTTCCTCGAGCCTGGTGGCACAACGCCACGAATCAATTAATGGCAAACATAAATTAATCAACTTTAAAAATCAGTAATTAACTCATTTTCGTATTAATCCACTTTTTTAATTCCAACCAATTTAAATAACTTAATCAAACCCGATTGCTACTGGGTAACCCAGGCCTACGAGGCTATTAGCTTAGCCCCAAGGAAGGTGAAATAAACTTCACGGCCTCGGTGTGAAACAAAGGTAGTAATCAATTAACTTTTAAAACATGTTTAATTAAAATTCTTAATTCATTAATACTTAAATTTTAATTCAAATTCCCTTTTAAGCCTTAACAAATCCAGACCTTTAGACAACTTCAATTAAGAACCCACTTTAGGACCTACCCCAGCCACACGACCTTTCTCACACACTTTAGATGATGTGCTAGGACAACCAACTCTAGATCTAGGTTAGGCCGGTGTTTACTTTACTGCTGTGTGCCGGATTTTTCGTAGTTTTCACTGCATGTTGTGGATGAAATTGCTTTGCTGTGTCTGCTTACTTTTTCTGTACTCTGTGGATGGATTGATGTGTTTGACGACTAGATTACCCTTAGGTTAGGTACGATCTGGATGTTGACATAGTTTTCTGCAGGTGGCCACGCTCATGCAGGGCAATATAAAAAGGGGGCAAATCATAAAAAAAATGCATAAATATTATAAACTCTTTGCACAGGTGCTTCAGCTGCTAAAGCCCCCAAATCATAAAAAGAGCGTGGCCAGTGTGTTTACTTTCTTTTCTGCTCATATATAACTGCTTGGGAATAACTGCTTTATTTATATTAATTGCTTAGGATAACCTTGCAGGTGAGTCTAGATTTTTATTTTGATATCAATGTAATTTGTATAATTGTTAAGTGTTGTGAAAGTTAAGTTTGAGTTTGAGATACATAGATCCAAAGCTTGGATTCCAAAGGGAAAGGATATCCCTTCGGGAACACTCCTTTTCCATTTGGAAATCCAAATTTGGATCATACCTCTTCCTTACCCAAAGAGGAAGGAGTGGTCTTCCCCTTAGAGGGAAGTGCCCTCTTATCCATTTGGGTAATCTACTACGAAGATTCCAAGAAGATTGAAGAAAAGGAGTCCAAAGAAGAATGAAATTGAAGATGTGAAGATTTGAAGATTGAGAGTATCCCACTCAAAATAACTTGCGTCATTACCAGGTTTAGAATCCGGGTTGTTGTCAGTGGTGCCCGGCCACTTTACTTTCTGCAATATTCTGGTTTGTAATAAGCAAGGCAACTTTGCCTATGGACATTTATTAATTAATTTATATTTGATGTGATGATTCGATTGCCTCTAGGATTACTTGTTTTTACTAGTTTTTTTTGGCGATTGCATGCCGCTCTTTGTTTTCGCCTGGAAACGTGAGGCTCGTGAGGGTGTGAAAGTTTTATACTCAAAATATTAAAGTTTAAAATTTTAGTGAGTCTAAATAACATAGAAAGATAACGAATCTAGAGAATTAGCCGGGGATCGACCCTGGGGTCGCATGCATATTTTTGCATTCTTCTTTCCTTGTTTTAGACCCTTCCCCGCCTGCGGGTAGAGTCCGGATAGTCTGACCTATGAGGACGAGGTGCCGGACCTGGGGAAGTCCAGTCTTCTAAAAAATTATTTTATAAGCCTGTTTTTAAAATTTTCAAGCATATTTGATTTGAGGTTGTTAACCAGCATGCATTGCATTAGATACAAATTAAAGAGTCAAAATTTTAATTTCATAGTCCTTAGCATTTTAGCACCCAACATAAGTCCAAGGGGCCAATTAGGAAAATCTCTAGATGTCGGCCCCGACTCTCCAAAACTTTAATTACAACGTCCCTACCATTCTTTCATAAAAAGACCGGATTCATGTATTTTAAATCGATTAGGTGGTTAGCTGGCTCCCCAATCCAGGCCGGGGTAAGTCCAGACCTTGCACTGCATTAGTTAGGATCGGACGACTGTGGTCCAGTGTCCAAAATAGATTTAGGATCCGGGGCAGATCTTTGATTATAAGACCCCAAATTTCGGGAATATAGTCCCAAATTTCTAATAAAATACTTAACTCTAATTAAAGCTTCATTTCAATCCTAAAACATAAAGCCCAACACTTAGATTAAGTTGGGACACTTCCGGATGGTTCTGGAATCTCAAAGTGTCCCCTACCTCTCATCCTTTAACTCCGTTAATAACTGCTCAATCTTGATCCATTCCATTTTGATTTTCCAATAATTCTATTCACACTTTGATATCACTCCTAGAAATTCTAACAAAATTTTGCCATTATTTTAATCGAGAGTTTTCGTAGGAGACTTTGTCTCCCTACGATGTAATTAACTACGAGGGCTTGCGCTCGTAGGAGATTTGGAACCCCACACACCTGATTTTAAAATTGATTTTAAAATTTCACTAGATTTCTTTGGGAAAAGTTAAAGAATGATCGTCGTCGTTGCATTAGAAGAATTGTCGTAGAATGGTGTCATTTCCCTTTGGGGAGATACATCCTTCTTCGATAAGGCTTTGGATGTGAATGCGACGATCATACTTCTTGGATATTGTAATTGGGTACTTAGTTGAACTCTATTTTGTTCCCTCGGGGCCATATGAAGTTCTCTTTAGAACCCGATCATAACATTCAAGATGTGTTTACATAATTCTAAGCCTGAACACCGTTATGAAAGTTTATCTTCGTCCCCCGGGGTGATATATTCTTTCTAACGAGTTGATTCGACCTTAGAATTAGAACTCATCCTTAATCTTAAAATCCCCAAAGAAAACTAATCTTTTCGAAACATGTTTTCAAAATTCCACCAACATTCATTACCTGAAAGGTCAGCTGATCCTGTATAAGAACTCTAGACGAAGTGATCATAGCGGAGGCAAATCTAGGAAAAGATTATTCATTGGCTTTGGACAGAAAATTATTAGAAGAATTTTTATGTGGACCCATGGCGAGAACCTTTTGTCACTTACTTGAACTTGCCATGAATAAGATCTAAAGGAAGAAAGGGTTCTAAAAGGGAAGTGTGAGTGTAACTGTTGAGTTCAAAGACGGTCAATTTAATGAAATATGACAGTTTATATAGACGAAATTATTTTCGTCCCGTACGAAATTCAGTTTGTCCCGTATGAAAAAATTTCGTATGGATGAAAGAATGAGTCCAAAATGAAACAGATTTTCATAATCACAAAACTTACAAAGCGACCTTTCATATAGATTTTTGACCAACCGATCGTATAAATGAACAGGTGTTTGTCCTGGATGATTAAAAATTTATGATCGTTTTAGTGGCAGTTAAAATAGTCCCCCACATCAATTCGCCAAGCATTCGTCGGGACGAACCAATGGTTCGTACGTATTAAATATAATATTAAAAATGATCTTATCCATTTAACTGTCATTCAATTCGTCGTTTCAAAATTTCATCTGGACGATCATAACGATCGTACAGATGAAGTGAAAAATAAAAACAGAAAAAGTGCACGCAAACGGTTCAAACCTGACAGTTGACCCACTACACACTTCATCCCGTATAAAAATATTTTTATCCTGGACGAATGTCTCTTATTCTTTCAAAACATGCACTCAATCAAAACTAAAACTTAAATATAACAAAAACACAATAGAAGAATAAAAAAACAAATTCAAGGATACCAAAAAAATACTAACAAGAAACACACATCAATGTTGTAGACGAAACATTTTTAATAAGCATTCAAATTGATTACTCCAATCCTTGTTCTTAATACACTGAAAGTATTAAAGGCTAAAGTTTTTGTAAAATGTGTACAAGTTGATTTCAGTAGAAACGTGAGTGAGTTCAATTTATCCTTTGGATATATAATCCCTAATGAAATGATGCCTGGTGTCTATATGTTTGGTTCTTGAATGTTGAATAGGATTTTTAAAAATGCAAATAGCACTAGAGTTATCACAATAAATTGGAATAGTGCATATAGTTAATCCTAAATAAATCAATTGTTATTTCAACCGAAGTACTTGTGCCATACAACTTTTTAATGCAATGTATTCAGCTTCAGCAGTAGATAGAGCTACTGAATTTTGTTTTTTACTAGACCAAGAGACTAAAGAATTTCTAATAAACTGATACGTTCCAGAAGTGCTCTTTCTATCCACCCTACAACCCATAAAATCAGAATCAGAATAACCCATTATTTTAAAAGAAGAGCTAAACTTAGGATACCAAATTCCTAAGTTTTGAGTACCTAACAAATATCTTAAAATCCTTTTACAACTGTCAAATGTGATTCTTTTGGATTTGATTAAAATCTAGCACACAAAGAAACACTAAACATGATATCAGGTCGGCTAGCTGTCAAGTAAAGCAAAGATCCAATAATCCTACTAAATTTATTTTAATCAATAGATTTTCCCTTAGAGTCCTTAACCAACTGAACTGAGGAACTCATAGGTGTACTAATAGGTTTAGTATTGTCCGTTTCATATTTTTGATGATGTCCTTAACATACTTTGACTGACTAAGAAATGCACCCTCCTCAATATGCTTAATACTAAAGCCTAGAAAGTAACATAAATCTCTCATTAAACTCATTTCAAATTCACTACTCATTATTTTAGAAAAATCATCACAATGATCTTTATTTGAAGATCCAAAGATGATATCATCAACATAAATTTGTACAATGAGTATATCCTTTCCAACTTTCTTCAAAAAGAGAGTTATATCAATACTTCCTTTTTCAAATGATCTTTCAAGTAGGAAGGTACTCAATCTCTCATACTAAGCACTAGGTGCCTGTTTCAATTCATATAATACCTTTTCCAATTTGAAAATATGATTTGGATATTTAGAATTTTCAAAACCTGGAGGTTGTTCTACAAAAATATTCTCTTGAATTAACCCATTTAAAAATGCACTTTTTACATCCATTTGGTACAGTTTAAATCCTCTAAAATAGGCAAAGACTAACAAAGCCCTAATTGCTTCAAGTCTAAATACAGGGGCAAAAGTCTCCTCAAAATTAATCACTTCACACTTCAAACTGGTTATACCCCTTAGTAACTAATCTAGCCTTATTTCTAATGACTACTTTTGAGTCATTCATTTTATTTTTGAATACCCACTTAGTTCTAACTACACTTTGATCCTTTAGCATTGTAGTTAATTCCCAAACTTTATCTCTTACAAATTGATTTAACTCTTCTCACATAGCCAAAATCCAAAACTCATTTGAAAGTGCTTGATCAATATTTATGGGTTCTATTATTGAAATTAAGGCTGAATGATTGACTTCTTTGTTTAATCCACGCCTAGTCCTTACACCCTCACTAGGTTCACTAATTATTAATTCCCTTGGATGTTTTTTAGAAAATCTCAAATCTCTAGGCAAAGGTTTTTCTATCTCCAAATTTTCTTACAAATTTATTTTATCAATCTTTTGGGAGTTAATCCCAATCTCATCTTCTACAATATTTGGCTCCTCAAAAATTTCAGATTCATCAAATACAACATGTGTGGTCTCCTCAATTACCAAAGTTCTTTTATTGAATACTCTATAAGATTTTCCAACACTTAAGTATCCTACAAAAATTCCTTCATTTGATTTTGGATCAAATTTTTCTAAGGCAGATTTTTCATTATTATGAATAAACACCTTATAACCAAAAATATGCAAATATGACAAATTAGGTGTTCTTCCTTTTATCAAATCATAGGATATTGTGTTTAATTTAGATCTCACATTCACCCTATTCAGAACATAACATGAAGTGCTAATCGCCTCAACCCAAAAATAGTTAGGAAGTGAGTATTCTGCCAACATGGCTCCAACGGCTTCTATTAATATTCTATTCTTTCTTTCAACTACTCCATTCTACTAAGGGGTTCTAGGTGCAGAAAAGTTGTGATCAATTCCTTTCTCCTTGCAATAATCCTCAAATTTTTCATTCTCAAATTCTCCTCCATGATCACTTTATATAGTCATAATTTCACATCATAGCTTTCATTGAATCCAAGTCGAAAAATTTCTAAATACCTCAAATAATTCACTTCTATGAAATAGAAATTTAACCCATGTAAATCTAGAGTAATCATCAACAATCACAAATTCGTATACCTTCCCTCCTAAACTTACAGTTCCAACTGGTCCAAAAAGATCCATATGCAAAATCTCCAATGGTTTACTAGTTCTAAGATCCTTAATGAACTGAAAAGAGAACTTCACCTATTTTCCTAATTAACATGCATCATAAAGGTGGTCCTTAGTAAAGTCTAGTTTTGGTATACCGCTCACTAGGCTCTTTTGGGTATTCCTCTAAAGGTTTTTCATGCTAGAGTGACAAAGTCTCCTATGCTAAAGCCATAATTCATCAGAAATAGTTTTTAAATAAAAAGCAGGAGAAGTTTGAATGCAATTCAAATATAGCATATACACATTGTTTACCTTTATACCATTCAAAACTTTATTTCCATTTTGGCTTAATATGCAGCTTGTAGGAAAAAAATTTACACAATACCCTTTGTCATATAGTTGGCTTATACTTAACAAATTATGCTTTAAGCCTTCTACCAATAACACATTTTTAATTTAAAAATTATTAAGATTTTCAATCATACATGACCCAACCACCTTCCTTGTGGTGTTATCTCGAAGTGAAACCTTGCCTCCACTCCTAGCTTCAAGCGATATGAATTGTGCAGTATCTCCAGTCATATGCTTTGAACATCTGCTGTCTAGGTACCATATGCTCTCACGAGGTCTTGTGTGAGAGCGACCCTGCAAGATTATCAAACGTTAGACCTAGGAACCCACATAAGTTTGGGTTCTCCTTTTGACAATTTATAAAGAGATGCATGTATGATATATCTAGGTTTATGCATCTTAGGTTTTCACACCAAATAAGTTTTCTTCTTCAATGTACAGGTGTGAGCTATGTGTCCAATTAATCCACAATTATTACATTTGACTTTTGGAAAAAGGATTCCTAAGTCTTCTACTATACATTTATCTATTTAGGGATTACATAAATTTAGGATACAAAATTGGATTAGTGAAATCTTTAAGTTTAGGGGGTATCCTATTATCCTCGAGAGGTTTTATCATTAATTTGTAAAATGAATTCATATCTTCCAAAATTCAATTTATAATATTGATTCTATAAATTTTGCTCTCATATTCATCCTTAAAATGTTTAAATTCCTTTTCAAGTTCTGCATAGGATGACTTCAAACTTTCATAATTTTTATTCAAGTCATCAAACTCATCAAGTAATTTCATGTGATTGTCATCAATTAAAGCATGATCTTTCCTAAGGATTTCATATTCTTTTTGTAGTTCCTCAAATTCTAAGCTCAGACTAGTATGCATTTTCTTCATTTTTCTATATACCATATGCATGTGTTCAGAAACATTAAAAAGTTCATCATAAATTAAGTCACATACCTCTTTTTGATTTAATTTATCATAATTATCAGCCATTAAGCACAGATTAGTGACTTCCTCTTCCTTTTCTGTCTCTAACGAGTTCGAAGCTAACTCTGCCCAGAAAGCTCTTTGGAATTTCTTCTTTCCATTCATCACAATTGGTTTCTCCTCTACTTTCTCCTTGTTAGGAGTGGTTTTTAGTTTTGGGTATTCTATCTTAATATGTCCAGGTTTCCTGCACTCATAGCAAATAACATCATTTGAAACCTTGACATTGTTATTAAATTTACCTCGATTCCATTACTGGCGTCTCTTCTACTTCCTCTTTAGAAAGCTTCTGAATTGTTTAGTCATTAATGCGATGTCATCTTCATCCTCAGGTTCTGAGTGTTCACTCTTAGATTTCTCCACTTTTAGTGCTATATTCTTTTCCCTTCGAGGTTCACCTATATCAATCTTTCTTTTACTAACTGCTTGCTCGTAAGCAATTAGCAAACCAAGAAGATTATGAATAGAGTAAATGTTTAGATCTTTAGGCTCTATAATTACAATAATTTTAGCATCATAAGCAGTAGGCAATCATTGAAGAATCTTATTAACCATTTCAACATTCATTAGTTTCCTACCCAATGCATGTAAAGAGGTGACTATTTATGTGAATCTTGTGTACATGTCAGAAATGGATTCATTTGGTTTCATGCGAAACAGTTCATAATCATACAATAAGATATTAAGTCTACATTATTTAATCTCATTAGTCCCCTAATAAGTTATACAAAGTCTATCCCATATGTCATTTCCACTCTTGCAAGTAGAAACCCGTATATTATATTCTGATTTAGGTGCAAAAAAGAAACTATTCAAGTATTTAGCATTTAGTTGTGCTAAGTCATGTTCTTCTACTATCCAGTCCACAAAAGGTATTTCAACTCTAACTCCGTCAACTAGTCTAGTTGGTTTTGTATACCCTTTCTGAACTAAGATCCATATACGGTAATCAAGTGACTGTAAAAATGTAGACCTGCGTATTTTATAAAAATCAAAAGGAATATTGTCGAATAAAAGAGGTCTAGTTATAGAGTAACCCTCAGGTGTATTTTAATTTCTAAATATAGCCTTCTATGTTAATCAAAAAGTAGTATAAACTTATGATTTTGAAACAAAGCTCTGATATCACTTGTTGAAACTTGTTCAATATGAATTAGGTTGTTTAACCTAAGCTTATCTCCCAACGACTAACAAAGAAAGGGGGGGGGGGGGGGTTGAATTAGTAATTAAAAATTAATCCATCTTTTGAAAATTTAAAATCAAGAATTAACTTTAGTGAATTTTATAGAAATAGATTTTTCAATCACAAGTTAAAATAATAAAAATTAAACGGCAGCGAAAAATAAAAAGACATAAGATTTATAGTGATTCGGACAAACACCACCAACATCCATTCCCCGGAGGCACTCTTCTAGCATTGCACTAATACTACTAGTGACACTCCTTTTACACCCATAGCAAGGCGTAGAAGCCTTTACAAAACTCTCTTCCACCACTACCCGGTGTGGCATAGAACCGTCATTATTTTACACTCTTCCCAGTGTTGGCAGAGAATTGTCCGTCCTTTCACACTCTCCCGGTGTAGGCAGAGAACCCTTTATCCTTTCACACTTTTCAATTGTAGGTAGAGAACCCTTCTTCCTTTCACACTCTCCACATGTAGGCAAAGAACTCGTCGGCTGTTCACACTCTCCAAATGTGGGCAGAGAACCCTTCGGCTGTTCACACTCTCCAAGTGTCAATAGAGAACTAGATCCCCTTGATAGATGTTCTCACAAGAAATCTTAAAGGAAGAGAAAAAAGAGTGAAGTAATCAAAACCCACAAGTAGAGACTCTTACCTTTGAGAACCAAGTGAAACCTTCACGCTCCAATAGTAAGAATCCTCTTTGAAACACTCTCTCACACTCTCTCCTTGAGTCTCCCTTTAGTTGGCATGAAGATCAGTAGGCAAAAAAGATTAAGAGGCATTCTAATTGGACTTTATATAGGAAAGTCATAAAAAACCATCCAAAAATTCTTGATATTCAAGTCTGTACATAGTGGATCATCCCGTACGATCGTGGATCGTCCTGGACAAACTTACTTAAGTCAGTTGCATATGAACCCAATATATATTGGTATGAACTGACTTTGTAACCGATTATCAGCCCGTAACAACTAAGTTCATCCGGTACAAACAGTTATACCATGGGTCGGTTCCATAAACTACAGGAAGTTATCAAAATTGGAAGTAATAAAACATTTTCATCCTGAGATGAATACAAGTACGTATGGAGGAAATTTTTACATAGGGCATTTCATCCTGGGCTGAATAGGAACTCGTATGAACAAAAATTTTCCAGAGAGCATTTTGTCCTGGGATGAATTTAGGATTTCATCTAAATGAAAATTTTCAAGGGAGCATTTCGTCCTGGGATAAATTGAAGTTCATTTGGAGGAAATTTTTAAAGAGAGCAATTCATCCTTGTATGAACAGGATTTCATCTGAACGAAAATTTTCTAGAGAGCATTTAGTCTTGGGACGAATAAAAAATTCGTTTGGACGATCAGGTCTTAAAAAAATTTTCTTACTTCCAGTTCGTTCCATTGCTTCCAAGAGGATAACTGACTTGATCGTCCCGTACGAACATGGTTCATCTCGTATAATCAGTATGAATTTTAAAGATCTCCCCAAGTGTGTATGTGCTAAGTTACTTAATTACTATCACTCCCTCTCAAACTCAATTCAATGAAAAATACAAGCTTCAATTTTACAAATTATCTCATGCTGAATTTTGATTTGAAGTCTTCATTAGTCTAGAGTTCGATTATCCTGAAATGTTAGTCCACACAAGAGTAAAAAAATTCTTCTAAAAAGTGTTAGGAGAAAACAAAACTTTAAAACAATAATATTTGGAATCATAAAAACTTTACAAGTTGCAAGAATGTAAAACATGCAAATAGCAACTCTCTCAATAGTTGATCATATGTTAATTCACATACTTCTTCTTAGTCAGAATGAACAAGATGTTTGTTAACCATCAAACACAAGTTTGTTGTCTCCTCTTCAGCTTTAGTCTCAGAGGACTCAGATGTAGAATTTGTCTAGAAAGCCTTTTTGATGCATTTATTGTCCTTCCTGAACTTAGGTTTCTCCTTTCCCTTCTCCTTACTTGGGTGAGCCTTAAGTATAGAAAAATCAACTTTTACATGTCCTGGCTTCTTGAATTCTAATCAAATTACATCAAAAGAACCTTTAGAATTCTTACTATTCTTACATTTATTACTTTCCTTATTGTGCTATTGTTTCTTCTTCAGAAGCTCTTGAATTGCCTAGTAATCAAGGAAACATCATAACTTTTAGGACTAGAAGAAACAGTTTCCATTTCATTAAGTGGTCTTTTGTTCACCCCTTGCTCGTAAGCACATACACACTTGGGGAGATAAGCTGAAATAGATCCTCTATTCCCAAAATTGATTAAATATCGAGCTAATTAAACTATCCCCACAATGGTTTACAAGACTTACTTTGAACTTAGGAAATATGAGTTTGGGTGGTTTGACAAGTTTAAAGTGCACCCTAGAGAATGCTTCTTTTGGTGTCATCTACTTATGGAGGCAATCCCAACTAGATCTTGAATATATCGGTGAAATAAGGTGGACTCCCCTATTTTTCTATGGCGGTGTTCCCTAAAAGTTTGAATAGTTTTTTTAGACCAAATACAACTTTCCCAAGACTAACCAAGAGGAGGGGGGGGGGGAGGGGGAATCAGTTATTTAAAAAAAAAAACTCTTAGTAATTTAGAAAATTGATTTAGATGTTTTGCACAATAATTAAAATTTTTATAAAAATATTTTTAAAGAAAAAAAAATGTCTAGAAAAAAAAGCAGTAAAAAAGTAAATATAGAAGAACACCAAATTTTATAGAGATTTGAAGAACATACTAAGAAATCATTATTAAGAGAGTTGTTATTTGCATTTGTTACATTCTTGCAACTTGTATAGTTTTGATGATTTCAAATATTATTATTTTATGTGTAGTTATCTCCTGACACTTTTTGGAAGATTTGTTTTTGCTCTTGTGTGTACTAACATTTCAGGAAAATTGAACTCCAAACTATGAAGACTTCAAATCAAATTCAGCATATAATTCTTTGTAAATTGAAGCTCTAAATTATTCTTTGAATTGAGAGGGAGTGATTGTAATTGAGTGAATAAAAACACACACACACACACAAACTTAAGGAGATCGTATAAATTTGTACTGATCGTACTGGACGATTAGGTTAGTTTTTCTCCTCGTAAGAGCAATGGAATGAACAGGAGTAGGAGGAAATTTTTCTAAGTCCTGATTGTCCAGGACAAAATTATTTTCATCCCAGGACAAAAAAGGCTCTATAAAAATTTTGTTCAGATGAAATCTATAATCGTGCCAGGACGATTTCTTCTATGTAAAAATTTCATCCAGTTGAAATCCAAACCGTCCCCGAATGAATTCTTCTCTGTAAAATTTCATTCAGACGAAGTTCATTATCGTGCCAGGACAAGTTGCTCTCTATAAAAATTTATTCAGATGAAGTCCTGTTCATCCCACGACGATGTGAACCGACATACCAAAGTTGGTTACGTCCATGCAGTTATTTGGGAGCCGACCTATGATATAGCTGATCGTACCGGACGATCCTAGTTCGTACGGGACGATGATCATGTACGAACATAGTTCATACCAATATACGTAAGGATCACTTCAGACACTTTAAGTAAAATTGTCCAGGACAATCCATGATCGTACGGGACGATTCATTTCGCGTTGACTTGAAAAATTTGCTTTTTTGGATGATTTTTCTTGTCTCTCCTATATATAGTTCAATTTAGACTGCCACCCAATCTTTTTGCCATTTGATCTTCGTGCCTATTGAAAGAAGAGTCAAGGAGAGAGTGTGAGAGAGCATTCAAAGGAGGATTCCTACTATTGGAGCGTGAATGCTTCACTTGGTGTTCAAAGGTAAGAATCTCTACTTGTGATTTGGGATTACTCTTTTCTTTATTCCTTTTAGAATTCTTGTAAGAAGATCTGTCAAGGAGATCTGGTTCTCTGCAAACACTTGGAGAGTGTGAACAGCCATGGGTTCTCTGCCCACACTAGGAGAGTGTGAAAGGATGAAGGGTTCTCTTGTGAAAGGATGAAGGGTTCTCTGCCCACACTAGGAGAGTGTGAAAGGACGGACGGTTGTCTGCCAACACTAGGGATAAGTGTAAAAGGATGACGGTTCTCTGCCACACCGGGTAGTGGTGGAAAGAGTGTTTGTAAAGGCTTCTCCGCCTTGCTGTGGGTGCAAAAGGAGAGACACTATTGGTATTAGTGTAATACTCGGAGGGTGCCTCCGGGGAGTGGATGTAGGTCTGGTTTAAACCGAACCACTATAAATTTTGTGTCTTTTATTTTTACTGCTCTTTAGTTTCCACATTTTATTTTGTTATAAAAATTGTGGTTGAAATTTTTTTTAAAGTTATTAAAGTTTATTTTCGGTTCAACATACTCAAGAGGGATAATTTTTTTTAAAATACCAATTCACCCCCCCCCCTCTTGGATAACCTTGGGACATAAGCTTAGGTTTTACAACCTAATTCATAGTGAACGAATCTCAACAATCATCACATTTGGAAAATAAAAATAAATCTTGTGAACCCTTCACCATTTCCACTTGAAACATCTCTAATCCCTCACACCCAAACACTCTCCCAAAATAGTTTTGAATTTCATGGGATTTTCAAATTTGCATCTTCGCGGAAATTACAGAGACCTCATAGCGGTGGATGTTTCCTGCAACCTATGGCCGGTGGACCTCATAAAGATGGACGCTCTTTTTTAAGGGCTTCAGTTGCTTCAACCAGTTTGTATCATTCATCTTCGTCGGCTTTCAGAGATGGGAAATCTATTTTTAATCAAATGATTAAACCTAAGGGAAAAGCTGGTATGTCATTAGTTATCAATAAAGGAGGTTTTTCTTTTAAGAAGAACCTGAAGTAATTGGTAAAGGTAAGAATGTAATGGTGGAAGAAAACTTTAGAAACTGATCGAATCTGGATTGGCGTTGATGCCAAAGGAAGGTCCGGAAGCTTCTCCTTCCTCGATACCACTTATTGAAATAAATCATTTCTAGTAATGAAATTCCTAATTGCATGAACATGGACAGATTAATTCCTAATTGTGTTGTAGAAGAATCCTGTCCAAAGGAAGGAAATGTAGCTGGGGAGCTTGTAGAAATTTCAAATCATATGAAAATGTTGCAGAAACAAGACATGAAGAAAAAATTATTATATTCTGATTTGATGAAGGTTAGGGATGTTGAATCTAGTGAGCTGGATGAATGTGCAAAGGTTGCTCCGATCCTGGTTCGTCATCTTGTTCCAGCTCAAATTATTGTATGGAAAATAATAATAAATTTTCAAAATTATAATTGGGTAATATCTTATTTGAAGATGGGATGATTGTTAGACTGCATGAGCAAAATGAGATGCAGAATTCAAGCAAGCTTATTAACTCATTGGTAATTAAAATATTTGGAGGAGAAGCTCCATTACTAGTTATTAGTTCACAACTTAGAAGACAATAGTCTCAATATGGAAAGTTTCACCTCACAATGCTTGGCATGGGTTGGGAGCTTTGTTCTTTTTTTGAACTGGAGCAAATGGAATAAGTTTTATCAAATGGACCTTGGTTTTTCAATGGAAAAAAATTGGAGTTGATAAATGGTCCCAAAGTTTCTCTCTAACTTCACTTAAAGGTCTGACAGCTTTGATTTGGATCAGGTCACCAAATCTTCCTCTACAATATTAGGATGATATCAACACTTGTAGAATTGCATCAATGGTTGGAAAATCATACTTACTTGATGGGAACATGTTTTAATGGAGAAGAAGAGAGTTCAAAAGAGTTTGTGTATGAATTAAGCATGATACTAAATTACCATTAAAAGTTTGGGTGGAAGGTAGCTCCTGGAAATTCTACCATAAGATAGAATTTGAATGAATTCCCAACTTTCGTTTGAAATGTGGATTTATTGGTCACAATAAGAATGATTGCATAGAGGGTGAATTAGAAATCAACCTTCAAGAGAAGACAAAAAATTATAAAATCCTAGATGTAGTGGTACATATTCAAAATAAGTTTGGTGAGGCCAATAGCAAGGAAAAAATGGGATATGGTCCATGGTTAGTTATAAACTATGGAAGGAATTAGAATAAAAGCAATTTTAAAAAAATAATTCAGCGCCTTCTGGATAATACTGTGTGGAGAAACTTAGGAGTAAGGAAACCCAATGCTAAAGCATCAACTATAGAAGATGACGTTGTTCTGGTTAGAAAGATGGATTTTGATATAGCTAATGTTATTATTATTCCAGTTTCTAATAAGCTTGATCCTGAAATAAATGGTGTTACCTCCTCTCTGGCCTTCAACAATATTTCTTCTCAGGATATTTTACCAGATATGTGGGAAAATGTCAACATCCCAGTAATTGAAAATAGATTTAATGCTATAAGTGAAACAGTTGAGGGGGAGATCATTCAGAAACATGTAGTTGATTTGTTGATTGTTGAAGAACCTACTAATAAGGGAAAGACTAAAATCTTGATTCAGAATGAAGAAACAGCTCTGGAAGCAAAGATGTTGGATCCAATCATGGTAAAAAGAAGAAATAAAACTAGTTGATAGATATTGGGCCAATCAGTTCTAACCCGAGGAATAGAAGATTGGATATGGAAATGAAAGGTAAAATGGGGATTTCTTCCCCTCTCCTACATTAATGCCTTCTATAGAATTCTTGAATTGTAGAGGAAAAAGGAAGAAAGGTGCTTCTCTGAATCAAGTGTGCTCAGGGCATAATATTAAGCTATGGGACTTTGAATCAACAACTGATCTCTTCTGAACTAGAAACTGAATATGGAAGTTGAGAGTTGCACTGATTTGAATATAACGACTTAAAGATGAAGATTGGATAAATTGAAGGTTCAAAAGATGGAATGGTCCAGTTAAGGACCCAGACCAAAGAGAACATAATTACACAGTGAAGATTTAAAGTTAGAGTTGATTAAGGATTGAAGTGAATCAAAATTAGATTGAAAAGTGATTAAATAAAGACCCACACCAAGTGGGATATAATCACACAGTGAATGATTAAGGGTAGATTGATGTTTGATTGGATGTTTGATAAGATGATATCATTAGATTCAGAGGTGAGTTAAGGACCCTTGTTCTTAAACACTTTAAAATATAAGCGTAAACAAACATGAGCAGATACGATTAAGAAAGAGGAAAGAGTGGGATTTTATAATCTAAAGCCTGATCTCAACGCATCGAGTAGAACCAAAACTGACACGAGTGAAAATGAAGACTCTAAAGGTATGCAAATGACATACAACTGACATGCAAATGCAAGACGACAAACGGGCGGCATAACTCCTACCAGACCTAGGACCAAACCTCCATTTCTAGGTGGACGTCCGCTAGGCTTTTAGGAGAAGCTCTGGTAACCATGGGTGATGGCCACTCGCGTGGCCATAAACATGCAAATAGTGGGAAAATAAACATGAAAATGTCATACAAATGACATACTGGCTGGGTTGACTCAATTTATTGGAATTCTAACAGTTATGTAATTTAAAATAAAAGACAGTCAATCCAGAATTTAAATCAATAAACCAAAGCAAAAATATCGAGACTCCAAAATAAATATAGAAAGGGAGAATTGAATGTAATGCTTATAAAGAAATCGAATATGATTTTTGAACTGACTCGGAAAGAATTTTAAGTGACTAAAACATACAAAATGTAAGATTACAAACAGGCGGCATAACCCCTACGAGACCTAAGACCAAACCTCCATTTTCGGGTGGACATCCGCCAGGCTTTTAGGAGAAGCGCTGGTAACCATGGGTGATAGCCACTCGCATGGCCATAAACATACAAACAGTGAGGAAATAAACATGCAAATATCATACAAATGACATACAGGCTGGGTTGACTCAATTTACTTGGAATTCTAGCAGTTATACTGTTAAATAGAGATTAAAAGAATCAAACAGTAGAAATGAGCATGGAAAAATTTATAATAAATTCAAAAACTCAGAATAGATTTTGGAAAGACTTAGGAAAGAACTCTGACACTGAAAATCATACAAGTGGCACACAAATGTGAGACAACAAATGGACGGCATGACCCCTACAAGACTTAGGACCAAACCACCATTTCCGGGTGGACGTCCGCCAGGCTTTTAGGAGAAGCGCTGGTAACCATGGGTGATGGCCACTCGCGTGGCCATAAACATGCAAACAGTGTAGAAATAAATATGCAAATGCCATACAAATGACATACAGGCTGGGCTGACTCAATTTACTTGGAATTTTATAGTTTCATAGTTCAAGTATAGATCTCAATCAGGCTGAAAACAAAATACGGCTCAAAAACTACAAAGTCAAAACAAATCAGAAAGATCTACGAAAAGAATCGTAGTAGAAAAAGAAAAGCGGACCAAAAAGACCCAAATCTATAAAGGTGAAGTCTGAAGGACTGTAGACTCGCTAAGGCTACTCAAAAATCAGAAGAGAAACGGGCAGCACTTCGGCAGGCTGTGGGGCCTACATTGGTGTTGACTGTTAACTCAACTGCTTAGCCTTATAGGAAAGGCTAAGGAGACTACGACTATTGACAAAATCAAAGAAATAAAAGATCGAAAAATTAGATCGCGGCGAGAGAACCAGGTATAAAACACTCATCATAACAACATCACGGAAGTACATAAAGTATCCACAAATACAGTGACAGACACCGAGTAACAAAATTTAGATAAAAATTTAATTTCCCAAATATTTAATTAAATTATATATAATTTTTAGAAAGAATTTAGTCTCCAGAAAAATCTGTGAGAAAATAAAATCTCTGTAACTTTATTTTTATTATTATTTTTATTTAAATATAATTCTTTTATGTAAATAATTAATTTAATAGAATATACAAAATCTATATTGTATAATAAATCTATATTATTTAAATAGAGAAAGAAAAGGAGAGAGATAGATTTTTAAAATAATTTTGGAAATAAAATATATCGTATTTAGATATGGAAATTAGTTTGCTTTATTTATATTTTTTTGAACATTCTCTTTCGATTGAATCCGTATAGTTGGATATTAGACCACGTCGAAAGACAGACGGATATCCTTTTGTCGATTCCAAAGAAAGAGAACAAACAATTTGCTTTCCTAATCGGGTATGACGTAGGGAGTATACAAATCACCCGAAAGGATGATCAGTATCTTCCCTACTTACCTAATTGGATTAGTGAATTGTTGATTCCTTCGTAAAATCAAGTATACAGACGATATTTGATTTACTCGTGAAAGTAAATTAGATACTTATCTATTCTTTGATTATAAGGAATGAATCTAGACGAAAATATAAATATAGCAGAATTTTCTATTTGATACTAAGAATTTTATTTTCTCACATGATTCACTTTATTTATATTTAGGATGTATTTCTCCCAATTGAATCTATATAGTTAGGTATTATACAGCCCTAAAGAACAGACTAATATCCTTCTATTGATTTTAAAGGGAGAAGCAGTACAATTCATTCTCCTAATCAGGTGTAGTATAGAGAATATTCAAATCATCCTGAAGGGATGACGAGTATATTCTCTAATAGACCTAATTAGATTAACGAATTGTAAATTCATTTCTATAATTAAGTGTAGGAGATATTTGATTTGTTAGTGAAAACAAATCAACTATCTATCTATTTCTTAATTATAGAAATAACTCCTAAATATGAATAAAATATAATCTACTTCCACAGATCTTTCCCCTACCTCAGAAATGAACTTAAGTAGGGTTTAGATTATTCTGGGATCTAGACTCCCTATAGGGGCAAGCCCCTGTAGTTAATTACATCTCCTAAAAGAATACTCTCAATTTAAATGAAGCCTAAATGGTTTCCAAAATTATATATATGTATTTAATTAAATATTTTGGCAATTAAATTTTCACGATCAGGCTTTAGATTATAGAGTTGTTATTCGACTTTAGAAGGATTTAGAATTGATTAGAGGTCTGGAAATGTGCAGAGAGAGGTGTATATAATCTGGACTTACCACCTTCCTAGAGTGGGCTGCCAGCTAACAATGCTAATCACAACAATTCGCCGATGATGCAAGATTTTAAGATGGCTCTGTACTAGGAATCAAGGTGTTATTAAAGAGTTAAACTAAATGCAGGACAACATGCTTACAAAAGCAAAAAATCTACTCGTATGCTAATGATGCATGAAACAATTGTAAATAAAAAGAGCTAATTTTATTAATATAAATTTGATAAAGTACATCCTAGGGTCTGCAGGAAAGTAATGGTGGTCAGGCCCCACCGACAACAAACATGGATTCTAAGCCTAAAGGAAAGTAGAATTAAATATAACTGTTTATGATCTTCAGGCTCCGGGTCTTCTATGGAATTCCAAAAAGGAACGTCCTTCTGAAGGAGGACATTACTTTTTGGATCCCCATTTATATATTTATAAACAGTTATCTTTAATTCTTTTATAGACTCTAGACACTATACAAACTCAATCTATATACAATAATTCTTGGAAATAAAAAATAGTACATCAGATCCTAAGAACATTCTACTGTTGCAGTAATATAAAAGACAGGAAATAAAGCAGTTGTATATATAATGATGCATGTTATGAGTGCGTTGTGTATAGTTATAAATGCAGGAAAGTAAAGACAGAAAAGTAAGTACAGTGGCCCTCACTTTATTCACTCTGCTCTCTGGTGTACAGACAGAAAAAGTAGATATGCTATGTTTATGCAGTACAGAAAAGTAAGCAATCACACATAGGTGCCCTCTAGGCAAGACACCCGCAAGCAAACCACAACAAATCACCGGCCTAACTGTGTGAAGAAAACTGTGTGGCTTGGGTAGGTCCTAAAGGGTTTATTTATTTAAATTGTATGTATTATTAGGATTTATTTATTATAGGCCCAAGGAATTTGGTTAAAGTTTAAGTAATGTGTATTTGGATTTATTAAGAATTATTCCAATTTTAAATGTTGGAGTTATTTAATTTAGTTATAAAGAACTTTATAGATTGATAATTCCTGAAGTGCAGGAAATTATCAATTTATAAGTCCAATGATTTTTAGAACGAATGTCCGTCTTAGACAGAAGATAGGTATTCATTTTGAGAATCCCCAAAATTTATTAAGGTGAGAAAAAGGGACCTTATGAATGTAATACGACGTGCCCTCCTGAAGGAATCTAGCATGCCGTATAAGGTCGGTAGTTTATTATTTTTGTTTGAAGTTCTCCAAATCCAAATGGATTAGTGCCTTCCTAAAAGGAGTCGAGCACAATCTATAGGAGATCTTTTTTTATTATTTAAATGTTTTAAGGATCTTTAAAAGTCAAAATGCCCAAAACCCTCCAAGTGGAATCGAACTTTAGGCATAGAAGACCCGAATTCATTTAATATAAATTAATTAACAAATCTGATTGATTAAGACAAATCTTAACCAATCAAATTATCAAACTAATTTAGATTAAAGGAATTTAAAATTTAATTGAATAATTAATAGATTTTAATTAATAATTTTCAGAAATCTTAAGAATTGGGGGTTTATTGATTTATTAAGGACTTGAGATTTGATTTAAAGAGACTTGATTTGTTTTAATATTGGTTGAATCCCACCTTTGTTTCACACCGAGGTCGTGAAGTTTATTTCACCTTCCTTGGGGATAAGCTAATAGCCTCGTAGGCCTGGGTTACCTAGTGGTACCCGGTAATTAAATAGCTTAAATTAGTTAGGAATCAAAAGTTAATGAATTTTATTTAAAAGTGTTAAATTACTGATTTTAGAAGTTGGTTAACCATTTTTAAAGACTTAGAACAATTTATGAATTTTTAGGAATTTTTGGATTATTTTAATAATTCAATTAAGAGGTCAAAAATTGACTTTTTATTTAATGGTGTTTTCTACAAAGTTAGTATTTTATTAAATATATTAGACATTAAGACGATCAGTTAGAAGGTAAGTTTGCTGAAATTTGATTTTTCTGGATTTAGTTATGAAGATTTAAAGTTTTGAACTAGTTTTGACTCACAATTGACCAATCTATTAACTTTTTGAATTTAAAAGTTTTTTGGAATTTTTATATTTTTAATAAATATTAGATCTTATTATGAGTTGAATGTCATTGAGTTTGGTCAATTTGGATTTTTCTTGAATTAGTTATGATTTTTCAAAGTTTAGGCTATTTAATGAATTTTGGAAATTGTTTAATTAAGGCCCTTTTTATGGTTTTGCTCCAAATGGATTCCAAACCTCTAGAAATCAGCTCCAAAGGTCATGGATGACCTAATAATGGATTTCCAAGTGTTTGGAAATTTTTTGGAATTTTTCATTATTATTAATTAAAAAAATCAATCAAATATTGAATTTTCTTTGAAATTAAATTAGGGTTTAAATTGCTATCGAATTGATTTGATTTTAATTTTCATTGGTTAAGAATTTAATTTTGGTCAATTAGAGGTATTATTTATATTTTTTGGATTTAATCTTGATTTATTACATTTTCTGGAAGCTTGGATGATTAAGGATTTATTAAAGGGTTTGATTTAGACTTAATGAAATTCAATAAGCTTTGGATTTGTATTTTTTATTTTTAAATGATTTGATATGTGTTTTTAAACCAGTTAGAATGATTTGGTGTTGATTTATATTTTTTGAGATTTTTATTTGATTTATTTTGGTTTATTAAGATCAAAGAGAGAAGAGATCCTAATCTACTAGTTGTTATAAGATTAATTAATGTCCAATCAAGATATATTTGATCATTGGTTATATGACACTAGTTTTTTATGTTTCTGTTCAATCCCAAAAGGGATGTGTGTAGTTCTTCCTAGATTTGACTAAGTTGACTAAGATATTGTCCTTAATTGTTGTCCTTAGTGTCACTAGGTTATAGGATTGAAATCAAGTTCACTTACCCTTTGGACACTAATTATAAACACATCAAAGCAAACATGAACAAGTAAGGTACATCCTAATGTCCTATGGAAGGGTTATAGTGAATTATTATAGTTATAGGTCATTTGATGAGCTATAAACTTAAACTATTTACCATAGAGGAATAGATACATCAAGTTAGAATAAAATGATCTTGGGATATATATTTATGCATATGTATATCAATATCCCTAAATCAATAGTCAATCCAATTTGATATGATGATCATGTACCATTTATTAGTTAATTAAACTAGGTTAAGCATGATATTGAAGGTGGATTTTAACTAAACCATACATGATCAAGATCTAAACCTATTTTCAGTGAAAGGAAGACTTTACACTGATTCCATAGAACTCTAACATGCTATGATTGGATTTAGTTTGGATTATTCATGAATTTCCAAAAATCTAAATCAAGATTTGACCTAGATCTTTGTAAATCCATAAGCTAAATGAAATTGCATCAAATGGCCTTAATAAAATTACAGTAGATCAACCTTAGGACCTATAACATCTCTGCCAAATTTCAGCTCAATATAATATGTATAATTTTATTTAAAAATAAAATAAATATTTTAGTATTATTGAAATTATTAAATATATATTGCTAAAAATAATTTTTAATTATTTTTAAAATATAGTACTAAAAAATACGAACAAAACAAGCCCAAGAACTCCAAAATTGGATCAGAAATGAAATTGTGATGAATTTTTGAAGTTCTGAGGTTTTTTTGAATTATTTTAAGGGTTTTAATCAACTGGTCAGCCGGCGGCGCTGACCATACATGCGTCGGTGTCGGGCGCGACCGTGTGGACGATGGCGGTTAGTGGAGGGTCCTGCCACTTATCCAGCTCGGTGAGGTTTTGAGCCGCTGGATCCAAGGGAGCGCGGATCCGACGGCTGATAGTGAACCCGATTTTGATCTCAACATAGAATGATCGGATGGCCAGGATCAAGCCCGTGGGTTTGAACAAATGGCCATGATCTGTCTGGATATAAATTGGAGCATCCGATAATTTGAACTGGGAGAATAGATCGTAGATGTAACTACATCATAACCGTTGATCTGAAATAAACAAATCCGACGGCTAAGATGTCGTCTTCCTCCTCCGGCCAAAATCGAGCACCCTAAACTCTTTTGATTTCATTTTTTCACAAAACACTTAACCAAATGGCGTTAAACTTTAGGCAGAGGTTAAATAGAGTTTGAAGAGCAATAGGGAGGTATTTTCTAAGCATTTGATGCAATCTTTAATGAGTTATTTAGGAACCTAAGTAAACGCCTAGGGTTTAGGATTTATCGAGATAAACTGGATGGTTTTGAATGATTCAGGTATTATTGAGTTCGTGGATCACTCGCGCTCACTTTTCCTCAAGACCTCGAGCTCGAGAGAAGCTTCTACGGGGAAGTGGAACGGCTTGGACAGTGTAGCTCAAGGTTCTTCGTGCGAGCTCCAGGTGACAGGAAAATGGTCAGGATGATTTCTGGGAACTCAGGGAAGCATAACGAAATGCTAGCTTGCTCTGGGGATCAGTGGAATGAGAGATGGCTTGCAATATGAGCTCTCTCATGCCTTTTGCCCTATTCTAGCTACTGGAGCCAAAAGGGACGGTCAGGATCGCTTAGAGAGGGTGCTGGGATGCTAGATACCTGGCCCTGGCCGTTAGGGAGCAGAGAAGGTGGCTGCTCAGATGAAAATGACCTAGAGTCCTTCTCAAGTGGAGGAGACCACTAGGTGAGTAGGCTCGGGTCTAGGGAGCATGCCAAAGGCTGGGGGAGGTCAAGCCAAGCTCCGGGAAGCTTCTAGAGTCGAATGCAATGGCTGAGTTAGCCTAAACTGGAATGGGTGATGTGTTTTGGTTAGGTTGACCATTCGAGCTCATTTGAGCTCTAGGTGACTAGTTGACTGGTCAAGGGAAGTCAAGGGTGCTGAGTAGGGGTCTAAGGCATGCCTAGAGAAGATCTAAACTTTTAAATAGGTGAAGTCTTAAAAGATTAAGTTAGATGGAGGGATTTGACCAAGGGTTGAAGTTTGACCAAGTCAAACATGGTATGATTTGACTCCAAATAATTTGAATAGATTGGACACAGGTTTTGGTATAGATTTGAGAACTTGAATGAGTCAGATAGATTAAATGGGTTGAAATGACCCATTAAGAGCCTTGAGGGGTAATTAGGTCAGCTGGGTTGATTGGGTCAACCATGTTGAACCAAGGTGTAGATCTGGACTGGACAGGTTTGAAATGATATTTGGAGGCCAATAAAAGTGGTTCCAGGGTTTAGAGGAGATCAAATCAGTCAATATGCCCATTTTGGCTCTTAAGGGTCAATTTGGTCAACTTGGGTTGACTTGGTCAACCAAGTTGACCCAAGGTCTGGGTTTGATTTCAACAAGTTTGAAATGTGATTTGAAACTTGCTGGAGATGGTTGCATTCAGTTTGGAGTTCATTTGGTTTGAAATCACTATTTGAGCCCCATAGAGGTATTTTGGTCATTTTGATGACAGGTCCACTGGGGGCTGAAATGAGCACAAGAAAATGCAGTTTATTGATCAAAATATCAGGATTAATGGTTTGGAAGTGATTGCAAGCTTTGGAGAGGTCTCTAAGGTCAAGATCCAATGGATGAAAGGTCCAGTGGCATAGGCTGTAAATATTTGAAGGTTTTACAGCCTTTGGATTCTGATTTAGTTAATGGGGTTATAGGTCTCAGAATGAGTTCAAATTTTGAGGGTTGATCCTAGAGACACACCCCATCAGTATGAAACTGACAGAGCCTGAATCAAAGTCCATTTGACTGGGTTTTGGGATGTCCAAAAATTTGATGGGAAAGGCCTTTAGGACAATGCCTTAGGACCTGAGATTTGAGTCTGGAATTGAGTGAGTTTATATTGACTTGAGTCTGGTTTGGGTTTGGGATCTCATTAGAGACCTCATATAAAAATGAGGTCAACAATGAGGGGGTATTTATGAGAGGGATTCATAAAGGTTGATCCAATTAAGGTTCCAAGGCGTCTTCTCTAGTCTTCATCCCTCGTCCTTGGGGGTCCAAGGGAGGTAAGCTTCAGCAATTGGTTGAGGCTCTCTGCCTACTTTAGAAGGAAGTAAAAGGAGTCGAGGTTCTTTGCCTGCTTCAGGAGGAAGCAAAAGGAGTCAAGGTTCTTTGCCTGCTTCAGAAGGAAGCAAGAGGAGTCGAGGTTCTCTACCTGCTTCAAGAGGAAGCAAAAAGAGTCAAAGTTCTCTACCTACTTCAAGAGGAAGCAAAAGGAGTCTAGGTTTTCTTCCTGCTTCAGGAGGAAGCAAAAGGAGCTAGGTTCTCTGTCTCACCGGGGTTGGCGGAAAGGAGTTTTTGAGAGGGGGTCTCCGCCTTGTTGTGGGAGCAAAAAGAGACCAATTTAGAGTGCAATACTCGGAGGGCGCCTCCGGGGAGTGGATGTAAGTCAAGTTGGCCGAACCCTATAAATCGGTGGTGATTTTTTTTGTTTGATTTTCGCATTTATTTTTTCGCGCTTTGATTTCTGTGGTGATTTTGGATTTAAGTTTTATTCTTTAATTATAAGAAAAAATTTTAAAATACTAATTCACCCCCCTCTTGGTTAGACTTGGGCTAGTTTTTAAGGGTTTAACATCCCTAACAAACTTTCAATTAGATTGGATGCTTGCATGCTAGGATTACAAGGGTATTTTTATTTAATCCAAATGGACTGCTCCAACAATTTATGAGACATTGATAGGGGATTGGCCTTGGGACAAAACTTACACGCGAGGGAACTCGCCAGGTGAGAATCACTATGAAGGTTGTGATATCTTCAGAATTATGTTAGATTTCAAAATGGAAACTAACATGATATTTATGTTATGAACCATAGATTAATCATGAATTGAGCTATGTGTAACTATGTTGATGTGCTGGAGATTATGAAAGTTATAGAACTCTTGAAAAATGACATGACTTGGAATATATATATGTTGGAAATAAGTTTTGGTGCTATCATAGATTATGTTATCAATAGTATTCATATTAGAGTTGGACACCAGAGAGATGTGTTAGAGCTTATTAGTAGCCTTTTAAATTTAACAGTTACTACAGCTACTTTTAATTGTAAATTAACAAAGCTAGAGGATCCCATATATACTATTTATAAGCTTTTCCTGAGGCCTAGAGAAGGGCTATTTTGGTGGAGAGTTTACAAATTTTTTATTCCATCCAATGTCTGGTTAAATGAACATGGTCTAGAATAGATTTTAGATTACCTGTATGGCTGCTTGGAGGTGCAGGATATCAGCCATTGACAACTGGATATGCAACTAATTTATGTTACTCTAGATTTATTAAGAAATTAGGTTTTATGAACCCTGGTTTGGAATCCTCTAGAACTATAGAACACCATGGATGATAATGTGGATCAGATTGAGCATTGGGATTTAATTTGCTAATTTACTATATACCAATGTTGGAGGAATCATAATGCTATTAAGTATGCAGATCTTGCAACACCCTGATTGTAATGGCTTTTTGCTATAAACTAAGAATTTCTTTCCAGCCACCTCGAGCTTTGGGGTTCTGTCTAATCCTTTTGAATATTTTTTCCTTTGTTCTGATGCCCTCCCCCTCTAGGTTGGTTGAATAATAATGTTGAGGGGGCACTAATTAGTTCTAACTCTTAGGGTGGTGGAGTTGTTGTCTGGGATAGTCAAGGAGAATTATTGGTGTCGCAGGATGGAGCGTCAGCCTTTTGAATATCACAGTCTAATTAATTTTTTCCATGGCCCATATTGATTGGATACTCTTTTATTTCGATGGATGAATATAGAGCGATCAGTGAAGGAGACAATTCAGTTATTACTAATTTATTTAAAGCTTCAAACAAAAATAGGAGGATTCTTCATCCAGAAGATAATGACAACTTTAACTGGATTAAACATTTCCACAAAATTCATTTGTACATACTAAGAAGATTAAACAAGCTGTCCACATTTTGTGACCATGGGCAATAGCTTGTTCTTTTCTTGGCATAGAGAGGATAGTAATAATTTTTTGATAGTATCTAAATTTTCTTTCTATCTTGAGGAGAAGGAGTTTTTCTTCTTACACGTAGGGCCAAGGAGGCATTCTTTTATTATAATTTATGTTTTTCTTTTGACGAATGCAATATATACACCATTTTATGGAACCAAAAAACTTTATCCTTTATACTTTCTTAACAATAGCCACTTAAGGAACCCAAGAACTTTGGTAGGTTCTTATTTCTTTTCATCCCATCCTCTCTAGAGTGTTTTAGAGAGACAGGCTCTAGGATGGCAAGAGGGGGTGGCCCTAGGTTACCTCCTCCAAATGGTGGTGGCAGTGAAAAGAAGGCGGATCAACAAGGTAACTCTGGTGGGTTCAAGTGATGGAGGATGTGGTGGCTTCCATCATCCTCTAAGGAGGCTTAGGCTTTGGACCCTCTAGATCTGTCGAAGCTCCTAAGGGAGGGCAGGAGTCAGGGTTGACTAGTCACCTCTAAAAGTGCTCAATAGTGTCATTTGCCCCTAAGATTAGATAGCAGGGCCTAACCCTCCTCCCAGCTTAAGGAGGAGAACCACAAGACGAGCTCAAAGCTTAACTGACTTGTTCTGTCTAGCTCTTTAGGATGGGAGTAAGGCTTGTAGGTCAAGCATTTCATCCACTCACCTGGAGGGGAGGTCTTTACCTCCATCATTGAAGCAAGAGATCAATATGAGCTCCATCTTTATTCAACCTTTGGGACTTTCCCATCATGGCATGCTTGCCCTTGAGCAGTCGGACGGCATCTAACTGGGAGTGTAGTTTGGGAGAAGACATGAAAGAATCTGTTGGATATTTAAATAGTGCTATAGAGGAATTTAATGCCCCTTTTGGCTCTAATTCAGACATGGAAATCACTGGCAATGTACCAGATGTCTTACACCCTCCCCATTGATTGTCTGACACTATATATGACTCCATAAATAACACATCTAATGAAGACTCAAACTCAGTTATGGGTTCTTCGTTTGACAGTGCACGATTGACAGCCCCATTCCTCTACCCAAGTGAATCTCCACACTGCTTACTGAGGTTTGCTACACAATCCCAACCAACCCATTTGGGGTTGTGGCTCCATTTCATATAGATGGATCTCGCACGGGTGAAGCCTTACTTAGGAACGAACCCGTTAGTCATAAGTATGAGCCCCCACAAAATTCTGGCCCCTCTCTAATTCCTGCTTTAGGATTATGCCCGCCAGATGTTCATGGTAATGGGAAAACAGCCTGGCTATTACTTTCTCTACAAAATAGCACACACAAGCCCATCCCTGGCAACCACATAGTCTAGCCCCTTGCATGGAGCAAGCTCTAGTTTGTCTCTTTGGACATGATAAGCGAGGATAATTTTCTTGACAAAGATGGGATGTTCTTGGAACCAGAGGTTACTTCTGTTATTGAGAACATCACTAGACTTGGGAAGGACCTTGTGGCTCAAGTCATTGGCAGAAGAGTTTCCTTCTCCTTCCCCTCAGTGAGTTCAAGCACGAGTGGTACAATTTGGAAAGATCCAAGTTACTCAATAGTGCCAAATTTAATTATTTACCTTTTCTAAATGTGTGAAGGATAAGGATGCAGTTATTATGAGTGGATCATAGGTTGTGGCTGGAAATATTATTGGGATACACGTGTGGTCTCCCAACGTCTCCCTAGGTTCCCTCTAAGTCCTACAATCTCCAATTTGGGTCTTGTTACCTCAGCTTCCCTATTGTTTTGGATATTAATAACATCACTCACCTTGACAACATGTTAGGGGAGCCTCTTTTGCACTCTAACACTAGTACTTGAGGCAGATTGTCTTATGCTCAGATCTATGTCAGAAGTAACCTTTCCAAGAAGCTTCAACATGGAGTATGGATTAATGGGATCCATGAAAGATTTTTTGAAATAGTGGAATATGAAGGTCTTTCTAGACTATGCTTCTACTGTTACTTTATCTACCACAGTAACGTGGCATGCCTCTCTATGTCCCCAACCCGAGGTTCCCCTCCCCAATAATCTTAGCCATCTTTCTCCAAGCCTAAGGCACCTTATGTGGGGCACCCTTTAGCCTCATCCCCTCCAAAACCGTAGGAAAAACCTTTAAAGGATTTCCAAAATAGTGAAGGTACTGATGAGGCTTCCCTTGGAACATGGAACCTGGTCACCCAAAGAAAGAATGGCAAGTCCAAAGTTGTGAAAGAACAAGGTACTTGCTAGCCAGCCACTCCAATCCCCATTAATTTCTTGGCTTTCAAGGTGTAGCAGTTTAGAGAGACTTCTTCAAGGATCCTAAATCTTTACAAACAAAAGCCAATATTTTCCATTGCACAGTTTTACCAGAGAGCTCCTAGATGTGGCCCTTAGCCACCTCCCCTGAAACTGAAAGAGGACTTAGTGAGAATTTACGTGGGTTCATGTGCTCTATGAGTTTCCTCTATTCATTAGTTTGTGGTGTGTTCTTTAGGTTTGATGGACCTCTTCTAGAGAAAGGAGACACCTTTCTTGGTTGTTTCAAATTTCCTTCAGGTGTCTTCCCCCCCAACCCCCCCCCCCCCCCCCCCCCCACCCCCCACCCCGCCTCTAGAGTGGTTCTCAACCATTCATATGTTTCACATTACTAACCTATAAAGGGGTTGTCCCCTTTCTTGAAAGGGTTCAGTTTTATTTCCTTTTAGGTATTCATTTTCCTATAGTGTTGTTTGGAATGATTTGAATCATGTAACCTTCTCCGTTTTTGTTTTTTTGGTTGGGAGGATTAGACCTCTTTTCCTGTAACTTGTAGCTCTTTTTTTATATTAATATATGCTAAGTGCAATTTTCATGGATCCCAAATACTTTGGGAACCCAAAAACTTTAGGAAATTCTTTCATTTTCCAACCATTCCTCTCTCTATAGAGTTTTTTAGTGAGGGAACCTCTAGGATGGCTAGAGGGGGTGGCCCAAGGTCACCTCCTCATAGTGGTGGTAGGGGTGGTGGGAAAGAAAAGAAGGTTGGGTCCTCGAGGGTGGTGGTAAAACTAGATGATTAGGTAGTGGCAACTCATCATGCTTTGGTGGATAAGACTAAGGCTCAAAACGTACAACCCAATGAATCTTTGAGTCAGGTTGTCACTCAAGCTTAGGTTTTCATTTGAAGATTTAAGGAGGAGGATAACAAGCTGGATTCTAGGCTTAGACTCTAAGATGGCCACTCTAAATCTCCTTTCCTAGTTTTGGCTCCCATGGATGCTAGTAGTGCATGAATAGTTAGGTTAAGTTCAGAGGATGAGATGGAAGACTCAAGCAGGCTTTCTGATAAACTCGAGCAATCTGAGGTCATGCAGGACGCTGGAACAAGTTCTATCGGTGACTGCTCAGACTCCTTGATGGAATCCTCCTCCTTGCCTCATCGAGGCTATGCAAGTGTTACTATATTAGCAAGGTTCCTTCTTCTAGTCTAGGATGGCGCTTTTCACCCGGCCTTTTCTAGCAACCATCTTCCCCACTTACTCATGCAATGGAATAGTGCCTCCACTCGATGGAGGCCACAAATGTTTAGTCTTCTAACATCCCATATGGATGCACCCTTAATGGGATGGGTTCATGTATTACAAAATCAGTGACTCATGGTTCCCGATCAAATTTCCCACCTTGAGCCACCCTTTTGTTGGCAACTCGGATCAAGGCTTACCACCTACCCTCCTATTTTGCCTTGTTATCTCCTACTCTACCTCTCTTAATAGATGCTCCTCCACTGAAACCATGTGATTCTGGTTGTCCTCATGGCAATCCCATGGATGTCTCTTCACATAGTTTTGGTGACACTTTTGGCTGATTGGAATCCCACTCCAGTCCAGATGGCTCTTTATTTCGACCAGTGCATATGGAGGACACCCTCTACCCCATCACTAGAAAGATAACCTCCCATGTGAGTGTCACCACTTTGACCCAGCTCGCAATGTTTGCATTCTCGGCCTTCTCTCTTGTTCTGAGTAGGACATGAGTTCTCTCCCCTCATGGCCCCTCTCTCCCTCCCCCCAAGGCCCAGCCGTATGGGTCTACACTACTTTGGAATCTCCAGGTCAAGCTTCTAGCTTTATTGCCAACATAGGTTCTTCTTCTTCCTCCTCATTAAGCCCATGGACGATCCAATCTAGGTCGTTCACTAGGAACAGGATCCAATACATGTTCTTTCCTACGATTAACATAGATGCCTTCACTGAAGAAGATGGGATCTCCTTGGTCCCATCATAAGAAGTTGTTCATGTTAACATAAAAAAACATAGAGAGTGTTAAAGGCAAGCTGATTGTCCACCAAATTCCATTTGCCTATGTCCTCTTTAAACTCAAGTGATAGTGGTACAGTTTTAATGATTTTCAGTTGGTCACTACCGACCTTCCTCCTCCATCGTATTTTCTTCTTTTAAGGCTCTCAGTGCGGTCCTGTAAATGCAGCCCTTGGATCGTCATTGGTACATGCATGGAAAGTCCACTGGACCCATAATATGCCCCTAATTCTTTTGCGTGACCTTTACTCTATAGTTTGGGTTTGGCTCACCCACCTTACCCTATTGTATTGGGTCTTTATAAACCTGACATGCATAGCAAATTTTATTGGTGAGCCTCTCTGGCTAGACTCCCACACTAATTTGTGGTGTTTATCATCATTTGAATGAATGTGTGTTTGTCTATATCTTTCCCAATCACTTTTCATTGGTATTTAGATTAAAGTGGTGTGGGGAAGATTTTTTCAAAAGATTGAGTATGAGGGTCTCTCTAAATTCTTCTTTGCTTGTGGGCTTGTTGGCCATACCATAGATAAGTGCCACTCTAATTTGGTCAACTCTCCTATTTATTCCCCCTAAAATTCTTCTCCATTAGCACCAGCTTCCTTTGCTCAGGTGGGGCCATCATCCCCTCTGACCCATCCCCTGCTAGGTGCCCAATCTAAGCCTCCTAGGTCCCCTCTTCAGCCTACCCCTGGCCATGGCTCTAAACCCTCCAAAGATCAGCTAACCTCTACCTCTCCTGCCCAACCTCTAGAGCACCTTAGGGAGCTTAGGGACTTGAAAATTTTTAAGCCTAAGCATCACACTTTAAAGTAGCTGGCCACCAAGGCTATAAGTTCATTTTATGTCACCTTTAAGGATACCAGGGCTACTTTGGTGTAGCCCCCATCTACTAGTATTTTTGACCTTTCTAAACAAAAGAAACCCCCTTCCAAGGGGGCAGTGTCATAAAATGAACTTCTACAGTAGGGCCCTATCACCCCCCACCCAAAAAAAAAATTGAAGAATGGGGTTGAAGACTCTGCCGTTGAGGATGTTAACCTTTTTAGCGAATGATGGGGGCCCTTCTTTTTTCTAGATGTTGAATGGAATGATGGGCTTGGGTAGGGTTATTGGGGCCCTAGGATGCTATTCTACCTTCTTGGTAGGTGTTTCTCTTTCTTTGGGATCCCCCCTGACTGACCTCCCCTAATTCCCTCCTCACGATTCCTACACCAGGTAATTTGTGGCTTCCCTCATCGTAGCTTGGTGGTTCTTATTCAATGTTTTTTTTTTGGGATTTTTATTTAGCCTTTTGATTCACCCTATTTAGAATTTTTTGGGGATTTTTGGTTGGCCCTCTTTTGTATGTTCTTTTATGCTTAAGGCAATATATTTTCAAGGAACCTAAAACTTTAGGGGAAGGTTCTTTATTTTACCTTTCTTTTTCCTCTCTCTAGAGTGTTTCTACAGTGAGAAGCTCTGAAGATGGAGGGGGGTGACCGAAGGTCACCTCCTTGGTTAGGTGAGGGTGATAGAGATGGTGCTATTCATGGTGGTGACATGGAGAGGCGCCGGTCTAGTGGTGGTTCCAATAGCAATAAGAAGGGCAGTGAGGTCTGGTCTCTAGCTAAGGGGGCACAAAAAGTTTTAAGAGTAAACCTCTCGGTGGGAGGCCAAGGGCTCCTTTGTGACGAGCAATGGATTGGGTGAGGAGAAGTTGACAAACCATACAGGACATGGAATCTATGGGGTGGCCAATTCAAAGTGGGTGGTTCCTAAAGGTGACGATAACAGAACTGCAACAGTGGGATCGCACTTGCAGGGAGAAGACAATATGTCCATATATATAAAAGTTCTTTACAACCCATTGTATGCTAATGAATAAGCTACTGCAGATATTGAGAAGATGGTGGTTTAGGATTGCCTCAACAGCGGTGTGATAGCCTTGGGCTCATGGAACCTCGTGACTGGTAGCTGTTGGTGGAATTTTGAAAATATGTTTTGAAAATATTGGTTTTCTTTGGGAGCTTTAAAATTGAGATTTAATTCTAATTCTAAAATCGAATCATCCCGTTAGAAAAATTATACCACCCCGAAGGACGAACATAAAATTTCATAACGGCGTTCAGATTTAGAATTATGAAATTCATCTTGAATATTATGACCGGATGCTAAAGAGAACTCTTATGGCCACGAAGGGTCAAAATGAGGTTCAACTGAATATCCAGCTACAATATTCGAGAAGTGTGATCGTTAGGTCACATCCAAAGCCTTATCAATAGAAAGATGTATCTCCCTGAAGGAGAAAATATCATTCGATGATAATTCTTTGAATATGATTAATGATCACTAATATTTTAAATTTTCCCAAAGAAATCCATTGAGTTTTGAAAAATCAATTTTTAAAATCAGGTGCGTGTGTGGTTCTAAATCTCCTACGAGCGCAAGCCCTCGTAGTTAATTACATCGTAAGAAAACGAGGTCTCCTACGAAAACTCTCGATTAAAATAATGGCAAAATTGTTAGAATTTCTAGGAGTGATATCAAAGTATGAAGAGAAATTT
>CM039730.1:11411224-11723419 GCA_022539455.1 Dendrobium nobile | reverse complement strand
CTTTTTGTTTACCTATAGACTTGGCCGAGTACTAGATGTAGCATCTCTATTGTGAATTGCCTCTCAGATGAGATCTGGTGAAAGTTCAAGATATAACCATTTCTTAGTATTAAAAGTGGTCTTGTAGATATTCAATTCTTTCTAAAGTCCTAATCCCTCTAAAATTCAATAGATTAATGTCATACCCTATCCCTTAGTACCTAACATTTCTTTCTCTTTCTCAATTCTAAAGCTAGTCACTTCAACCTTTAGTAAATAGTCTATCCCTATCTAATCTGAGCCAGATGTTTAGTTCCTTCTTGCTGGTGGTCTAGGTTCAGAACAAGAACCTTCTTCTTCTTACTTTTAGGAAAAAAAGTTGAAATTATAGGGGCGATGAAATTGATCAAGACTTAATTAGTGGAATGAAATGCAATGAGAACCAGATTGGAGATCCCCATACTTTAGTGAAGAGAGAGTTCTCTAGAATCATCTGAACATTTTAGATCTAGTTTGGAAAATGAGGGAAGAGAAAAAAAAGGACTTTTCACCGTGAAGAGATATCTACAATTGATTCTCATTTAGAAGGGTGAGTTTGATTATGGATTTCTACAATCACCTTTTCCCAGCCTTGCATCCCCTTTGCCAATCTTTCTTTCCAATGCAAAGAAGAACATTTACTTTCTAAGTTCAAAGTGTGTTCTTAGCGCAACAAACCCATTTTTTTCGCTATGATAAGAGACTGCATACACTTGGAAACTCACTCGTGGGGCATGAACAATCCTATGTTAGAACTTTCTTTTTACATTTCATATAACATCTTCTTTTCATACTTTTGAACCTATAGTTTTGCTTCATATAGTTCATATTGCATGGAGAAAAATAAGTCTGAAGCATGTGATTCCTTAGAACACAATTTTCTTTTGACTTTCTATGGGACTATTTCTTTTATTCACAACTTCAAATAAGATGAAAAAGTCACTATCGGTATTGTTCCATTTTCTTTAAAAAAAGAAGTCAATTTCATTGATTATAGCTCTGGATAGGACTCTTGGTAAGATTAGCTTTAATTCATTCTCTCCTTTCTTTTAGGGAAGAAGAATTACTCTTTGCAAATGACCCCTATCCTATGCCCCACCTTGACCTACCAATAGGACTGACTCCCGATATACTATCCTTCACTAAAGAGATTCTTCAGCCTGAAACCTAAAAAAAAGCTCATTTGATAATAAAGGATTATTAATTAGGATCTCCTCCGCTTGAGGAAAGAAAAGCAATCTCAACAGGAACTTCTCAGTCGCTTCTTTCAATCGTGCCTCCCATTCCATTACCCCAAGCCCAAAAAGCTAGTGCATGTCGGATGTTATATTTGGGAAGAACCGAAGGTGCTAGCAAAATGAAGAAATTACTCAGACTGTGAAAAAACACAAAATTTGTGTTTTCCTTTTTCTATTATACGACGATATTGCAAGTTGAGTTACATTATTGAGTTACTTTTGTTGGTATTGAGTTTAATCCCGCGCCCAGTCTTGATACCTAGGGCGTAGCATAAAGAATAGATCTTTCTTATTGTCTTATAAGCCACGCATGACCTATCCCTCTACTTGCGCTTTCCTAAAAAGATAAAAACAAAGTACATGCACTCAATAGATAGCTAGTTTGGGAAGCTCACAAGTTAGTGGTTTCTCTTTTATCGACAGGACTTAAACATTTTTGAAGTATGTGAGTGACGTATGTCAGGGATGATGCTAAGCACACCTTTTAGATTATTATCTCCTAGAAAGAAATAAGTAGTCTGAAAGATCGTTTGCCAGCAGGTTTGAAGTTAAGGCATTCAATCATCCTTTCATTTTCAGACCTGAAAAAGGGAAAGATGGAAAAGAAGGGTTGGAGGTTCTTTATTCCCTTCACACAGGTTCCATGGATTTGTTACTAAATTATTAATCAATGGTCAGGACTGCTTATCCTTATATAGAAATAAAAGGCACTAAAAGAATTTTGACTCAAAGCTATATCGTTTAAGAGAAAGATATCGATTTATTACTACGTGAGATGTAAGAGAACTCCCCAATGGACTCACCTTTCTCCAATTAACATTGGGAAAGAAAACACTTTCCTTCTACTAGAATAGCTAATTATCTAGTATGACTCTTTCTATGGTCTATTAGATCAGCTAGACCGCCATTAAAAAGAATGACTCTGATTGGATGATGGGGAAAGAAAACACTTTCTTAAGCATAATAACTTACTTGCTATATCCCATCTCTATTGGTCTAGTAAGAAAATTCTCCACTTCAAGGTTATCTAAAACTAGTTCTCTTCATTATGAAAAGCAAATCAGTGATCCACAAATCATTCAAACAAAGTTATCTAAAATAGTTCTCTTACTTACCACCACTAAATTGTGTAATGAAGAGAACTAGTTTTAGATAACTTACTTACCACCACTGATTTGCTTTACACTGGTCGAGCATAATAACTTACTTACGACCACTAACTCGTGGAAGAATTTTTGTAATAAAGAGAACTCCACAAATCATTCAAACAAAGTTACTTTCTATTCCGCTTTAGTGGCTTCTCAGCATTAAGAAATCCAAGTCTGACTTTTCCTTTTTTGAGTCGTTACCAACATGACCAAAGAATAGAGATTCGACTTAGTAGGGAGCATGGTACCTATAACAAGTAACAGGGTGAAAAATCATCTTACCAGGAAGATTTGTATTCCTAATGTAAAAAATGGGAGTTGGCTTTCTCTTAATTCATTCCTCCTTCTTTTTTTTATTGAATCCATCTTTTCGATTTGAAAGAGAAAGAGTAGGCTGCATCCGATTCCTATTATATTTTATGCTTGTTCTCCTTCCCTTTAGTTTGAGATCCAATTTCAATTCCTCCTATTATCCTTTTAGGAGGCTTTTCAAGGTATTATAAGAAATAAGGTAAGAAAGCACACCCAATTAAATTTCGAGTCTTAAGGTAATCCCTTGGGAAAGAAAGTGTAATGAAGTGATCCACATTATAAAAGTCAAATCAGTGTTGGTAAAACTACTTTTAGATAAAAACAAGCCTTAGGAATTCTCGATGATAAGAAATAATGTGGATCATCTAATGTTTCTATAGCAAAGATGGAAGAAAAGTTACACAAAATTTGAAATATAAGTCAAACTGCTTCCTTAGGTAAGAATGATATCATTCACATAAAGAAATACAACTCGATGCCCGGTTTGGTTAGTGAGGGCGGCTCCTCCGTTGTGGGTGAATGGGAAACCCGACTCTATGAACCCGAGGAAAGGTTATATTGCTTCCGTGAGGGCGTGATTACCATAGCTTTTCATAGTGCTAGTAGGAATGCAAGTGAATGAATTACATCCCCTACGAGGTTTTACATTATTTTAGTAGGGTGTGTTACAATAATACAGTTATGTGGGTGGTGGGGGCATGCTAACTACCTTAGATCCTTTATTGCCTTTTTGTGACTTTCTTATTTTCTCCTTCCATGAGTAAGTCAAAAGAGATAAAGGGACAGCTATAATACATGAGTCATGGAGGTTGCATGCCACGAGGTCCCTATGGATAAGGGGACAATAAAGAATTTCTTTTGAGAGTAAGAAGCCCTCTGCCATCCATTCCATTACATTCATCTTATTGATACTATACCTGTCAGACAAGATACATCTATGGAAAGAAAGGTACAACTGTTAAGGAACAATAAAAAAAAGAACATTTTTTTCTTTCTATTGATATGGATCCCAGTTCATTTTGTTATTACCGTAACTACGTCTTTCCTTCTCCTACCTACCTACATAGTAGTTGTCTAGGGAACAAAAATTATTAGAGCATAAGAGAATTCACATTAATGATTTTAGCAAGAGCAGTCAGACTGACTACTATATCTGGTGACTGCTAGTATACCGTAAAGTAAAAACGTTTGGTTAAGTACAGCCATTTCGATGGAGCCTCTAGGATCCCTGCAAACCCCATAATATGGTAAAGGGATGATATTAGGGGAAGCAATGAGTGGAGATTCCCTCGCATAGAGCTTGATGAGGAAAGACTCTCACGTTTGATTTTGAGGGTGGGCGTATCTTGACCCTACTATTTTTATGCCTTTGCAATCTTATTTGGTTCAATTCTATTTGTGACCTTTTCTCGTATGTGGGTCTCTACATCTTATTGGGTAGATTCTAAAGTAACTTTCATTTTGATAGTAAATTGTTTTTTTCAGAATAATAGAAGTAAAGAATCATAATCGAACAGGGCCAGGACAGTTTGGTAAGCAAGAAACCAATTATGTAAGAACCAACTCTTAGTTCTTTCTCTTCATTTTGTAAGTGAAAGTTCATAAAATTTTTTCCAAGAAACATAGATCAAGCACGCAACAGGCATTTTGTTACATTGATAGTCCAAGAGTGTTGTCTCCTCTCCTTTCAATCTTGTATAGCAAGACAACCTTTCCTGTTCAGTCTCTTATATTCATTTATAATATTATACTTTATATCCTATCAATCTATACAATATTATGTATCATTATCCTTGAAGTCGCTCCCTCCTTGTAACTTGTATTCATCTATGACTTGTCTCCCGAATCAATCCATTTCTTAGGATTATTTGCACAAGTGTCTTGGTTCTTCTTTCATGACACTCAATCATCTTACTTTTCTCGAGCTATCGCCTCTCCTTAAAATAGTAGTCGATCTACTTAATACCTCTCTTTTGTATATGAGATATAAGTAATTTTCTCATTTGCTAGTGTGACTATGACATTTTTTTATAGAGATTGCGCCTTTACATAGCCGGAGCAGTGAGCATCACTAGTCTTCCAAGGGGGTGGAAGAATGATACATATTCTTCTTGTTATGGATCCCCTAAAGGATTAGTAAAGCTCCCTTCTAGTTAATGTATTTTGACTTGTTTTTTAAAAAAGAAAGATAGCTTATTCGAGTTAGCTCTTAAGCTGGCTCTGTCGGGCTGCAAGAAATGTATATTCTTGTTCATAATCATTTAGCACCTTTGACCTCCACATCATCCTTTGGTTTCCTTCTAGACACTCCTTACCTCTAGTGTTTTCAAGGCTCTCCAGGAGCAGAGTCTTTGGAAACTGAGGTGCTAGGAAGCTGCTGCCATAAGCAAAAAGAAGAAAGAAAAAGAGGAGTGAGTGTTCTATGAGGATATTGAGATTGGCTTAGTGTTTAGTGTACCTTAGTATGAGATACCTAGATAAAGGACGAGGGAAGAATCGATAAGGATTCCATTGAATCCTAAAAATAGAATCAATGAAAAGAATTCTTTTCTATATAAGACAAGCTTTTGTCATGTTTTAAACTTCTTCTTTAAAAATTGGAAAAGCCTATTCATAATTATGAATATTCCTCAAACATTATATAATTTATGGAAATTCTTCTTGATATTGAATATCTAATATATCTTTTGGATTTTACCAATTCGCCATTGTTTGGTGAATTAAAATCCACTTATTGAGAACTGCTCTTTCGATGGTCGTTTACAATATCATTTCAATTGTTTTCAAAAAACAAAGAGCAAAATTACTCTCTATTGGAAGGATCGGTTAGATAGATATAACTTTGGTTCATAAATTGGTGTGTAGTAAAATATATAGAAAAGGAAGATCGGGAGGCCTCTTAATTCCCCGCCTCTCCTGGTTTGTTGCACAGAAGATACTCCTATGAGTGTCCTTTATAAAAGCCACCCACCACTCTCCAATCTAGGACCTCACTGATGTTTTGATTGAGGGCATGGTCGATGAGTCTCTTGGTGGCAAAGGAAACCTTTTTCCTAAAGTATTATTATCTTCATCGAAGATGACAGCAGCATCTTCTAGAGTTCTTGATTCCCAAGAAAAAATCAGGGATACAAGAAAACCTCTGAAATACCACACGTGCCCATACCGACTAAAGAGGCAGAGGAAAAGATTTTTCAGGAACATTTGAAAAAGGGATTCCATAAGTAAGGAAAGATAGAAAATTCTTATCATATAATAAAGAAAATTAAGAAATCAGAAGATTTTTTTCATAAATGATTGGAATTAGAATCTACGGGAAAATGCCTTCTTAATCTTCAATCTAGGTGCCTTAGTAGCTTTTTGTGTTGTATTGCATTCACCTCTCCTTGTAGTGCCCCTTCTCCTTTTGGATATAATCATCATGGTCCTTATGACTACATGCATTATGAGAAAAAGATTAGGCCCTTAGGGAGATCAAGTCACAAGTCTAGTATATGGACCTTTATTCTATTTGGAAAGAGACCCTCAAGTGAAGTAGAAGGAAGGTTACTTTGAAAATAGAAAAAGACAAAGTCTAAAACTAGTGAGAAATAGAGCATTTTTATGTTTGTGGATTGTGAAAGGCGAAGAGCTTGTTTTATGAACTAGAAATGAAATTTGATTCTAAAATTAAACTACCGAAGGATAACTTCCACTTTTAAAAGTGAGAGGGGGAGGAAATCTATTCCGAGTTTCTAGATGCCTGCCACGAAAGAATTTGGTTAGAACTTCTTCTCTCTATTCCAACGACCGGCCTTATGATTCTATTGAATGGAACTAGTGTTTCACGTATTTCTTAACAAGGGACATTACAAGTCACTAAGACTTCGAAAGTAGTAGTATGTCAATATCAATCAAATCTCTCTCTCCAATAAGGAGAAGTAAAGAGGATTCCTATAAGTCAGAGTATGACTAAAGAAAAAGAGAGGATGAGAGAAGAATAGAATGGCGAGACCTAAAAATACCAATAGAGTTAAACTTGATTTATTTCGTACATATTGAAGCTATTTAAACTCTTTCTTGATCTTTTCACTATGAACCAAACTTTTTTGACTGCAAAGTGAAGCACTAGTTTCACAACCTAGGCTTCACTCCTTTGCTTTTCTTTTGCTTTGCCCTACTCTTGCGAGCTAGTTTGCTCCTCGAGGGAGGGTCACTCATACTTACTTTTCAATAAAAAATAGAGAAGTGGGACTGTTAGTCATGTTTTGCCTTTCCCTAACAAGTGAAGAAAAAAGAGTGGATGGTATTTTTCACATGTGTTTTTAGTGTGTCCAATTAGCTTGCAGAGAAGATCTAGCTATATGTATAAGTCAGCAAGTGATTCAAAACACAGCATGACCCTCCCTCTACTCTAGTGCTCTCGGGCAATTTTCTAGCAATCTAAGGTTTTCCTTTTGATCTCTCTTCTGGCTACTCATGGCATGGGATTCATATGGATGTTCTTACTATTTTTGTTGCATCTTTATTTTTGGAGCTTGGTTTTGCATTTTGTTTTCATTTATTTTTTTCATTTCTATTAGCACTAAGAGTTACGACACCACTCATCATTTTTCCCACCTAAATGCTAGGGTTCTTAAAATAAAATTCATTCCTTTCAATTTGTACTTTCCAGCTCTTATCTGCTTCATACTAGCTTCAGTTTTTTGTACTTCATTTAATGGGATATCGCACTTTTGTGTTTGAATGATCAGTTGATCATAGTTGGTTGCTCCCTTTTCTCTTTTTAGTTTGAAAGTTTTTGCTTAGGCGCCCTAATCTTGACATTTCACAAATATTTCATTAATATGAAGTTTATGGGCTCCTTCCATATTATCTTACTTTATCCATCATGTAGTGATTCAATTGAGCATATGACTTGGATTATAGACGTATTTGTTCCAAAGATCTTACTATATTTAGGCCTATCAAATGAGACTTCTCAATGGACACCGATTTTGAGTCGTGAGAGGACAGTTCCAATGCCCCTTTGTGGGTTTCTTTCCCTATCGAGGCTTCATTTTTTAACTCGCAAAGTTTTTTGGGTACTCCATCTATTCTGGTAGGTCATTACAACAGGACTAGCTACGTTCAGTTTCGTCCTTCGGTGGCCAAGCTTTAGATTGAGTTAGATATTCTCAAAAATGCACTATACTGAGATAGGATTAGATTCAAATTGAAAGTCTATTTTTGAAAGATGAATTTGAAATTTACCTATTTTTTTTTCATTGTAAGATGCATGGCATGGTTTAAGTGTTATAAACTCCATCTAATCTTAAGAGAGCGATGAGAATGCTTAAGCATTCTAATGTGAACAAGGTATTTTGATGATCGTGAAAATTTTTAATTTGAAACATGCTATTTTTGAGGCTACTGGTGAGATAGCTCATGTAATGTGTAGATTACTTTACAGCCTTATCTACCTCAAATCGAAACCAAACCTCCTCTATTGGCGTGCTTGAACATCTCAATGATTAAATGTGGATCAAACCTGAAGGAAATTTGACATTCTAACCTCACTCGGCATGGAGGAACAAAAATAACTAGAATTTAATAACTAATGTGCATTTCTGCTTCATTAATCCATGTTTTAATAATCAAACATTATTTGATATGTTGGTTTGCTTCTTTATATATAATTGTTCAAATCAGCCTGAATCTCATCTACTTGAATAGTGCAGGTGGGTGGTCATTAAAAATGGAATGGGGGAAAAATTGAATGTTGTTAATGAGCTGAGAAAGAATAATATTATTGAAATAGCATAGGCTCTTATCGTGGACGCGCACTCGCTCGCTCGCGCATCGCTCGCGCGAGCGAGAGATAGGGTTTGTATCCAAAACGGGACGTGAAGGAGAAAAGTGGTAATGTTGTGAACAATGGTACCCACGGTGAAGATGGTGTTTTCTATAATGGAAGGTGAATTGCCTCTTTCTAGGGGGCAGTCAGTACTATAAATGAAAGTAAACATCCTTTAACTGATCATTCGCATTAGTGATGGCTTATATTAAATGGAGGATATGGATATGTGGCTAAAAGTTTTTCTTGAGATTATAATGATACTGAGTTATACCAAGGGCATGATAAGAGTGGTAGGAGAGCAAAGGAATTATAATTTTTACATTCACCTAGAAATACTCGGTTCGCATTAGTTTCATTAACAATTATTTTTAATATTAATGTTTATTATTTTGATTCTGTTAGGGGTATTGTGTTCCCTTTTCTAGTTTAGAGATTAAAATTTACTGCTTTTTTGTATGTTATAATGTATTGGACTTTTTTTCTTTCTTGAGCCTCTTATCGCCTCTAATTAAGTTAGTGGTCCACTAAAATTTCTGGGTTTTAAATATGCTATGTTGAATGTGGCAAATTTAGTTGGTGTTTTTTTGAAAAAGACTCAGTTAATATTCGATAATTATTGGGATTTACTCTAAGACGCATGGATATTGCAAAGTTCTAATTTTCAATGTTTGTGCTGCTTGTATTTATGCTGCCTCTCTTCGTCATACAGAATAGTTTTTTATGCGGATCATAATTATTATTTTCATAATATTTGCAATTTCCATGGCCTGGTGGTTGATATTTTTTGTGTGGTGTAATGGCGCGTGAATTTACACAACTCGTACTTTCACACTCTCCTAGTGTGGGCAGAGAACCCTTCGTCCTTCACACTCTCCTAGTGTTGGCAGAGAACCCTTTCGGCTGTTCACACTCTCCAAGTGTCGGCAGAGAACCGGATCTCCTTGACAGATCTTCCCACAAGAATCTAGAAGGAAGAAAGAAAAGAGTGAAGTAATCTCATTTACAAGTAGAGACTCTTACCTTTGAAATCCAAGAAGCCTTCTCGCTTCAGTGGTAGAAATCCTCCCTTGAATGCTCTCTTCAACTCTCTCTTTGGCTATTCTCTCAATAGGCATGAAGATCAAATGACAAAAAGAATGGGTGGCAGTCTAATTTGAACTATTTATACAAAAGACAAGAAAAACCGCCCAAAAACTGCAAGTATTCAATTCTGTACGCAGTGGATCATCCTGTACAATCATGGATCGTCCTGGACGATTTTACTTAAACGATCTAACCGACCCTATTTGAATATGTGTACGAAATGTCTTCGTACAGCTGATCGTCCTGTACGAACTAGATCGTCCAGTACGAACGGTTATTACAAGGTCGATTCTAGAAACTGCTGAAACTGTCCTAAGTAGGTTAATCGTTTGGACGAAAATATATTTGTCTGGACAAAATTTTTACATAGGACTGATCGTCCTGTACGATAATTTTTTCGTCTGGACGAAAAATTTTCCCGAGGACTGATCGTCCTGACGATAATTATTTCGTCTGGACGAAAATTTTCCCGAGGACTGATCGTCCTGACGATAATTTATTTTCGTCTGGACGAAAATTTTCCAGAGACCCAATCGTCCTGGACGATAATTTTATTCGTCTGGACGAGATTTTCCAGAGAGCCAATCGTACTGGACGATAATTTTATTTCATCCTGGACGAATAGGACTTTAGAAAAAAATTCAAGCAAGTTCCTATTCGTTCCAAAAGCTCTATAGGAGATAACTGTCTGATCGTCCAGTACAACAGAAGATCGTCCTGTACGATCAGTAATAAATTCTACATGATCTCCTTATGTGTGAATTTTTTATATTTTCTCAACATACAATCACTACCTTTCTTTTCAATTTGATTTCTAAGAAAAGTGCAAGCTTCAAATATTACAAAGTATCTCATGCTGAATTTAATTTGAAGTCTTCGTAGTCTGGAGTTCGTTTTTTTCCTGAAATGTCAGTACACACAAGAGCAAATACAATTCTTCCAAAATTGTAGGAGATAACTGCAACATTTGAACAATAATATTTGAAATCATCAAAACTTTATAAGTTGCAAAAATGAAAAGCATGCAAATAGCAACTATCTAACAATCTCCCCCTTTTTGTTGATGGCAAAACAATTATTTTTGTATGATTTCAATTTAAACAAAATCTTTCTATCTCCTAAACTCTCCCTGAATTGATGAATACATGAAAATAAGGAGGCAATTTGAAGCATAAAAAATTTTATTTTTCAAAAAAATAACTAAAATAAACTAGAAACTCAAACATACAAACATATGAACAAACAAAGCTTACAAACACAATGATTCTCCCTCCCCTTTTTGACAACAACAAAAAGTAAGAAGAAATAGACAAGAAATGTAAGTAATTGTATGAAATTCAATGGAATATTTAATCTAATGGTGATTGATACAAGGTATGCAATTTTAAAACTAAAAACATTAGGTCAATCATAGAAATTCATGAAATTTAAAAAGTGATATAACATTGTAAGTAAGAAGAATTTAGCAAAGACATGATTCAATTTAGACATTCCAATATAGAAAATCATTACTAGAGAGATGAAGAAAAATTTGATATTTCAAAGTTCAAAACAATATAAATGAACATAAGATCAATTTGAATTAAGAGATTGAAAGAATTTTGAAAGAAGAGAATTACCACAAGTGGCGCTTTGCGCATCTTTTTCATATAGGTGGCACATTTTTGTGCATCTTTCTTTATTGGGCTTATTGTGCCTCTTTTTCACATTTGCAACTTTGTTGCGCATTCCTTTTGATTTTGTACATTTGTACAATTTTCAAGAGTAATTGAATTCTTTCCAAAGACAATAATCTAGAATCTCAAATTTTTTTAAGTGCATAAATATAATTGAGCTAGGAAATACAAATAAGACAACATCTAAATTGCAATAATAATATTAACTTTTATGTAGTCTAAAATGAATAGACATGATTTAAAAGTTCTAATTACAACAAGTTATAAACAACTTTTAAATTTAGAAAGACAGATTTTCTAATGTAGATAATCTCAAATTACAATCTAATTTAAGCACTATGATGATTAAATAATACTAATGAAATTCATAAAAATTAACCACATTTTAATAACAAATCAACATTGAAACAAGTACGAAATGCATTGATATTTATGAAAGATTACACATTTCACAATATCTAAACACAACTTAAAAGAAAAGACAAACAAACACTTAACATAAACACTAAAACAACAACTACAACACGAGTACAACAAAGACACAGAAATTCATCTCTACTGTTCTGGAGGAGGAGGAGAGGAATGCCACCGAAAAGGTTAAAGTAGGAGGCCATCAACATTACATTGGTATTGATATCATTACTTCATTTCTGATTATACCAATGTCATGTTGTTTGCTGCACAAGTTGAGCATCAAATTGATCAAACCTTTGATCAATATGAGTCTCTAATCTATCAAATTTCTCAATCAGATTCTGATAATCTGACTGAGGTGCAGAGGTTTGCGCTCCTTCTTCTTCTTCTTCTTCTAAAGCACTGGCATGCACTTTTTCTTTTTCTTTTTCCTCCCTGAAGAGCAATCTAAAGGATGCATGATTATAGTAAACTGGCTCTTCATATTCTTCATCAGGATGCACCAAATTATATTTCTTCTCCAAAATGTAGGTAATTAAATGTCCCAAAGAAATATTCTTTTTCCTCTTCTGTTCAGCATGTCCTATTTCTGAAAGCCTATAGAGATGATCTATGATAAGTTGGGCTTCGTCGATAGGGCGACGATCCATAATCAAAAAAGGTTAGAACAAAAAGGAGAGGAGTAATGTTTATCCTATCACCAGCTTTTTGAATGATTGAAGATCTAAGGATATGCTGGATGATACGGGCATTTTGGGTCATCCCAGATACTCTAGCAATATGATAGGTTACGCCACTTTTTCTAATTACCATATTTACATCTTCCCATCTGATTGTGTTTTCGGTCATAAGGGTGTGAGCTCTATATCCTTCAGTTCTTAGGTTTAGAAATGCACCAATGTCATGCTTGGTGATTTTTACTTTTTGCTTGAATACATAGGAACTAATGGAAGAGTGGTCGGAGTTAAAACTCATGTTGGCTAGAAAGTAGAGAAATGTTTGCTTGTGTTAGAAATGGACGAGAGAAAGTATGAAATGGAATTGGGTTGAGGCAAAAAGATGTATTACCTTAAAATTTATCTCGCTTTGGATTAAGATGCGAGATGGAGTTATTTTTGCGGAAGCAAAACGAGAAAATGATTCCTCATTTGCCTTAGAAAGGAAGTTTTTCCGAGGCATTCCTATTCGGCTTCTTCGCTAACACCTTTTGTCTTTTGCTTGAGGAGGCCATTGACAATTTGAAGTAGAAAGGGATTGAAAGAGAAGTTTGAAATTATGATTGTTGAGTTAGAAAGCCTTCATATTTAAAGATAACGATACGTTCGTCCTGGACGAAAAAAAGTTCGTCCTGGACGAAAATCATCGTTCGTCTGGACAAAAATTATTTCGTACAGACGATCAAATTTGTCCAAAATGTAACGGCTTTTCGTAATCAACACAACTTACGATGCGTCCCTTCGTACAGACCTTTGACTTGACCGATCGTACATACGAACAAAAGTTCGTATAGACGATCTAGAATTAACTCGTTTAAATGTCTTTTGAAAACCGTCCCCTACACTGAAACGACATATGTTCGTCTGGACGAACCAAAATTTTGTACAGACGAAATCCATATTAAAAACTGTCTTATCCACTCAACCGCTGCATTCAATCATCCCGACGCTTGAGAAAAAAAAAGTTCGTCCTGGACGATATTCAGATCGTACAGATGATTTAATTAAAAACTGCTCTCAAAACTGGTAAAATGCACGCAAACCAATTTTTCTCTCATCGTCCAGTACGAACCAAAAGTCGTCCCGGACGATTTCCTCCAATTTTTAAATTTTTGAATTTTATTTTAAGAAAATCAAACCAAACTTAAAAAAAAGAAAACATACAAAAAAAAATTTACACTCAAAAACAAATTCATTCAAAACACAAAAAAATTCACATAATCAAAAACAAAACAAAAACATAAACATCAATGTTGCAAAGACATTTTGTTTAGGCATTTAAATAAATAACACCTAACCTTGTTCTTAAAGTACTGAAGGTATCAAGGGCTAAAGGTTTTGTAAAAATGTCTGCAAGTTGATTTTCAGTTGAAACATGTGTGAGTTCAATTTCTCCTTTGGATACATGATCCCTTATGAAATGATGTCTTATATCTATGTGTTTGGTTCTAGAATGTTGAATAGGATTTTTGGAAATGCAAATAGCACTAGTATTGTCACAATAAATTGGAATAGTGCCTACAGATAATCCTAAATCAATCAACTGTGGTTTTAACCAAAGTACTTGTGCCACACAACTTCCTAATGCAATGTATTCTGCTTCTGCAGTAGATAGGGCTACTGAATTTTGTTTTCTACTGGACCAAGAAACTAATGAATTTCCAATAAATTGACATGTTCCAGAAGTGCTTTTCCTATCCACTCTACAGCCTGCAAAGTCAGAATCTGAATAACCAATAATTTCAAATGAAGAGCTAAACTTAGGATACCAAATTCCTAAGTTTTGAGTTCCTAGTAAATATCTTAAGATCCTTTTCACTGCTGTCAAATGTGATTCTTTTGGATCTGATTGAAATCTAGCACATAAGCAAATACTGAACATAATATCATGTCGGCTAGCAGTCAAGTAAAGCAAAGATCCAATGATCCCTCTATATTTCTTTTGATCAACAGATTTTCCCTTAAGGTCCTTATCTAACTGAACTGAGGAACTCATTGATATACTAACAGGTTTAGCATTGTCCATTTCATATTTCTTGAGGATGTCCTTATTATATTTGGTTTGACTAAGAAATGTCCCTTACTCAAGTTGCTTGATGCTAAAACCTAGAAAGTAATTTAAATCTCCCATTAGACTCATTTCAAATTCACTACTCATTGTATTAGAAAAATCATCACAAAGATTTTTATTTGAAGATCCAAAGATGATATCATCCACATAAATTTGAACAATGAGTATTTCCTTTCCAAATTTCTTTAAGAAGAGAGTTGTATCCACACTTCCTTTTTCAAAAGATCTTTCAAGTAGGAAAGTGCTCAATCTCTAATATCAAGCTCTAGGTGCCTGATTCAATCCATATAATGCCTTTTTTAACTTAAAAACATGATTTGGGTATTTTGAATTTTCAAATCCTGGAGGTTGTTCTACATAAACATCTTCTTCAATAACACCATTCAAAAAGGCACTTTTGATATCCATTTGAAATAATTTAAAACTTTTAAAACAGGAAAAGGCAAGTAAAACCCTACTTGCTTCAAGTCTTGCTACAGGGGCAAAGGTCTCCTCAAAATCAATTCCTTCAATTTGATTATACCCCTTAGCAACTAATCTAGCCTTATTTCTAATGACTACTCCTGAGTCATTCATTTTATTTTTGAACACCCACTTTGTTCCAACAACACTTTGATCTTTTGGCCTTGTAGTTAATTCCCAAACTTTATTTCTTACAAATTGATTTAACTCTTCTTGCATGGCCAATATCCAAAATTCATCAGAAAGTGCTTGATCAATATTAGTGGGTTCTATGGTTGAAATAAAGGCTGAATGATTGACTTCCTTATTTAATCCACGCCTAGTTCTAACACCCTCACTAGGTTCTCCTATAATCAATTCTCTTGGGTGGTTTTTAGAAAATCTCAAATCTCTAGGCAAAGGGTTTTCTCTTTCAATGTTTTCTTCCACATTTTCTTCCAACTTTAATCTATCAATTTTTTTGGGAGTTTTCCTCAATTTCTTCTTCAACAATATTTGGCTCTTCTAAATTTCCAGATTCATCAAATACAACATGTGTGGTTTCTTCAATAACTAAAGTTCTTTTGTTGAATACCCTATAAGATTTTCTAACACTTGAATATCCAACAAAAATTCCTTCATCTGATTTTGGATCAAATTTTCCTAAGGCAGATTTTCCATTATTATGAATGAACACCTTGCAACCAAAAACATGCAAATGAGACAAATTTGGTGTTCTACCTTTTAGTAACTCATAGGGTGTTTTATTTAAATTTGATCTTACATTCACCCTATTCAGAACATAACATGCAGTGCTAACCGCCTCAGCCCAAAAATATTTAGGAAGAGAGTATTCTGCCAACATTGCTCTAGCGGCTTCTATTAATGTTCTGTTTTTCCTTTCAACTACCCCATTTTGTTGAGGGGTTCTAGGAGCAGAAAAGTTGTGATCAATCCCTTTTTCTTTACAAAAATTTTCAAATCTATCATTTTCAAATTCTCCTCCATGATCACTTTGTATAGACATTATTTCACATCCTAATTTTCTCTGAATCCAAGTTGAAAAATTTTTGAATTCCTCAAATGATTCACTTTTATGAAAAAGAAATATAACCCAAGTGAACCTAGAGAAATCATCCACAATAACAAATCCGTATACCTTCCCTCCTAGACTTACAGTTCCTACTGGTCCAAAAAGATCCATGTGAAGAATTTCCAATGGTTTACTAGTTCTAAGATCATTATTGGATTTAAAAGAGGACTTCACTTATTTTCCTAATTGACATGCATCACAAAGATGGTCGTTAGTAAAGTCTAGTTTTGGTATACCTCTTACTAAATTCTTTTGGGTAATTCTCCTAAGATTTTTCATACTAGAATGACAAAGTCTCCTATGCCAAAGCCAAGATTCATCAAAAACAGTTTTCAAACAGAAAGCAATAGGAGTATGAAATGAATTCAAATCTAGCATGTAAATATTGTTTACCCTTTTTCCATTTAAAACTTCTTTCCCATTTAGGCTTAATATGAAGCTAGTAGGTAAAAATTTCACATTATAACCCTTATCACATAGCTGACTTATACTTAACAAATTATGCTTTAAGCCTTCAACTAATAGCACATTGTCTATAAAAAAATTTTTGAAATTACCAATCATACCTGATCCAACCACTTTCTTTATGGTATTATCTCCAAGTGTAACCTTGCCTCCATTCCTGGCTTCTAGCGATATGAATTATGTAGTGTCTCCAGTCATATGCATTGAACATCCGCTATCCAGGTACCATATGCTCCAACGAGGTCTTGTGTGAGAGCAATCCTGTAAAAATATCAAATGTTAGACCTGGGAACCAAAACAAGTTTGGGTTCACCTTTTAGCAATTTATAATCAGATGCATGTATGATATGTCTAAGTTTATGCATCTTAGGTCTCCACACCAAATTAGATTTCATCATCAAGGTACAGGTGTGAGATATATGTCCAAAAAATCCACAATTATTACATTTAACATTAGGAAAAATATTCCTAAGTTTTCTTCCATGTGATTGTCTTCTAAGGGATTTCATGAATTTAGGATAATATTTAGGATTTGTAAAATCTTCAAGTCTGGGGGGTTTCCTATTATCCTCGAGAGCTCTTATTGTTAGTTTGTAAAATGAATTCATATCTTCCAAGATTTGATTGGTATAATTGATTCTATATGTTTTGCTCTCAGATTCATCCTTAAAATTTTTAAATTCCTTTTCAAGATCAGTATAGGATGACTTTAGATTTTCAAAATTCTTATTCATGTCATCATATTCATCAAGTAGTTTCATGTGGTTGTCATCTATTAAAGCATGGTCTTTTCTAAGGATTTCATTTTCCTTCTTGAGCTCTTCAAATTCTAAACTTAAACTAGCATGCATCTTTTTCATTTTCCTATATGCATCATGCATGTGTTCAGAAACTTCAAATAATTCATCATAGGATAAGTCACATACCTCTTCTTGATCTGAGTGATCCACTTTGTCTGCCATCAAGCAAAGATTAGTGACATCTTCTTCTTTTTCTGTCTCAGATGAGTCTGAAGCTGAGTCCGCCCAGAAAGCTCTTTGAAACTTCTTCTTTCCCTTCTTTACCATAGGTTTCTCCTCCACCTTCTCCTTAGCAGGAGTGGCTTTGAGTTTTGGGCAATCAGTTTTGATATGACCTGGTTTCCTGCATTCATAACAAATCATTTCATTAGAAACCTTACCATTTCTGTTAAACTTATCTCTATTCCATAGCTGGCGTTTCTTCTGCTTCCTCTTTAAAAAGCTTCTGAATTGTCTAGTCATTAGTGCAACATCATCTTCATCCTCAAGTTGTGAGTGTTCACTCTCTGACTCTTCCACTTTTAGTGCTATATTCTTCTCCTTTTGTGGTTCACCTGCATCAATCTTCCTTTGACTTACTCCTTGCTCATAAGCAATGAGTGAACCAAGAAGATTGTCAATAGAATAAATGTTTAAATCTTTAGACTCTGTAATTGCAGTAATTTTTGCATCATAAGCAGTAGGTAAACAATGAAGAATCTTATTGACCATTTCAGCATTAGTTAATTCCCTACCAAGTGCAAGCAAAGAAGTGACAATTTGTGTAAATCTTGTGTACATGTCGGAAAAGATTCATTAGGTTTCATGTGAAACAATTCATAGTCATGTAACAAGATATTGAGCCTTGATTGTTTAACCTCATTTGTCCCTTCATAAGTTATACAAAGTCTATCCCATATGTCCTTTCCGATTTTGCAAGTGGAAACCCGCATGTAGTCTTCAGATTTTAAAGCACAAAAGAAACTGTTTAAACATTTGGCATTTAATTGTGCTAAGTCACGTTCTTCTACAGTCCAATCAGTAAAAGGTATTTCTACCATTACTCCATCAACTAATCTAGTTGGTTTAGTGTAGCCATCCTGGACTAATATCCACATGCGATAATCAAGTGACTGTAAGAAAGTAGACATGCGTGTTTTCCAAAAATCAAAAGGAATTTTATCAAACAGTGGAGGTCTAGTAATAGAGTAACCCTCAGGTGTGTTCCGGTTTCCGAAAGTAGCCATCTACGTTAATCAAAAAGTAGTTTAAACTTATGATATTGAAACTAAGCTCTGATACCACTTGTTGAGTCTAGTAATTAGGTTGTTAAGCCTAAGTGAATGTCCCACGGTTACCAAGAGGGGGGTGAATTGGTAGTTTTTAAAAAACAAAGTTAAAATTTAAGACCCCTTTTTAAATATTATTGAACCGAAATAAAATCTCTTTTAAATTTTGTAGAAAAAGGTTTTTCAACCACAGAGTTTTTTAAACTGAAATAAAAAGTGCGGAAACGTAAAAACAGTAAAGTAAATGACACCAGATTTATAGTGGTTCGGTCTATAACCAGACCTACATCCACTCCCCAGAGGCACCCTCTGAGTATTGCACTAATATCAATAGTGACTCTCCTTTTGCACCCACAGCAAGGCGGAGAAGCCTTTACAACACACTCTTTTCACCACTCCCCGGTGCGGCAGAGAACCGTCCGTCCTTTTACACAATACCCAGTGTTGGCAGAGAACCGTCCGTCCTTTCACACTATCCCCAGTGTGGGCAGAGAACCCTTCGTACTTTCACACTCTCCTAGTGTGGGCAGAGAATCCTTCGTCCTTTCACACTCTCCTAGTGTGGGCAGAGAACCCTTCGTACTTTCACACTCTCCTAGTGTGGGCAGAGAACCCTTCGTACTTTCACACTCTCCTAGTGTGGGCAGAGAACCCTTCGTCCTTTCACACTCTCCTAGTGTGGGCAGAGAACCCTTCGGCTGTTCGCACTCTCCAAGTGTCGGCAGAGAACCGGATCTCCTTGACAGATCTTCTCACAAGAATCTAGAAGGAAGAAAGAAAAGAGTGAAGTAATCTCAATTCACAAGTAGAGACTCTTACCTTTGAAATCCAAGTGAAGCCTTCTCGCTTCAGTGGTAAAAATCCTCCCTTGAATGCTCTCTTCAACTCTCTCCTTGGCTATTCTCTCAATAGGCACGAAGATCAAATGACAAAAAGATTGGGTGGCAGTCTAATTTGAACTATTTATACAAAAGACAAGAAAAACCGCCCAAAAACTGCAAGTATTCAATTCTGTACGCAGTGGATCGTCCTGTACGATCGTGGATCGTCCTGGACGATTTTACTTAAACGATCTGAAACGACCCTATTTGAATATGTGTACGAAATGTCTTCGTACAGCTGATCGTCCTGTACGAACTAGGTTCGTCCAGTACGAACGGTTATTACAAGGTCGATTCTAGAAACTGCTGAAAACTGTCCTAAGTCGGTTAATCGTTTGGACGAAAATATATTCGTCTGGATGAAATTTTTACAGAGGACTGATCGTCCTGTACGATAATTTATTTCGTCTGGACAAAAAATTTCCCGAGGACTGATCGTCCTGGACGATAATTTATTTTCGTCTGGACGAAAATTTTCCCGAGGACTGATCGTCCTAGACGATAATTTATTTCCGTCTGGATGAAAATTTTCCAGAGAACCAATCGTCCTGGACGATAATTTTATTTCTTCTGGACGAGAATTTTCCAGAGAGCCAATCGTACTGAACGATAATTTTATTTCGTCCTGGACGAATAGGACTTAGAAAAAATTTCAAGCAAGTTCCTATTCGTTCCAAATGCTCTATAGGAGATAACTGTCTGATCGTCCAGTACGAACAGAAGATCGTCCTGTACGATCAGTATAAATTATACATGATCTCCTTATGTGTGAATGTTTTTATTTTCTCAACATACAATCACTCCCTTTCAATTTGATTTCTAAGAAAAGTGCAAGCTTCAAATTTTACAAAGTATCTCATGCTGAATTTAATTTGAAGTCTTCGTAGTCTGGAGTTCGTTTTTTCCTGAAATGTCAGTACACACAAGAGCAAATACAATTCTTCCAAAATTGTTAGGAGATAACTACACATTTGAACAATAATGTTTGAAATCATCAAAACTTTATAAGTTGCAAAAATGAAAAGCATGCAAATAGCAACTATCTTAACATAGACCACTGTAGATACCTACTCCAGAAGCTAGTGACTAAACATGTATACCATTAAGAGCTAGTAGGGCAGAATAGATTAGAACTACAAATGTAATTTGATGAAATAGACTAGTGGTACTTTGGTAGGAGAAAAATTGAATGGCTACTATTAGTGAAATTAGACCAATGGAAAGCATTAACTTACCAACAGTACATGGCTTTATAGAAAAAATGATACAAAAATAAAAAGTACTAGAATTTGGAATCGAACTGAAGCCCGGGTATTTGAAGTACCTGATTCTACCATGAAACTATACTAGCCTTTTCATATAGCTTATATAGCTACCTATGTAAAAGAAAGAGAAAGACTATACAATCAAAAAGAGAAGAAAAATTGGTAGTAGTGGAACAATATGTTAAACACTTTGTTATGCTTCAAAAATTTTAGTAATGTTGAAAGTACCACATCTTATGATTACTTCTAGAATTGCTGAATTATAGATTAGTTATTAACTAATCATTTGAGCAGTAGATCGTAATTATCCAAGGAATGCATATTTAGAATTAATTCACCATCCATAAAATAGAATATTGTATACTTCAATATATGATAGTACTAGTTAACATAGAACTCCTAGTGAGAAATCACTTAGTGCTAGACCTTGTCCTAGAGGAATTACACCCCACCCTTATAAACTAAAAATTAGAGTATTCATAGGTGCTAGGAAGTATAGAATCTTTGTAGCTTGTGATGGAAGAATTTTCTCTTGAATTACTAGATATAAAGAATCCGCAAATGGTTGTAGTAGAGCATGATAAAAAGCTACATTAGGTCGAATTCATCATTGCATTGATCCCATTACCTTTCATTCAATTACTGTCATAAAAATAACACGGTGTAGATTTGGTACTAGAATTTAGATTAGATGATATAGAATTGAAATCATTAGTTATTCTATGAAAAATATTAGTAGAACTGCATATGTAATTACACATTTCTAAGTCTAATCCTAGAAAAGAAGAAAATCTTTTGATTTTCTAAGTATAGGAAAGGTATAAATCAATAGAAAAATCAAGGAAAGGGGAAAAAATTATGCTTGGCTATCAATCCTGTTGAATCTTGTTGATTCGAGAATAGGTTGTTAGATCTAAACTAATGTCCCAAGGCTAACCAAGAAGGTGGGGGGGGGGGGGGAATTGGTAATTTAAAATTTTAACCCTTTCTTGAATTTTAAAATAATATAAATCGATTTATGAATTTGAGCAAGTTGATTTTAAAGTTTTTCAAAAATGATTTTTCAACCAAGAAAAATAAACTTGCAGTAAAGTAAATAAGTAGTGGAAATAAAAAGACACCAAAGTTTATAATGGTTCTGTCAAACACAACCTACATCCACTCCCTGATGTCTCCAACTTAAGGTATTGCACTATACTAAAGTTACTCTCCGGCGGAGAAGTCTTTACAAAACTCTCTTCCACCAATCCCGGGTGATGCAGATAACCGTCATCCTCTTACACTCTCCAAGTGTAGGAATAGAACCTTCGTCCTTTCACACCCTCATAGTGTAGGCAGATAACCCTCACACTCTCTAAGTATAGGCAAAGAACTATCAACTATTCACACTCTCCAAGTGTAAGCAGAGAAGCCTCGGCTGTTCTCACTCTCCAAGTGTAGGTAGAGAACCCTCAGCTGTTCACACTCCTCGAGTGTTGGCAAAGAACCGGATCTTCTTGAAAGATCTTCACACAAGAATTCTAGAATGACAAGAGAAAAATGTGAAGAAAATATAAAATAACACACAGAGATCCTTACCCTTGAGTAACCAAGTGAACTCTTCACTCTCCAATAGGAAGAAATCTCCTTCAAACACTCTCTCTAACTCTCTCCTTCAATGTCCTTTTACCATTCACGAAGACCAAGTGACAAAAAGATAATTAAAGGTCAATTTAAAGTGGACCTTTTGTAGAAAAGACACAAAAAACTATCTAGAAATTGAATTTTTCAAATTTGACCATCCACTATCATCCTGTACGATTGTATTTCATACGTATGAATAGTTAAAAAACTATTGCATACGAACCCTTTGTGCATTTATACAAAATGTATTCATACCTGATCGTCGTCCCCTATGAACCATGAAAGTCCGGTACGAACAGAAGAAATAACGAAGTTCGTATGTACGAACTAGTAAGATGAAACGAACAAAAACACACCAGAGCCCTTCATCCCGGTACAATAAAAAAATATCATCCATATGAACTGTGTTCGAGGGCATCCTAGAGGACATCATCATGGTAGTGTTGAAAAATATAGTCTGTGCGAACTTTCTTCGTGCACACTCCAGAGCCCATCATCCCAATACGATTGAAAAATATTGTACATACGAACTTCAATTGTGCACAATACAGAGCCCATCATCCAGGTACGATAAAAAATTATCATTCGTATGAATAATGATCGAGGTCAAATCAGAGGAGATTGTCCTATATAAATGAAAAATATCATCCATATGAATAGTGTTCAAGGTTTATCAAGAGGAAATCATCGTGGTATAAATGAAAAATATTGTTTATACGAATAGTTTTCGAGGTTGAACCAGAGGAGATCTTCCCAGTACAATTGAAAAATATTGTCCGTATGAATAGTGTTTGAGGTCGAACTAGAGGAGATCGTCACAGTACGATTAAAAAATATCATCTGTATGAATAGTGTTCGAGGTCGAACCCGAGGCGATCATCCCGATATGAATAAAAAATATCATTCGTACGATCTATAGTTAGAAATTATTTTGACATTTTTCATTCGCTCCATTGCTCGTTGGAAAAAATAACTAACAAGCATGTCCCGTACGAATTAAATTTTTACTGTATGATCAGTTTAAAAATGTGAATTTTAGAACTCTCCCCTGATATGTTTTTTCTCAGTTACTCAATTACAATAACACTCTCTCAGACTCAATAAAATGAATAATACAAACTTCAAATTACAATAACTCAAAAATAATTTTGATTTGAAGTCTTCAACAATCCAGAGTATGATTTCCGTGAAATGTTAGTACACACAAGAGCAAAACAATTCTTTCAAAATATGTTAGGAGAAAATAATAATCAAAACAATAATATTTGGAATAAAAAAAAGCATACAAGTTGCAAGAATGTCAAATGTGCAAAGCTAAGTAGCAACTCTCTCAACAATCTCCCCCTTTTGATGATGGCCAAACAATTATTGTTTGAGTAAAAATTAAAAATCCTAAATTTCTCCTAAACTCCCCTTGAATGAATAAGCATGTGAATATAAGGTTTTTTATTATGAACAAATCAATTTTTAATTTTTAGGTTTTACACACACAAACAAAATGACACTAAAATGACACTAAAATGATAAACAAAACATAAAACACGAACAAAACACTCCAAAACACAAACAAAACATTCAAATGTCAAATAATATTTCTCCCCTTTTTTAACAAAAGCAAAGAGAGAAGAAGAAATATACTTTAGAAATATAAGAAGTCATATGAGAATTCTTTGATAATTGATCCTAAAAGAGATTGAGTTGTACTTGCAATAACAAAATTAATGTTCATTAAAGAAAAATAAAGATTCATATCATTTAAGTTAAGATATAACACAAGCAAGGAGAAATATATCAGGTCATGAAACATTCTAGACAATCAGATATGAAAAATTATTGTAAAGGTGATGAAATGAAAATTAATTTAAGTCAAATTTTAAAACAAAATATAATTGAACATTAGATTGATTTGAAATTGAAGATTAAAAGATAGAGGAAAAAACATGTACTTGTGTTGCTTTGCACATCTTTTCAATATTTATGGCACACTGTGTGCATCTTTTAATAATTGGGCAAATTTAGTGCCTCATTTCAATTTGTGAACTATTGCACATTATTTTGATTTTTGTACACATGTACATATCCAAAATTTTTAATTGATCTTTCCAAAATCAATAATCTAAAAGGTCAAATTTTTCTAAGTATAAAGATAATTATATTGAAAAGAGAAAATAATGGAATAATAAGACATCAAAATTGCAATAATAATATTAAAATTTTTGGTATGCCTAATAAGAACATGAGATTAGTAGCCTTAACTTGATCGAGTTATAAGATAACTTAAATTTTAAAAAAATTAGATTTTCTAATGAATTCAATTTTTGTATTACTGATCTATTAAGTTAGGATGATCTTATAGGCTAACGAACATTTCAAAAACAAAGAACAAGATCAACTAAATAAAAAATAGGACATATTTTATTGATATCAAAATAAGATAATACAGGGAAGCTCACATGATTTCAATTCAACTACATGGATCATCAATCAAAAAACAAAAACAAAAAATAGTCATAAAAATACAAAAGTCATCACATCATATTAGAAGTACTGACAAAGACAAATATATAGAAGTACCTCTATCATTCTAAGGGGCCATAGTCTAGAGGAGGTGGCTGGTTGAAGAAAGTAAAATAGCTACTCATTATAGTCACATTTGCATTCACCTGGTTAAACTGACCTCGAACCCAACCCATGTCCTATTTATATTGAGAAGCTGCTGCTGTAGGTGAGTCTTAATTTGATCAAAGTGTTAATCAAAATTACTCTCAAGATGATCAAGGCGATGGACCATATCTTGAAAGGATGGTCCACCAGCAGGTGTAGGTGCAGGAGCTCCCCTTTCTCCCTCAGATTCAACACCTCCATCATCTTTAACAAAGATTACTTAGATTGAAGCATCATTATAATAGATGGGATCTTCTAGATGTGGATCAGGATGAACTAGATCGTACTTCTTCTCAAGAATGTATGTCACAAGGTGTCCTAAGGCTATGTTCTTCTTTCTTTTATGGTAGGCATGACCAATCTCAGAAAGCCCATAAATGTAGTCAGTAATGAGTTGGGCTTCATCTATATGTTGGCAAGTCATAATCAGGTAAGTTATATTAGAAAGAAGAGGAGTAATATTCATTCGATCACGAGCTTTAGGAAATACTGATGTTCTACGAACATGATGGATGATCTTGGCATCATGGAATAAAGTGGATACCTTAGGCAAATGACACTTCTCTAATCCCTCTAATCACTCTATTTATTTCAGTCTAGTCATAATTAGAAGCATTGGTCAAAGTGTTGGCTCTCATTCCTTCAGTCCTTAAATTCAAAAATATCCCATAATCTTCCTTGGTTATTTGAATGCTCCTTTTCAAAACATAGGATATAATCCTACTCTGGTCAATTCTAAAAGTCAAATTGGCAAAACAATAGTGAAAAGTTTACTTGTTATATGAGTGAATTAGAGTGAGGATAAAAGTGAATTGGGTAGAGGCAAAAAGTGGCATTACTTGAAAAATAACATTCTCTTACAGAAGAACTCTAGAATGAGAGATTTTAGCAGAAATAAACCTAGAAAAAGATTCATCATTGGTTTTGGACAAAAAAGTTGTCTACATCATTTCTAGATGATGGACCCTTAGTCAGTCTACTCCTTTTGCTAGATCTTGCCATTGAAAGATTTGGAACTATAAGAGGGTCTTGGAAGGCTTTTGAAGTGTTTGAAATTTGAGTTCTAAAGGCCTTTTATTTGAAGAAAAATGAACTTTTGCATGTATGACATGAGGTGTGTACCGTACGATGCTTGAGTTCAAATGTACGAAATTCAATTTCATATGTATAAATGAATGCGTTCAAAATGAAATGACTTTTTGTATTCACAAAGAGTCATGACTTGAAAATGGATATATTCTTGGATTAAGAGTCTAGATGGAGTGATTTTTATAGCTATAAACCTATAGTAAGAATCCTCATTTGATCTAGATAGAAAGTTTTCATCTGCACTCCTGGAAGATGAACCCTCAAAGACTCTACCTTGCTTGCAAGAACGGGCAATTTCTAAGATGAGAAGGATTGAAAAAGTTGTTGAAGTAAATGAAAATGAATTCATAAACCGTCCTATCTAGAGAAAAATGATCCTTCGTACGTACAAAAATGGATTTGTACAATAAGATAATTATTTCATACATGATGAAAATAAATTTGTATGTACGAATGATAACTTCATAACGATCATCAGTTAGTTAGAACCCTTTTGGAATCACATTTTGCCGGAATAACAAAGCGTCATTGCCTCCCGTATTCTCGCATGTGGCTTTGATTTGCGCCATGTGCTGTCTGGAATTTATATTGCCATAAAAAATGTTGAATTTTGGCACAGAATATCCCTTTGGATATGGCACCTAGTCGTATTCTGCTGGGTACTCTCCTGAGGATGCGCTTATTTCAATGTCTTTGACCGAGGGATCCCAAGGTATATTCAATATATCTTTTATTACATTGAGTTCCTCTCTTCTGTTGCAAGTATTTTATTAAATATTCCTCTGAGTCCTGGGATCCTTCCAATGATTGGTTTCTAGAGATACGTTGTTGGCGATGCTTTAGTCTCTTACAGGGCCCTATAGACAGGAATGAGAAGATTTATGAGAAGGGCTACAACTTTGATCTTTTAGAAAAAACCTCTTTCTTTTCTCTTTCTTCTTTTTCTTTGCTACGTACCGTGGTCTTCCTTATGCATATGCTGGCCAATCTAGAAGAATAGATATAGCAATACAATCACCAAACTATTAACACTTTCAATACCCATACCTGCACCTACACCAGAAAACCATTTCGTGACCACGGAGCATAACGACAACTCAAACTATTACCAGAAAGACAACTAGACTAGCACACATACTCTTTCCAAAGCTAAAAGCACCTCCTACACTTGAGAACTACTATGCATTGGAAACAAAGAACATAGTTCCTTTAGTGCATTAGACCAGGAAAACTCGATCGGAGGTGCTTTCAGGATTTTTATTTACAGGAATAATGAAGAAAATATAAGACTGCTGATTCCCCTTCTGATGGATGCATCACATAGGGGCCTATGCTACGGGAAACTCGGCAAAAATATGGACACCCGAAGGGCCCGGTACGCACAGTCCTATCCTATCCAAGCCCGTCATTGCACTTCGGACAACTTCTGTCGACTCAATAAGCTGCTGCAGTCGAGCCCTAGCATCTTCCTGCCAAGCATACTTCTCCTCAGCAGCCTCTACCTCCACTGCCCGGGTAAGCTCTGCTTCGGCATCAAGCATCGCCTGATGTCGCTGACGGTATCGTGGAAGCTCCACCGTGACTACCCCCAATAGGGGATTTTAGTAAATAACCAAATATAATGCTTGGGCTAAGGGTCAAGTTGGTAATTTGTCTTACATCTCCCCCTCTGGGTGCCCAGGTATCATATACAAACTCAACATTTGTAGCAGCATCGAGGCGTTGCGAGACAATGAGTTCTATTCCTCTCCTGTGCAGTCAAGCATATTCTATCCTCCAAAGTGAGAGGACTGCAAGTAGCTCAGACCACCCAAGAACGTAATACCAAGCCCATTTTTCTCCATACCATGAAGATAATGAGGAGTTGATTGTTAAATTATTCCCCATAAGGAGATGCAAGAAGTTAGCCAAGCCGGTTGGGACGCGTCCCCTAGATACTTCTAGAAATTTTTTGACAATCCCTTGATCCTCTTTCTTCAATGTTTTCTCATTTTCTAAAGTGAGTGAGACTCTTACTTTCTTTTCGTATCAAAAGAAAGCCGTTCAAAATTGAAAAAGGCACGAAGCATCTATGTCAAATAGGGTGTTCAGTCTACCGCGTTCAAGCTATCGAAAATCATGCCATTCTCCCATCAGACTCTTATCGGAAAAACTAATGCCAAGGGCGATGATCAGTCTCTTTTAGGGAGCAGAGCAGTCACAGAATGGAAATCCAAAGGATGTTTGACTTCTTCAGGATAGATAATTTGACCATAAATGCAGTACAAGGTGAAGCCTATAGGGATGCCCTAGATCTAGCGGGGATAGGTCCCAGCCCACTTGAGCAATTTTCCATTCTCCCTGCTAATATTCCAAATGTACCTGCTCCAATATGATGATAAGTTATTCCCCCCGAAACAAAAGGATCAAAACCTTCCGCACCCCACGCTGGATTTAAAATTTGTACTTTTCCAGTGTCTAGCCTAGAATTTGCTAGAACTATTCCAGTGAGCCCTCCTATGGTGCAATGATGAGCTTCTTCTTTATAGTGACTCGTGGAGCTGAGAAATCCACTTCAAAGGGAGGGAAGCTAGCTATCATCATCATCCTTTCTGATAGGAAAAAGAATCATGAAATCCATCATTGGCTAAACAATCATTTGGTTATGTAATTTTGGGCTTTGCTCTCACCTAAGCTATTGCATCGTTTGCCCAAAAGATGGTGTCTCTGATCTCATTCATCTTCCAATCGCAAAAAGGTGATTGAAAATGCACCAAATTGATTTTTTTCACACAAAAGGAGTCCGCGCTTTTCACTGTCAGTTAGAAGCTAATGAATTAGATCCCAAAGTATAACTTCATAATCACCTAAGTTATGAAGCATCCTTTCATACAGGGTATTTGACCAGATGATCGTACAGATGAACAAGTGTTTGTACGGGATGATCAGTTATTTAAAATTGTTTTAATGACGGTTAGGTTCGTCCCCCACAGAGAACGACACGTGGTTCATATGTATGAAATAAAGTTTCGTATATAAGATCAGTTATAATAACTGATTCTGTCTGGATAATCATCTATATGCATATATACGTATGAATACAAATCATATGGGATGATATCAATATTGTACAGTATGATCTTTGTTAGAAAATGAAAATTTTATGCACTCAGTGCAAGGTAATGATTGACATTCTATAAATTTCATACAACATGAAAATTGTTTTATACAATACGAATATAACACTTAGAAAATTTAGCACGAATGATCAGAAATAGGAATTTTGATAAGTGGTATGTGTCTAAATCACACAGAGCATATAGAGAAAAATTAAAAAAAATTAGAAAATACACACAAAAACAAAACATTAATAATCAAAAATAGAAAAGACACATACAAATATATCAAGTTTGCAGAGGATTTTGTTTAAGCATTAAGATCGATCACATCTAGCCTTGTTCTTTATGTACTAAAAGTATCAAAAGCTTATGGTTTTGTAAAAACATCAGTAAGTTGATTTTCAGTTGAAATAAGGTTCAATTCAATTTATCCTTTAGATACGTGATCCCTAATGAAATGATGCCTTATGTATATATGTTTGGTTCTAGAATGTTGAATAGAATTTTTTGAAATGCAAATGGCACTTGTGTTATCACAATACATTAGAATTGTGCCTATTATAAATCTTAAATTAATCAAATGTTATTTCAAACAAAGAACTTGTTCCACATAACATCCTAAGGCAATGTATTAATCTTCCGTAGTAGATAAGGCTACAAAATTCTATTTTCTATCAGACCAAGAAACTAAAGAAGTTACTATAAATTGACAAGTTCCAGATGTACACTTTTAATCAACCCTACAACCTACAAAGTCTATAATTGATATCCAATAATTTCAAATGAAGAGCTATACTTAGGATACAAAATCCCTAAGTTCTATGTTCCCAAGAGATATGTCAATATCCTTTTTACTGCTACAAATGTGATCCTTTTGGATATGATTGAAATTTAACACACAAATAAACACTGAACATAATATCATGTATGCTGGCAGTCAAATAAACCAATGATCTAATAATTCTAAATTTCTTTTGGTTAATATATTTTCCCTTTGTGCTTTATCTAACTGAACTTAGGATCTCATAGGTGTACTAACTGGTTTAGAATTATCTATTTCATACTTCTTGAGGATGTCCTTAACATACTTTGACTGACTTAGAAATATTTCCTCCTCAATTTGCTTAATGCTAAAACCTAGAAAGTAACTTAGATCTCCCACTAGGGTCATCTCAAATTCACTAATCATTTCTTTAGAAAATTATCCCAAAGATTTTTATTTGTAGATCCAAAAATAATATCACCAACATAAATTTTAACAAAGAGTATATTGTCTCAAAAATTCTTCAAAAAGAGAGTGGTATCCATGCTTCCTTTTTCAAAAGATCTCTCAAGTAGAAAAGTGCTTAACCTCTCATATCAAGCCTTAGGTGCTTGTTTCTATCCATATTTTAAAAATATGATTTGGGTATTTTGAATTTCAAAACATGGAGGTTGTTCAACATAAACATCCTCTTATATTACCCCATTCAAAAAGGCACTTTTAACATCCATTTAATACAATTTAAATCCTCTAAAATACGAAAAGGCTAATAAAACCCTAATTGCTTCATGTTTTGCTATAGGGGAAAAAGTCTCCTCAAAATCAATCTCTTCAATTTGATTATACCCCTTTGCCACCAATCTAGCCTTCTTTCTAAAAACTCTTGAGTCATTCATTTTATTTTTATATACCCACTTAGTTCCAATTATACTTTCATCCTTTGGCTTTACAATTAATTCCTAAACATTATTCCTAATAAATTGATTTAATTATTCTTGCATAGCAAAAAGCTAAAATTCATTCAAAAGTGCTTGATTTACATTTGTAAGTTTTATCATTGAAATAAAGTTAGAATGATTGACTTCATTGCTTAGTTCACGCCTAGTCCTAACATGCTTCCTATGTTCATAACTTTGGGTGGTTTTTAGAAAATTTCAAATATCTAGGTAAAGGGTTTTTTATCTCCAATTTTTTTTCCAAATTATTCTTCTAAATTGTTTGGGAGTTTTTTTCCTAAATCTTCTTCTTCCAAAATTGGCTCTTATAAAATTCTAGATTCAGAAAATACTACATGTCTGGTCTCCTCAACTACCAAAGTTCTTTTGTTAAATACTCTATAAGATTTTCCAATATTAGAGTATCCAAGAAAAATTGTTTCATCTTATTTTGGTCCAAATTTTCCTAAAGAAGATTTTTCATTATTATGTATGAACACCTTACATCCAAAAATATGCAAATGTGACAAATTATGTGTTCTCCTCTTAAGAAGCTCATAGGGTGTTTTGTTCAATTTGGACCAAATGTTAATCCTTTTTAGAATATAATATGTAGTACTAACCGCTTCAGCCTAAAAATAATTAGGAAGTCAATATTTAGCGAACATAGCTCTAACCAATTCATTTATTATTCTATTCTTTATTTCGACTACCCCATTCTACTGAGTGGTTTTAGGTGCAAAAAATTATGACCAATTTCTTTTTCTTTACAAAAATCCTCAGATTTATCATTTTTACATTCATCGTCGTGATCACTTTGAATTGTTAAAATCTCACAACCTAGTTTCTTCTGAATTCAAGTCAAAAAGTCTCAAAATTTCTCATATGATTCATTCTTATGAAATAAAAATTTAACTCACGTGAATCTTGAGAAATCATCAACTATAACAAATCCGTATACCATCCCTTCCAGACTTGCAGTGCTAACCAGTCCAAAAAGATTTAAATGAATAATCTCCAATGATTGACTAGTTCTAAGATCCTTATTGGAATGAAATAAGAACTTCACCTATTTTCCTAATTGATATGCCTCACGAAGGTGGTCCTTAGTAAAGTCTAGTTTTTTTATACCTCTAACTAAATCCTTTTGGGTAATTTTCCTAAGGTTTTTCATGCTAGCGTGACAAAGTCTCCTATGCCATTACTAAGATTCATTAGAAATTATTTTTAAACAAAAAACATTAAGAGTTCTAATACAATTCCAATCTATTATATAAATGTTGTTTACCCAAATTCCATGCAAAACATCGTTTCCATTTAGGCTTAACATGTAGCTAGTGTGAAAAAATTTTACACTATGCCTTTTATCACATAGCTTGCTAATACTTAACAAATTAGGATTTAAGCCTTCAACAAGAAATACATTTTCTATGAAATTTTTTTTATGTTTTCGAACATACCTGTGACAACCACTTTTCTAGTAGTTTTATCTCCCAGTGTAACCTTGCCTACATTATGGGCTTCCAATGATGTGAATTATTTATTGTCTCCAGTTATATGCTTCAAGCAACTACTATCAAGGTTCCAAATGCTCTCATGAGGCCTTGTAGGGAGCATTCCTACAAAATAATCAAATGTTAGACTTGGGAACCCAAACAAATTTGGGTTCTTCTTTTGGCAAAATAAAACTAGATGCATGTATGATATAATTTGGTTTATGCATCTTAGGTCTCTACACTAAATTAGTTTTTCTAGGTAAAGTACAAGTCTATGCAATATGTCTAATTATCCCATAAGAATAGCATTTAACTCCAGGAAATGGGTTTCTTAATCTTCTATAATAAATTTGTCTCTTCCTGGGTTTTAAAATTTTTTACCTCAAAATAGGATTAGTAAAATTTTCAAGTGTTCGGGGAATCTTTATTTTCCTCAAGAGATTTCACTTTCAATTTTAGAAATGTGTTTATATCTTCTAACACATTCTTGTCAAAATTTAAATAATGCTCTCTACTCTAAGAGTCATCCTTAAAATCCTTAAATTCTTTTCCAATTTTGTATTGGATGATTTTAAAAGTTCATTCTTTTATTAAAATCATTGAATTCATCAGTTAAGCTCGTGTGTTTGTTAGCTATCAGTGCGTAATCTTTCCTAAAGGTTTCATGCTCTTTTTGCAATTCTTACATTTCTAGGTTTAGACTAGAATGCATTTTCTTAAGTTTTCTATATGCATCATGAATTCTTTCAGAAACTTCTAATAATTCATGATAGGTTAAATCACATACCTCTTCTTGATCTGATTGATTAAGATTATCACCCATTAAAACACAAGTTGGAGACTTCCTCCTCCTTTTCTATTTCTGATGAATCTTAAGTAGAGTCCGCCGAAAAAGCTCTCTAAAATCTCTTCTTACCCTTCTTCACATTTTCTTTCTCTTCTACCTTCTCCTTGCTAGGAGTGGCTTTTAGATTTGTACAGTCTGATTTTATATGTTCAGGTTTCTTGTATTAATAGCAAATCACATCATTAGAAATCTTAATATTTTTATTGAACTTACCTCTGTTCCACTACTGGCATTTCCTCTGCTTCCTTTTAATAATTTTTTTAAATTTCATAGTCATTAAGCCAATGTCATCCTCATCCTCAGGTTGTTAATGATCACTCTCCGAGTCCTCCATTTTTAGTGCTATGTTCTTCTCCTTTCGTTATTCACCTGCATCAATCTTCCTTTGACTCACTTCTTGCTCATAAGCAATTAGTGATCTAAGTAGATTATCCGTAGAGTAAACATTTAAATATTTGGACTCAATAATTGCAATTATTTTAGCATAATTTGCATTAGGCAAACAATAAAGAATTATGATGACCATTTCAGTATTCATTAGTTTCCTACATAATACATGCAAAGAAGTGACTATTTGAGTGAATTGTGTGTACATGTCATTAACATGATATTTAATCTAGATTGCTTTAATTTACTAGTCCCTTCGTAAGTAATACAAAGTCTATCCTAAATATCCTTACCACTTTTGCAAGTGGAAACTGCATGTAATCTTCTGACTTAAGTGCAAAAAAGAAAATGTTTAATCAGTTTGCATTTAGTTGTGCAAAGTCATGTTCTTCTACAATCCAATCAGCAAATGGTGTTTCAACTCTAATGCCATCAACTAATCTAGTTGTTCTAGTATAACCTTCTTGAACCAAAATTCACATGCAATAATCTATTGATTGCAAAAATGTAGACATGCATGTTTTCAAAAAATCTAAAGGGATATTTTTAAATAACAGAGGCCTAGTGATCGAATAACTTTTTGGTGTGTTTTGGTTTCCAAAAGTAGCCATTCTCATTTTTAAAAATGTAGTCTAAACTTATTATTTTGAAACAAAGCTTTGATACCACTTATTGATTCTTTATATGTTATTAGACCTAAGCTATTGTCCTAAGGATAACCAAGAGGGGAGGTGAATTAGTAATTTAAAAATTCTCTTGGATTTTTTTAAATAGAAAACTGATTTTAAAACTCATAGCAAGTTAATTTAAGTTTTTTAAAGTAAAACTTTTCAACCATAGTAAATAACTTGTAATAAATAAAATGTGGAAATTAAAAGAGATAAAGATTTATAGTGGTTCGATCAAACACGACCTAGATCCACTCCCTGAAGACTCCCTCTTCAGGTATTGTAGTATTACCAAAGTGTCTCTTTTTTTTTCCCCCACAACACGATGGAGAAACCTTTATCAAACATCTCTTCCACCAATCTCAAGTGCGGTAGAGAACTATTGTCCTTTCATACCCTCCAAGTGTAGGCAGAGAACCGTCGTCTGTTCACACTCTCCAAGTGTCGGTAGAGAACTATAATTTGTTAACACTCTTCAAGTGTCAATAGAAAATCGCCATCCTTTCACACCCTCTAAGTGTTGGTAGAGAACCATCATGCATTCACACCCTCCAAGTGTTGGCGTAATACCGAATCTTCTTTAAATATCTTCTCATGAGCAACTAGAAAGAAAAAAGGAGAGTAATAACCTAAATAAAAAAATGATCTTTACCATTGAGTAACCTTGTGAACCCTTCACACTCCACTTGCAAGAAATCTCTCTCAAACTTTCTACAACACTCTCTCTTTCACATGCTCTTGAAAAATCACGAAGATAAGACTTTTTCATGTTAGATTTAGTGGACCTTTTATATTAAAGATATGAAAAAGCATCCAAAAAATTGAAATTTTCCATTTTGAGCTTACATGATCATACAATACGATCGTATGTTTGTACATACGATCAATTTAAAAACTGTTGCGTACGAACCTTTTGTGAATTAGAATGAATTGATTTCATACATGATGATCCTATGGTACAAACGAAGTTCATCTGGGATGACAGTTAGAAAATTTTTTCACCTTCCTCGGGATGAGGAGGGACACCACAATTTTGTACCCTGGATAGTGTACATATGATGAGAACATTGTACTGTATGATTTGGAATGAAAACGTTCAAGTCGTCAGGATGAAAAGGTACCCGTCCAATTCGTACCATGGACGACAATGGTACGATGATGATAATATACGGTACGAACCCTTTAGAAATTTTTAAAGTTCATCTGGATGATAAGAATCCCATCCAATTTTTACCCTAGATACTGTACGTACGATAATGACATTGTACGGTATGAGCCATTCAGAAAATTTTCAAGTTTTTATGGACAAAAAGGGACCCAGCCAATTCATACCCTTGATAGCATACAGTACGATCCATAGTTAGAAGAATTTTATACTTCTTATTTGTTTGACTGCTCGAAGGGGAAAATAATGGATCAATCATCCCATGTGAAGAGACTTCGTACATTACGATCTATTTAAAAATTTTTGATTTTAAACTTTCCCCAGTGTATGTTTGCACAGTTACTCAATTACAATCACACTCTCTCAGACTCAATAAAATAAAAAATACATAGTTTACTTATAATAAACCCTAAACTGATTTAATTTGAAGTCTTTAATAATCTAGAGTATGATTTTCTTGAAATGTTAGTACACATAAATAGCAAAAAAATACTGCATCCAAAATATGTTAGGAGAAATAACAATCAAAGTAATAATATTTGGAATCATAAAAAACATACATGTTACAAATATTAACAATCAAGAACTAAGTTGCAACAATCTTAAAATAAATAAAGAATAGAGGATAAACCCCCCTCTCTTGATAGTAATATATGTTGTATGTATAAATCCTAGATGTGAAAAGAGGCATAATTCATATAAAAAGGGAACATATATGCTATATAAAGAAGAATAGGTGTACACCACAAATCAAAAGAAAAAATACAATAAGAATTTAAAATAGACTCATTCACTGAGCCAGTGATTGAATTGGATTCGATTGGCAACTTAAGAGAATGCTAACTCTTATTTATTTCTTATTCTTATGGAATTAACTGATCAACTTGCTATCAGATATTTCTTTTCAATTCAGTACTTTTTAAAAAAGATTTTTTTACATATTTCTTATTATTTATGATTATGATAAGCAATCCCACTACTTATAATCCTGTGGTTTAAACACTTTAAGAACAAAACCTAGGGCTTATCGCTCAAATTATTGGCATAGTATTGGATGTAATTTTTCCACTGGGCAAGATGCCTAATATTAGAATGCTTTGGTAATTAGGGTTGAGATACTGTCGATCAGCAAATTAATGTAACTTGTTAATTATAATAATTATTAAGAAATAATTGAGTGAGAGCTGTAGTTATGAGTGCTATAGATGGTCTGATGAGAGGAATGAAAGTTATTGACACGGGAGCTCTTCTAAGTGTTTTAGTCAGGGGAGCTGCTCTCGAATGAATTTTTAATGTTCTTGGAAATCCCTTAGAAAATTTTGGTCATGACAATACTCGCATAATATTTCCTATTCATAGATATGCACCCTTCTACATACAGTTATATATGAAATTCTCAGTCATTGAAATAGGAATTAAAGTGGTGGCCCGCTATCACTGTAAAGGAAAAAATATACTCTTATGGGAGCTGGAGTGGAAAAATAGTACTCATCATGGAATTGATTAACAACATTGCCAAAGCTCATGGAGGCATATCTGTATTCGGTAGAGTAGGTGAACGTGCTCTTGAAGGAAATGGTCTCTATATGGAAATGAAGGAATCCTGGTTGATTAATGAAAAAAATCTTATAGAATTCAAAGTGACTCTAGTCTATGGTCAAATGAATGAACTGTCAAGAGCTCGTATGAGAGTTGGCCTGACTGCCCAAACCATAGAAGAATATTTCCTGGATAAGCAAGATGTAATCCTATTCATCGAAAATCTATTTCCTTTCATTCAAGCAGTGTCTGAACTCTCTGCCTTTTTAGGTAGAATGCCTTCTACAATGGGTTATCAACCTACGCTTAGTACGAAAATGGGTTCTTTCCAAGAAAGAATTCCTTCTACCAAGGAAGGATCCATAACATCAATCCAAGCAATTTATGTACTTAAGGATGATTTGACTGACCTACTCCAATGATGCATTTTAACATTTAGATGTTACTACCAATATTATCAGGAGGATTAGCAACCAAAGGTATTTATCCAGTAGTAGATCCCTTGGATTTAACATCAACTATGTTACAACCTCAGATAGTTTGTGACAAACATTATGAAACTGCGCAAAGGGTTAAGAAAATTTAACAACGTTACAAAGATCTTCAGGACATTATAGTTATCCATGGGTTGGACAAGTTATCTGAATAAGATTGTTTAACTATAGTAAGAGAACACAAGATTAAGTGTTTCTTATCACAACACTTCATTGAGAAGTCTTTAATGGTTCTCCAGGGAAATATGTATTTCTCATAATAATAATTCAGGTGTTTTCAATTCATCATTTCCAAAGAATTAGATGGTCTTTCGGAGTTGTCCTTTAAATGGTGGGTAACATCTATGAAGATGTCGCGAAAGCTATAAACTTAGAAGAGGAGAGCAAATTGAAGAAATGACTTTAAGGCATTGTATAATGACTCCAAATAGAATGATTTGGGATTCCATAGTGAAAGAGATTCTTTAATCTAATAATAGTGGAAAATTTGGCGTATTACCAAACCATACCCCCATTACCATAGCTGTAGATATAGGTCTTTTGATAAGACAAAAAACAATCGATGGTTAAGGGTGGCTATTATGGGCGGTTTAGTTAGAATAAGTAATAATAAGATCATCATTTTAGGAAATGGTGCAGAAATAAGTACTGACATTGATCCATAAAAAGTTGAACAAACTCTTAAAATAGATGAAGCTAACTTGAGTAGAGATGAGGGTAAGAGACAAGTAATTGAGGATAATCTTGCTCTCAGACAAGTTAGGAAATGATTCGAAGCTGTAAAAGTGATTTCCTATTAGTAGTAAATAAATTCAATACAAAACAAAAGAGTTCTTTATTCTATACTATACACTACATCTTGATTCCACAAATTAAACACAATGATGTCTAATTTGATTAATCTTATGATAGAACCAAAAAAAGAGGATGGGTAGAAAAATATATTAGATATCATGGAATCTGATATCTAATAAGTTCTTCCTACTATTTGATTTGAACCAATGATTCCCACCGTATGAAAGTAATACTCTAACCACTAGGTTAAGTAGGTCATTTATCTCCACAAAAAGGGTTTATATCACTTCAATGGAATATAAGTCAAATATGTTCTCTAAGAAATAGAAATCTTTTATGAGTAAACATAAATGGATTAGAGAGTTATCATGTGGAATTATTTGACAAACTTCTTAACAATAAATTATCTCTATGTTAAAATGGTTATAATAAGGGATATAGTTCAGTTAGGTAGAGCACCTCGTTTATACATACACCAATGTTTTTCAAGGGAGCCCATTATGCAATTTCCATAATTGATATTTTCGAGAAGTTAAAGTATTACTCCATAGATTCGAGATAAAAAGAGAAAAATAACTCAACAAATTTGTATAAGGGTAGTCATGATCTATAGGGATTCACTGTGAACCATTTGCTAGCTCTAGGGTATAGAGAAAGTATGCAAACTTTAACTCACCACAGCTATGGAGCTCATGAAACAGTTCAAGCTACTAGAATTCTGCCACATACAAAGGAAAAAAATGACAAGGCAGATGCATTAGCTATTAGCCAAGTTAGTATTTGCTCTAGTAGCCCCCTGATGGAAAAATAGAAGTCATTATACCTGACAGGGTCATTTTCCCAAACCTTAAACAACTTATCCAGGATTTTAACATCCATAGTGGAAATGGATCCATGCATGGAAGTTACTATTAAAAATTTGAGACATTCTTTTCTTTGACATTTAGTACGGTGGATGGACAGAATAATTCCACACAAGAACCCATCATCGTAGGAAGTTTCCCTAGTATGTGTAGTTCAATGAAACTTGATACATAAAATCTTATAACTAGTTGTGGCTGAGATGTTTTTCTAGTGATAAAGCAAGAGGCAAGCCATGTATGAAGTACAATGATGGGTGTGTGATGCCCACTAGTTTGGTCAAATGATGCAAGTGAATCTCAAACATATGGGGTAATACTAGCCTACAATGGTTTAGAATTATATGAACTATGTGAAACACTACAACATTTATAAAATATATGGAAGCTTTATGCCAAACCCCTTGCGTCCTACCATATCATCCTTGCTTATCATTCAATTATGCGATAGTACCAAACTAACTTTCCAAGCATATTAAAAGGAGAATCTTTTTTTGAAACACACTCCCCTTGCCCTTGTTCCGTGGCTAAAAAAAAAGGGTATAGTTATTGTGTCACCTTATCTTACGACTAAGACGATGACTTCATTTCTTCTACCACGCAACAAGACTACGTATGCAACATTGAAAATTCTCCATTGTTTGCTCTCTGCATTGTTAAAGCATCCCTCCTAAGGATGTTAGCTGATGTGTATGAATCTCGTACTTGTTCTATCCAACTGAAGACTCTTCTTATTCAATTTATAAACTAGTCCAACTAGCTGGTCTTTTTCCACTTGACTGTTTGACAATAAACAAATTCTTCTTGGACTTGGAAAAAGTCCATCATTGAGTTTTTTCTTCTCTTGTAATCCCCTTCATTGCATCGATTCTTCCCCATTCAAGAATCATTATTTTTGGGATCAAATAATGAAATAAATAAAAAATAATATAAGATCATTTTTGGAATGGGATAAGTTATTATTTGATATGACCCAATGGGATCATAGAATCCACTAAGGATGCAATAGGTATTTGTGATCGATCAGCTTCTAGTATGACTGAAAACTTTCTATCTGCATCCAGAAGAAGTACACAACGAGGTTATTTGTATGACCCATCTTTGATCTACTTATTTCTCAAACAAAATTGTTTTAGTCTTGAACAATAATTAGTCAAAAAATCCATGATCTTCCATTAAGAACCATCTCTTCTGTGATCTCAGATAGAAAGCAATTCTTGTTCTTGAAAAATAAGTAATAACATTTTTGACATATGGGAGATCTATAAAATAAAAAGAATTTTATAAAAAAAGATGTGTCTTGTTTGACTCAAGAATAGCAATTCCATTTTTGAAACCACATAGATAAACTTTAAAATGGTGAGTAGCTACCCGATGGTTGAGATGTGCATTTGTATTAAGTATTTTTGACAAATTATAGAAGAATGGATTGTCATTTTTGCTTTTCCTTTCTCGAGAGATAGGTAATCAATCAGATCATAGAAAAGGTTTTCTTCTATTTTAGTGGATGAGATCTATTTCTATTTTGTATGAAATATCTACTTTTAAAAATTAAGAGATTCTTTGGAATTAGAAATACACAAGAGGTTGGTGCAACCCATGACCCCGAGTTTGAGATTTTGATGATACAAAATAATGTCATTTGAATTATCTTGAGATTCCTTGAATATTATTTTATTTTTTATTTTCCGTGAGTACTAACATTTAAGGAAGATCAAAAGCTACTCAGGACGACAGGAAGACTCAAGAATGGGTAGATTAGGAGTATGAGTCTGACAATATATTTTGTTATTTATTGTATTTTTATTTTCTTGAATCTGGCCACAAAGTGCATAAAAGTCTGAGCAACCATGCACACACACAAGGGGAGAGGGTTTTTAAATGAAAAATTTAGAGTGTTTCTTTCTCTGTAGATTATACTGTACGATGTTATTTTGTATCGTACGATCAGAGCTTCGTAGGATGATTCTGTGAATAGATCATACCGTACGAATGTAAATCGTATTGTACGATATGTTCAAATCCAAAACCCTACCCGTCATTTTAACTTAAGTAAGTTATTTTACGCCGTTCATACTGTACGAACACATTTGTACTATACGATTGATTATAAATACTTACTTAATTTACCCCGTGATTAGTACAAGAAATCCGGGCTTAATTATGATTTTAACATTGTACTGTACGAACTCATTCATACAATATGATGAACATAGACGAATTGTAATCATCTCGGAGATTGTCCTGGACGATCTCTTGTTTTCATCTCATCGTACTGTACGATATCAATCGTACCATATGATGACAGAGATGATGTTTGATAGTCCCGTCTATCGTCCTATACAAACTGTATTGTTATGGATCGTACCATACTATTTAGTATCGTACTGTATGAATATTTTTAAACTTTTCATACCACGTCATACCAGGATGAAGTCTGTTTATACATATCGTACTGTACGATTAGGAACCATACTGTACGATAGTAACGGCTACTTTGAGATTTCAAGGATTTTGGAGCCCATTTTTAGGTATCAAATTTATAATTTTTTAAGAAAGTGAATTAGAGAGGAGAACGTGGTTAGAGAGGGATTCGAAGGGAGAGAGCTCTTGAAAAAGTTCTTTAGGGATTGAGAGAGGAAGGAGAAGGTGAGCATTGTGAGGGAGAAGAAGTTGTGAGGGAGATCACATGGTTGCTCCGAACTTGCTACATCTTGTTCCTCCTATGGCCCTAAAAGAATTTGTGGGAAAATGTCCAAGGGGAAAGGCTCTTCTACATCCGTGACCTCGAGGTACTCTGCGTTCTCCAGGAGGGAGAAAAATGAGAAGTATCTCTACCATCGCTAGAAGGGTGAAAATAGAGTTTGGCACTCCGCCACACCAGGTTGGTGAAAGGGAGTATTGTAAGGGCTTCTCCGCCTTGCCAAGGGAGGAAAAAGAGAGCTATTGCTTGTAGTGAAATACTCGGAGCGGAGGACTCCGGGCAGTGGACGTAGGTCATGGTTTAACTGAACTACTATAAAAATTTCGGTGTGTTTTTTCCTTATTGTCTTTTTATTATTACGTGCATTTTATTTCATAATATATGCTTTGGAAAAGTTGTGAAAGAGAAGTTGTTTATTTTTTTTGTTAAAATTTTTAAAACATCAAAAAATTAAAACTCTTGCTTAGATTTTATTTATTGTTAAAAAAAGTTTTCACAATTCACCCCCCCCCCTCTTGTCCATTTAGTAATTTCAATTGGTATCAGAGCCAGTTTTCAAAAATAGTGTTTTAGAAAACCTTGAAAAATGATCATGTCACATTTTGGTAATCGTAATACTATGGAGGGTTATTCAATAACCCTTCCACCTCTTTTTTATAACATTATGTTTGATTTCTGGAAGATTAGAATGTCCACTTTTTTACAATATATTGATTACCGCATGTGGATGATAGTGAATGATGGATATGTTGCACCGTTTAAAACTGTTAATGGTTTGAAAACTCCTCTACCTTTTAATGAATGGAGCAATGAGGATAAAGATTTAGCCCAACTGATGTTGCAAATCTACTTTTTCATAGCTTATGTTTTGATGATTGACAAACACTATCTCTCTTGGACTACTTGTTGCTTCTAACTTTTCAGGAATCGAAGATCGGACGATCAAGAGGAAGCCAAGTCCAGGATCGCGTAGGTTTAGGGTTGAGTCAGTCTGTAATTTTATTTTTCACCTTTTGAGTCTACTTGTAATAATAAAAAAGACTGATGCTAAATAACCCTTCACACACACACTTGAGAGGCTTAGAAATTCTGTTTTTGCAAACATCGGCCCGGCCGATATTTATATCGTCCGGGACGATCAGCTTAAAACAGAAAGTCTAATTAAGGATTCTTAATTAAGGCAGCCGACATTAACATATCGGCCTGGACGATACGTGTATCGGCCAGGACGATAAGCTCAAAATAGAAAGAGATAGCCACCTTAGACAGTTTAGGCATACTGAAGTTTAAATTATCATCCAGGACGATTCCAGGATCGGCCAGGACAATCGTGATATCGGCCTGGACGATCAAGCCAAATTTCAATCGGCCAGGACTGTTCCCAGGGCTGTGCTCAGGACGATTTACCTCTGATTTGAACTAATCGGCCAGGACGATCGTGAGATCGGCCTGGACGATCAAGCCAAATTTCAATCGTCCAAGATTATTCCCAGGGCTGTGCTCTGGCCGATCTTCCTTGATTTGTACTAATCGGCCAGGCCGATGTCCATATCGGCCGGGACGATAAAGTCGGCTACTTGCAATTAATGAGCTCCTCTTGAGCTCTTCTATTTAAAGAGCTCTTCTTCAACGTTTTGAAGAGACCTTTGGCTGCTGCCTTGACCTGAGAAGACCTTGAGGAGAGAAAGAGAGAGAGGGAGAGAGAGGGAGAGAGAGAGGATCTTGTGAGGGGGAGCTTGTGACGGGATTCACAAGGGTTGCTCAAGGATCGCTCAGCTTGTCTTTCATCTGGAGTTTCTCGTCCGTGGAAGGGTCGGTAGAGGTAAGGAGTTTTGCTTTTGGTTGTGGTTCTCTGCCAGCATCAGGAGGAAGCAAAAGAAGGTAGGTTCTCTGTCTTGCCGGGGTGGCAAAAAGGAGTTTCTTGTGAGGGCTTCTCCGCCTAGCTGTGGGGGCTAAAGGAGAGTCACGTTTTGTAGTGCAATACTTGGAGGGTGCCTCTAAAGAGTGGACGTAGGTCGAGTCGACCGAACCACTATAAATCTTGTGTTCTTATTTTTGCTTCCGCACTTTTAAATTCCGCATTTGGTTTGGTGGTGTGATTTGGTTTGTGAATTTATTTCTTTGTCTCAAGAATTTTTAAAATACCAATTCACCCCCCCTCTTGGTTAGCTTGGGACTAAGTTCATAGGGCTTAACATCCCGAACGAACTTTCAACTGAATGCTAAATATTTAAATTGTTTTTTATGTGCATTTAAGTCTGAGGATTATATGAGAGTATCTACCTGTGCCACTGATAAGGAGATTTGGGATAGTCTGTGCATTTCATACGAAGAAACAAGTGAATTAAAATAGTCTAGGCTTAATATTTTACTGCATGATTATGAACTCTTCCACATGAAACCTAGCAAAATAATATCTGACATGTACACTAGGTTCACCCAAATCGTGACATCCTTGCATGCATTAGGTAGAGAGATTTCAAATTCTGAGAAAGTAAATAAAATTTTTAGATGCTTACCTAGTTCCTATGATGCGAAGATAATTGTTATCACTGAATCTAAAGACCTTAATGTTAACTCTATTGATAATCTCCTTGGGTCACTCATTGCATACGAGCAAGGAGTGAGTCAGAGATAAAGTGATGCAGGTGAAAAGAAAAAGGAGCGAATGGTGGCATTAAAAGCAAGCAACTCAAAAAGTGAATGCTTTACAGGGGAGGAAGAGGATGAAATAGCACTGATGACCCGACAGTTCAAGAACTTCCTAAAGATAAAACAAAAGCATCATCAGAACAGTTGGAATAAAGGTAAAAGCTCAAAGTCTAATAAAGCTTCATCTGATATAATCTATTTTGAGTGCTGGAAGCCAGGTCACCTTCGAGCCGATTGCCCCAATCTAAAGAGCCAACCATCTAAGGAGAAAGGTGATGACAAAGCCAAATACAAGAAAGAAAAGATAAAGACACAAAAAGTTTTTTGGGCCGACTCTGCCTCAGAATCGTCAGAAGAAGAAACTGAGGAGAAGGTAATAATTTTGTGTCTTATGACTAATGATAACCTTGATAATCTAGATCAAGATGAGGTATGTCAGCTTTCATATGAAGAATTGTTACTTATTTCTGAGAATATCCATGTCTCGTATAGGAAGTTAAAAAAGATGCATGCCAAGCTTAATATTGAATTTAGTTCCTTACAAACAGATCATGCTAAGTTGTTTAAGGAAAATTTTGATTTAGATCGTGATTATATGCTACTTCTTGATGAGTATGATGCATTAAATAAGAAGCATATTGAACTAACTGAAACGCATGAAACCTTGAAAACCACTCATGTTGAACTAGAAGAGGCTTTTCATAGATTAGACAAACTTGCATTAGAAGTAGATCACGGTGAGCATCTGTTAAAGATAGAAGTTCATGCATTGACATATCAAAACAATACTTTTCAATAAAGAATCAAAGAATTAGAAAAAGAAATTGCATCTCTCACATTAGCCAAACCTAGTCAAGCCCCAACACAGCATGCATCACATAACTTTAGTAACAGGCACTACCACCCACATAGGTTAGTAAACCCATTTTCTAGTGTTAGGTGCTTCTCTTGTAGCATGCTAGGTCACATAGCCCTCACATGCACAATTTACCGTAGGACACACTTAGTATGGAGACCTAAACTGCATCCATCATAGTATAACATGCATACATCTCATTCGTGCAAGCATAAGGAGGAACTCAAACTCACTTGGGTTCCCAAATCTAATCTTTGAATGAAATTGTAGGGGTGCTCTCACAAAAGACCTAGTGAGAGTATGTGGTACCTGGATAGTGGATGCTCTCAACTCATAACTGGAGATATGAAGAAGTTCATCCTGCTGGAGACCAAAATTGGAGGCAAAGTAACATTGGGAGACAACACTACCAGGAAAGCGATAGGCTCAGGTATTGTTGGTAATGCTAAGAATTTTTTAATTGAAAATTTGTTATTAGTTGATGGCTTGAAGCATAACTTACTTAGTATTAGTCAATTGTGTGACAAAGGTTTTGATATTAAGTTTCTGTCTGATAAATGCCTGATTAGTTTAAAAGATAAACTAGTTTTAGAATGAAAATAAACGAACAATGTTTACATGTTAGACCTTGATTGCATCGATAGTTCAAATTCATTTTGTTTAGAAATAATAGTTGATGACTCATGACTATGGCATAGGAGACTATACCATGCTAGTATGAAAACTGTCAGAAACATCACTCAAAAAAATCTAGTTAGAGGCGTACCTAAGTTAGATTTCACAGAGGACCATTTATTTGATGCTTGCCAACTAGGAAAACAAGTAAAATCCTCCTTTCACTCAATTAGAGATGAGATCACCGCTAGGCCACTAGAAATCCTACACATGGACTTATTTGGACCCATTAGTACAGCCAACCTAGGTGGGAAAAATTATGGATTTGTGAATGTAGATGACTTCACTAGATTCATTTGGATAAGATTCTTAGCACATAAAAATGAGTCTTTTGAGGTATTTAAGATTTTCTCCACATGGATTCAACGGAAATTAGGTTGTGAAATCTCAACAATTCATAGCGATCATAGTGGAGAATTTCAAAATGATAGATTTGAATCATTCTGTCAAGAGCTAGGAATAGAACACAATTTCTCAGCCCCTAGAACACCTCAACAAAATGGTATAGAAGAAAGGAAGAATAGAACCTTGGTAGAAGCCACTAGGGCAATGTTAACGGAGTACACCCTTCCTAGATACTTTTGTGTAGAAGCAGTCAACATAGCATGTTATGCTTTAAATAGGGTGAACGTTAGATCTAAGCTGAACAAGACTGTATATGAACTCCTTAAGGGTATGACACCAAACCTTTCACACTTACATGTCTTTGGGTGCAAGTGCTTCATCTTGAATAATGGTAAACATCCCTTAAGAAAATTTGATCCCAAGTTTGATGAGGGTGTCTTCTTCGGTTATTCATCTATAGGTAAGGCATATAGAATCTTTAATAAGAGAACCCTTATAGTCGAAGAGTCCACTCATGTAGTGTTTGATGAATCAAATAAGCCCTCTGAATCTAAAATTGAAGATGATAAAATAGAGGAAATTCAAGGAGTAGAGACTATGACCTTAAGAGAAAGGGTAGAACCTCAAGAAGATTTGCCTAGAGAATGGAGATATTCTTCTAGTCATCCTAAAGAGTTAATTTTAGGAGACCCTTTAGAAGGAGTAAGAACTAGGCGTGGACTTAGGAAGGAGGTTAGTCATTCAGCATTCATCTCTATGATAGAACCTACGAGTATAGATTAAGCCTTAGGAGCTGAATTTTGGATTCTAGCAATGCAGGAATAGTTGAACCAATTCACCAGGAATGATGTTTGGGAGTTAGTCAAGAGACCTAAAGAACAAAGTATTGTTGGAATAAAATTGGTCTTCAATAATAAGGTGAATGATTCTGGAGCAATAATAAGGAATAAAGCCAAACTAGTAGCTAAGGGGTACAACCAAATTGAGGGAATAGACTTTGAAGAAACCTTTGCCCCTATTGCTAGAGTAGAAGTCATAAGAGTGCTCTTAGCTTTTGCTTGCTTCAAGAACATTAAGTTATATCAAATGGATATAAAGAGAGCATTTCTGAATGGGGTAATTAAGGAAGATGCCTATGTTGAGCAACCCCCCCCCCGAATTTGAAAGTTCACAATTTCCAAACCATGTATTCAAATTAAAGAAGGCACTTTATGGATTAAAGAAAGCACCTAGAGCATGGTACGAAAGACTTAGCTCATTCCTATTGGATACAGGATTTGAAAAGGGTAATGTAGATACTACACTCTTTTTACAAAAGGTCAAAGAAGAAATTCTCATTATTCAGATATACATGGATGACATTCTATTTGGATCTTCAGATAAAATGTTATGTGATGAATTTTCAAAAATAATGTGTAATGAGTTTGGAATGAGCATGATGGGAGAACTTAATTACTTTCTTGGCTTTTGTGTAAAATAAATGGATAATGGAACTTTTCTTAGCCAATCAAAGTACATTAAGGATATTTTGAAAAAATATGAAATGGAAAGTTCTAAACCCATGAACACTCCAATGAGCTCAACAATTCAATTTGACAAAGACCCTAGTGGAAAATCAGTAGATCAGAAAAAATATATAGGAATGATTGGGTCCCTTCTTTACCTTAATGCAAGTAGACTGGACATAATGTTTAGTGTGTGCCTCTGTGCCGGTTTTCAAGCTGATCCTAAAGAATCTCACTTAACTGCTGTCAGAAAAATTCTTAGATACCTACTAGGTTCCCCAAAGTTAGGAATTTAGTATCCTAGGCATAGCACTTCTTCTGAAATCTTAGGGTTCTTAGATTCTGACTTTGCAGGATGTAGGATAGATAGAAAAAGCACTTCTGGTACCTATCAATTCATAGGACAATCATTAGTTTCTTGGTCCAGTAGGAAGTAAAACTCAGTAGCACTTTCTACAGCCGAGGCAGAATATATTGCAGTAGGAAGTTGTGTTGCACAAGTACTATGGCTAAAATAACAAATTCTTGATCTTGGCCTACCTATAGGAACCATTTCCATTTTGTGTGACAACACAAGCACAATTTGCATCTCTAGGAACCCAATTCAGCACTCTCGAACAAAACACATAGACATTAGACACCATTTTATTAGAGATCACGGTTCTATGGGAGATATAGAATTGCATCACATCGCTACAGGAGGTCAATTAGCTGACATATTCACAAAACCTCTAGCTTTCGACACCTTTAGCACCATGAGGACTAGATTAGGTGTCATAGATATAACTGCATAAAACAAAACAAAAAAAAAATTCTTCTAAGGCTGCTCCTGATCATCACACACTCACTACAAAAAAACCACTGAATTGGATTTTGTATTATCGTACTGTACGATACACCAATCGTACTGTACGATATACTATTTTCTACACTGAACACACTAAATGGTAAATTTTGTCTCTGTTGATCGTACTGTACGAGCTACATCGTATTGTATGATAAATTATTGGTCATCGTACGGTGCAATATCTCCACTTTATATTGTACGATCCACATCATCAACGGATTGGGATGAATTTACACATGCTGGTACGCTATTATTGATGATCGTACCTTATGATATCTCCACTTCGTGTTGTACGATCCACCTAGGCAAACAGATGAGACCGATATAAAGGAGTTTGGTACGACATTAATGTCATTCATACTGTACGATACACCTGTTCGTACTATACGATAATTTTGGTTAAAAGTCATACTGACAACCCTCAGGACGATCGATATTAATCTGACCGTACTGTACGATATTTATTGAACTGTACGCTTTCATTGCCTTATCCTGAAACGACCCGTCAGAACAATTATTACCATTTTGTACTGTACGATATACTATTGTACTGTACGATGTGCAAAAAACTCTATAAATAGGTTGGATATGCAGATATCTTTATTCCACTCACTCCACTTGGTCCTTTCTCACCTCTCACTCACCCTCTACACGATGTATAGTTCCAACAAGAGAAGTCGTATGATAGTGGGAAGCTCATCTTCCTCTCGCCGCCATAGCGCTCGATTCTTGAATGCCAAAAATGAGGATGTAAACCACAAGTTCAAAGCCTGCAAAATCGCTCCCTCTAGACTACTAAATCAGGAGGCTCTAAACTTCGAGGTACTGAACCTCTTTGCTTCCACCACCCTCCAATTTCTTCTCACCCTGGCCTTCCCTTACAACTCTGAACTCCTCCTAGAATTCCAAGCCAATCTAGCCTACAGCGTCGATAACCTCACTTTCCACTCTTTTATTTGTCACCAAAATATTGAAATAACCAAAGCTGACATCGCCCAATACATTGGGCTATCTATTGAAGGGCCTATGGTTCGTTCTTTCCTCTCAAATGACTTTAACTAGAGTGTTGTTAATCGAGTCCTTTGGAATGCCGCATTCTATCAGCACTAACCTCTCGTTCAGTCACTCAATCGAAATGCCCGAATCGTTCAACATGTCCTTAAAACCTCCATTATACCCAAAGCTGGCAACCGAATCAATATGACCCCGACTTTATCTTTCGCTACCTACATTATCTTAACCAACACCAAATTCGACGAGGCCGATTTGATTATTGACTACATTTTCCATATGACCTTCGTTCGCCTCCCTACTACTCGAAGAAAACAAAACATAGCTCTTGGTCACCTTGTAGGATATATCCTCCAAAATAAATATAAAATGACCTATCCTGGTGAACCTGACAATCTTCCTATCTTTTATACGGATGCCTCTTTCCGTATTCTTTTTCATCAGGGACACGTGCTTGAAGAACCTGTTTTTGATGAAGAAGAAGGGGAAGATGCCCTTGCTGCTGCTCCAGCACGTCTAAGACGACAAGCACCACCTCGCGTACCTGCACCAGCATAAGATAATTTGGTTGAACGCTTCGACCAACTTCAGACTCATCTTGATACTCACATTTAAGAACAACATCAGCAACACGAGACATATAAGCAATGGTTTGGAGAACGCTTTACTGCTATTAATCAGCGCTTTGACACTCTCTTTCGGTACTTCCAACCAAACCCACCTCTACCACCACCTGATCAGGATCCTCCATGTTAGATTATCTTTATATTGTAGTTTTTTTATCTTAGTGTTTTCTCCTTTTTTTGGTGCTGTCAAAAGGGGGAAAAGGTTGTTGTACTTTGTTTCTATGATTAAATGCATGTTTATTTTTTTTGTACTGCATCTTCTTTTATTTCTTTTCTTCTTGTTCTTACTTTTAAATTAAAAAAAAAATTGCCTTTAACACTTGCTTACAACAAATATTATTTGACATCATCAAAAAGGGGGAGATTGTTGCTACCCATGACCCCGAGTTTTAGATTTTGATGATGACAAATAATGTCATTGAATTATCTTGAGATTCATTGAATATTATTTTATTTTCTATTGTATATGAGTAATAACATTTCAGGAAGATCAAAAGCTACTCAAGATGACAGGAAGACTCATGAATGGGTAGATTAGAAGTATGAGTCTGACAATGTATTTTGTTATTTATTGTATTTTTATTTTCTTGAATCTGGCCACAAAATGCATAAAAGTCTGAGCAACCATGCATACACACAGGGGGAGAGGGTTTTTCAATGAAAATTTTAGAGTGTCTCTTTCTCTGTAGATCATACTGTATGATGTTATTTTGTACCGTACGATCAGAGCTTTATAGGATGATTCTGTGAATAGATTGTACCATACGAATGTAAATCGTACTGTAGGATATGTTCGAATCCAAAACCCTAGCCGTCGTTTTAACTTAAGTAAGTTATTTTATGCCGCTCGTACTGTACGAACACGTTCGTACTGTACGATTAGTTTTAAATACTTAATTTACCCCATGATTAGTATAAGAAATCCGGGCTTAATTATAATTTGAACATCATACTATACGAACCCATTCATACAATACGATGAACAGAGACATATTATAATTGTCCCAGAGTTCGTCCTGGATGATCTCTTATTTTTGTCTCATCGTACTGTACGATATCAATCGTACCATATGTTGAACAGAGATGATGTTTGATCGTCCCGTCTATTGTCTTGTACGAACTGTATTGTTATGGATTGTACCGTATGATTTAGTATCATACTATATGAATATTTTTGAACTGTTTATACCACGTCGTACCAGGACGAAGTCACTTTATACATATCGTACTGTAAGATTAGGAACCATACTGTATGATAGTAACGGCTACTTTGAGATTTCAGGGATTTTGGAGCCCGTTTTTAGGTATCAAATTTGTAATTTTTTAAGGAAGTTAATCAAAGAGGAGAATGTGGTTAGAGAGGGATTCCATGGGAAAGAGCTCTTGAAAAAGTTCTTTAGGGTTTGAGAGAGGAAGGAGAAGGTGAGCGTAGTGAGGGAGAAGAAGGTGTTAGGGAGATCACACGGTTGCTCCGAACTTGCTGCATCTTGTTCCTCCTGTGGCCCTAGAAGAATTTATGGGAGGATCTCCAAGGGGAAAGGCTCTTCTACATCCGTGACCTCGAGATACTCTGCCTTCTCCATGAGGGAGAAAAACGAGAAGGTTCTCTGCCGTCGCCAGGAGGGTGAAAACAGGGTTTGGCACTCCGCCACGCCGGGTTGGTGAAAGGGAGAATTGTAAGGGCTTCTCCACCTTGCCAAGTGGGGCAAAAGGAGAGCTATTGCTTGTAGTGAAATACCTAGAGAGGAGGACTCTGGGGAGTGGACATAGGTCTTGGTTTGACTGAACCATTATAAAAATTTCAGTGTACTTTTTCCTTATTGTCTTTTTATTATTGTGTGCATTTTATTTCATAATATTTTCTTTGGAAAATTTGTGAAAGAAAAGTTGTTTATTTTTTATGTTAAAATTTTTAGAACATCAAAAAATTAGAACTCCTACTTAGGTTTTAATTATTGTTAAAAAAAATTTCACAATTTACCCCCCCCACTTGTCGATCTAGTAATTTCAGTGGTCATAAAACAATCCTTGACTTATGCGAGCCACTCTGAAGGCTTCAAAACAAATTCTATATATCAGTTACCACTCTGAGAGAATTGTTAGTATTCACAACAAAATCTATAATCTCAGTAAGAAAATGACCACAATAATAGGCTTTTACATATTCTTATTGATTAACAAGTTGAGCAGTAAGAGAATTTATCTAATCTACGGTCAACAATGGTCGAAGTTATAAGGAAAGTACTAGTTTGACAGGGAGCTCCCACTAGTCAATATCTTGATCTTTTACAGTAGATAATGTTATCCAGATGTTCAAGAAGAGCTTTAGAAGTCTGTCCACCACAAGAGAAAGCAGAAGGATGGCTAGAAAAGTGGGGATTTATTTAAAAATTGGTATCATGAAAATAAGGCGATAATTTGACTCAAAGAAAGGGATCAAGCCAAGTATAGGGCTTTATAAGGACCAGTTAGGAGTACTCAGTGGTGAGGAATATTGTTGCTTTCTTTCGACCATAAGCACAAGTGGAAGATCAAATTGATGATAAAGGATAGAGGAAGCTTACTCAATTGAAGGGACACGATCATGATGAAACAACCCAACGTCCGAGCACCCCCTATCTTTGGAAGAAAGTGACTTTTCCTCCCAACGAGAGCAATAATAAATTACTCATTTTTTACTCTATTCCTTTCGTCTTTATTTTAAAAGAAACTATTGCCTTTGTTTTTTAAAGAGCTCTTGTTTTCTATTGTAGATCCAATTTTTAACCTACCACTATGGCATATTGCTAGCCATATAACTTAAAAGAAAGAGCCTTCACCCCACTCCTGCTCAAAACATCGTAAGCATTGATAAACTATCTGATAGAAACACCTAGCTAATTGATGTCATAAGCAATCTTCCTCGTATAGCAGCATCCTGAAATAGTTTAAGTTGAACATGAAGGAAAACACTTCTACTCTATCTTAGGTCTTCAAACTGTAACACATCACCAACCATGCCTTAGTTCTATTATCATTCAATGCTGATGAAAACATTCCAACATAAAGTTTATGATATTTTTAGCCTTTTTTGGATTATCATCTTGCCCTATGAGCTTATACAATGAGTGTCAATTATTAGAATCATGTAGTTCTAAGTGGGGGCTTGACCGAGGGTACATTCTTCTTCATTTCTCTGATCATATCACATATAATGGGCCATGTCCACGTCATTGAAGAGATGGTCTTTGGACCCTGATTTTCTGTCATAGGCAGAACTATTCTGAGCCCCATGATATTTGAAAGATGAGATCTTACCAATACAGTAGGATGAAAAGGAAGGCGATCAGAATAGTGAGAACACACCACCAATGAAGTGTACTACTTTTTTCCATTAAAAAAAAGAGAAGAGGGAATGGTACGCTCTAAACCTTATTTGAAGCATATTTAAAAGGAGTGTCTAAGTCCGGTCCAAATTGGGACAAAAGGGCTTACAACACTTCGAGAAAGAAAGATGGATGTCCCAACTATGTATTCATTCTTTTTATGTATAGCTATAGCATTGAACAATTAGCCTTTTCTGTTAGAATAGTTGCTATTTGAATGCTTTACATTTTTGCAACTTATGTAGTTTTGATGATTCTAAACATTATTGTTCAAATGTGTAGTTATCTCCTAACAATTTTAGAAGATTTGTATTTACTCTTGTGTGTACTAACATTTCAGGAATAATGAACTCCAGACTACGAAGACTTCAAATCAAATTCAGCATTAGATACTTTATACAATTTGAAGCTTGCACTTTTCTTAAAAATCAAATTGAAAGGGAGTGATTGTAATTTGAGTGAATAAAATCATACACACACATAAGGAGATCATATAAAATTTATACTGATCGTACGGGATGATATAAGTTCGTACTGGATAATCAGACAGTTATCTCCTATTGAGCACATGGAACGAATAGGAACTTGCTCGAAAAAAATTTTTTTTTTCTAAGTCCTATTCATCCAGGATGAAATTAAGTATCGTCCAGGACGATTGGTTCACTGTAAAATTTTCGTCCAGACAAAATTAAATTATCATCAATGGTGATTGGTCCTCTAGAAAATTTTCGTACAGACGAAATTAATAATCGTCCAGGACGATCTGGTCTCTGGAAAATTTTCGTCCAGATGAAATTAAATTATCGTCCATGGCGATTGGTCCTCTGGAAAATTTTCGTCCAGACGAAATAAATAATCATCCAGGATGATCGGTCCTCTGTAAAATTTTTGTCCAGACGAATAAATTTTCGTCCAAACGATTAACCGACTTAGAATGGTTTTCAGCAGTTTCTAGAACCGACCTTGTAATAACCGTTCGTACCGGACGAACCTAATTCGTACAGGACGATCAGCTGTACGAAGATATTTCGTACACATATACAAATGGGGTCGTTTCAAATCATTTAAGTAAAATTGTCCAGGACGATCCACGATCGTACGGGACGATCCACTGCTTACAGAATTGAATACTTGCAGTGTTTGGGCGGTTTTTCTTGTCTTTTGTATAAATAGTCCAAATTAGACTGCCACCCAATCTTTTTGTCATTTGATCTTTGTGCCTCTTGAGAGAATAGCCAAGGAGAGAGTGGAAGAGTGCATTCAAAGGAGGATTCCTACTATTGGAGCGAGAAGGCTTCACTTGGATTTCAAAGATAAGAGTCTCTACTTGTGAATTGGGATTACTTCACTCTTTTCCTTCTTCCTTCTAGATTCTTGTGAGAAGATCTGTCAAGGAGATCCGGTCCTCTGCCGACACTTGGAGAGTGTGAACATACGAAGGGTTATCTGCCCGCACTAGGAGAGTGTGAAAGGACGAAGGGTTCGCTGCCTACACTTGGAGAGTGTGAATAGCCGAAGGGTTCTCTGCCCACATTAGGAGAGTGTGAAAGGAAGAAGGGTTCTCTGCCAACACTGGGGATTATGTAAAAGGACGGACGGTTCTCTACCGCACCGAGTTGTGGTGAAAAGAGGGATTTATAAAGGCTTCTCCGCCTTGCTATGGGTGCAAAAGGAGAGTCACTATTGGTATTAGTACAATACTCAGAGGGTGCCTCGGGGGAGTTGATGTAGGTCTGGTTTTAGACAGAACCACTATAAATCTGATGTCATTTACTTTATTGTTTTTACTTTTTCGCATTTTATTTTTTATTTTAAAAAACTCTGTGGTTGAAAAATATTTTCTACAAAAACTTAAAAGTAAATTTTCATTTCGGTACAACATAAATTTTAACGAGGGTTTAAAATTTTTAAACAACCAATTCACCCCCCCCCCTTCTTGGTAGCCTTGGGACATTAACTTAGGTTTAACAACCTATTTACTAGACTCAACAAGTGGTATCAGAGCATCGTTTCAAAATCATAAGTTTGAACTACTTTTTGAATAACGTAGATGGCTACTTTCAGAAACCGAAACACACCTGAGGGTTACTCTATCACTAGATCTCCACTGTTTGATAATATTCCTTTTGATTTTTGGAAAACACGCATGTCTACTTTCTTACAGTCACTTGATTATCGCATGTGGATATAAGTCCAGGAAGGTTACGCAAAACCAACTAGATTAGTTGATGGAGTTAGGGTAGAAACACCTTTTGCTGAATGGACTATAAAAGAACGTGACTTAGCACAATGAAATGCTAAATTTCTAAATAGTTTCTTTTGTGCTTTAAAATCTGAAGACTACATGCGGGTTTCCACTTGCAAAAGCGGAAAGGACATATGGGATAGACTTTGTATAACTTATGAAGGGGAAAATGAGGTTAAGCAATAAAGACTAGATATCTTGTTACATGACTATGAATTGTTTCGCATGAAACCTAATGAATCTATTTCTGACATGTACACAAGATTCACATAAATTGTCAATTCTTTGCATGCAATTGGTAGGGAATTAACTAATGCTGAAATGGTTAATAAGATTCTTCGTTGTTTACCTACTGCTTATGATGCAAAAATTACTGCAATTACATTGTCTAAAGATTTAAACATTTATTATATTGACAATCTTCTTGGTTCACTCATTGCTTATGAGCAAGGAGTAACTCAAAGAAAGATTGATGCAGGTGAACCACGAAAGGAGAAAAATATTGCACTAAAGGTGGAAGAATCAGAAAGTGAACACTCACAACCTGAGGATGAAGATTATATTGCACTGATGACTAGATAATTCAGAAGCTTTTTAAAGAGGAAGCAGAAGAGACGCCAGTAATGGAATCGAGGTAAGTTTAACAGAAATGGCAAGGTTTCGAATGAAGTAATTTGCTATGAATGCAGGAAACCAGGTCATATCAAGACTGATTGCCCAAAACTCAAAGCCACTCCTAGCAAGGAGAAGGTAGAGGAGAAACCAATGGTAAAGAAGGGAAAGAAGAAGTTTCAAAGAGCTTTCTGGGCGGACTCAGCTTTAGACTCATCTGAGATTGAAAAAGAATAAGAAGTCACCAACCTTTGCTTGATGGCAGATAATGTTGAACAATCAGATCAAGAAGAGGATTTCTCTCACACAAGACCTCGTGGGAGCATATGGTACCTGGATAGCGGATGTTCAAAGCATATGACTGGAGATACTGCACAATTCATATTGCTGGAAGCAAGGAATGGAGGCAAGGTTACACTTGGAGATAATACCTCAAAGAAAGTGGTTGGATCTGGTATGATTGGTAATTTCAAAAACTTTTTTATAGATAATGTGTTACTGGTTGAAGGCTTAAAGCATAATTTGTTAAGTATAAGTCAACTATGTGACAAGGGATATAATATGAAATTTTTACCTACTAGCTGCATATTAAGCCTAAATGGGAAAGAAGTTTTAAATGGAAAAAGTGTAAACAATGTTTACATGCTAGATTTGAATTCATTTCATACTCCTATTACTTTCTGTTTGAAAACTGTTTCTGATGAATCTTGGCTTTGGCATAGGAGACTTTGTCATTCTAGTATGAAAAATCTTAGGAGAATTACCCAAAAGAATTTAGTAAGAGGTATACCAAAACTAGACTTTACTAAGAACCACCTTTGTGATGCATGTCAATTAGGAAAGCAAGTGAAGTCCTCTTTTAAGTCCAATAATGATATTAGAACTAGTAAACCATTGGAAATTCTTCACATGGATCTTTTTAGACCAGAAGGAACTGTAAGTCTAGGAGGGAAGGTATACGGATTTGTTATTGTGGATGATTTCTCAAGATTCACGTGGGTTAGATTTCTTTTTCATAAAAGTGAATCATTTGAGGAATTCAGAAATTTTTCAACTTGGATACAGAGAAAACTAGGATGTGAAATAATATCTTTACAAAGTGATCATGGAGGAGAATTTGAAAATGAAAGATTTGAAAATTTTTGTAAAGAAAAAGGGATTGATCACAAATTTTCTGCACCTAGAACACCTCAAAAAAATGGGGTAGTTGAAAGGAAAAACAGAACATTAATAGAAGCCGCCCGAGCAATGTTTGCAGAATACTCACTTCCTAGATATTTTTGGGCTGAGGCGGTTAGCACTGCATGTTATGTTCTGAATAGGGTGAATGTGAGATGGAATTTAAATAAAACACCCTATGAGTTACTAAAAGGTAGAACACCAAATTTGTCTCATTTGTATGTTTTTGGTTTCAAGGTGTTCATTCATAATAATGAAAAATCTACCTTAGGAAAATTTGATCCAAAATCAGATGAAGGAATTTTTTTTTGGATATTCAAGTGTTGGAAAATCTTATAGGGTATTCAACAAAAGAACTTTGGTCATTGAAGAAACCACACATATTGTATTTGATGAATCTGGAAATTTAGATCGTCTATACGAAAGGTTTTCGTCCGGACGAACGATAATTTTCGTCCAGGACGAACTGGTTTCGTCCCGGATGAACGTATCATTTTTCTTTAAATATGAAGGCTTTCTAACTTAACAATCACACTTCCAAACTTCACTTTCAATCCCTTTCTACTTCAAATCGACAATGGCCTCCTAAAGCAAGAGACAAAAGGTGTTGGCAAAGAAACCCAACAGGAATGCCTCTGAAAACTTCCTGTCAAAAGAAAATGAGGAATCCTTTCCTTGTTTTGCCTCTTCCAAAATAACTCCCTCTCGCATTTTAATTCAAAGCGAGATACACTTTAAGGTAATGCACCTTTTTGCCTCCACCCAGTTTCAATTCATTCTTTCTCTCGTTCATTTTTACAACAAACAAACCTTTCACTATTTCCTAGCCAACATGAGTTTTAATTCCGACCACTCCTCCATAAGTTCTTATGTTTTCAAGCATAAAGTTGAAATCACCAAGCACGACATTGGTGCCTTTTTGAACTTAAGAACTGAAGGATATAGAGCCCACACTCTAATGACAGAAACCACTTTCAAATGGTATGATGTCAATAGGGTAATTAGATAAAATGGCCTTGACTATCATGTTGCTAGAGTCTCCGGTATGACCAAAAATGCCCGAATCATCCAGCATATCCTTCGATCTTCAATCATTCCTAAAGCTGGTGATAGGATTAATATTACCCCCCTCTTTTCTATTCTAACCTTTTTGATTATAGAATGTCATCCTATTGATGAAGCCCAACTTATCATAGATCATATCTATGGGCTTTTAGAAATAGGACATGCAGAATAGAAGAGAAAAAGGAACATCTCATTAGGACACTTAGTTACTTACATTTTGGAAAAGAAATACAACTTAGTGCATCCTGATGATGATTACGAAGAGCCAGTATATTATAATGATGCTTCCTTCAGATTGCTTTTCAAGGAGGAAAAAGAAAAAGCACATGCCAGTGCTTCAGAAGAAGAAGAAGAAGGAGAGCAAACTTCTGCACATCAGTCAGATTATCAAAATCTGATTGAAAAATTTGATAGACTTGAGACTCATGTTGATCAAGGATTTGATCAACTTGATGCTCAACTTATGCAGCAACAACAAGACATTGGTAGCATCAGAAATGAAGTACATGAAATCAATACCAATGTAATGTTGATGGCCTCCTACTTCAACCTTTTCGGTGGCATTCCTCCTCCTCCTCCTCCAGAAGAATAGAGAATGAGAGATGAACTTCTTTGTGTTTGTTGTACTCGTGTTTGTTCTAAATGTTTTATTGTGTCAGCTTTTATTTTTAATGTTTATTTTTATGTTTGTCTTTATTTAAAAAGTTCAATGTATTTTCTTAATTGTTTTTGATATTATGAAATGAATATGTAATCCTTTCATTAATATCAATGCATGTTGTACTTGAATCAAATTTGATTTGTTTTTGGAATGTGGTTAATTTTTATGAATTTCATTAGTATCATTTAATCTTAATTGTGCTTAAATTAGATTGTAATTTGAGATTATTTACATTAGAAAATTTAGTCTTTCTAAATTTAAAAGTTGTTTATAACTTGTTGTAATTAGAACTTTTAAATTCATGTCTATTCATTTAGACTACATAAAAGTTAATATTATTATTGCAATTTAGATGTTTTCTTATTTTGTATTTCTTTGTTCAAGTGATATTTATGCACTTAGAAAAGATTGAAATTTTAGATTATTGATTTTGGAAAGAATTGGTCTCAATTACTCTTGAAAATTGTACAAAAAGTACAAAAATCAAAAGGAATGCGCAAAGGTTCGCAAATATGAAAAAGAGGCACAAAATTAGCCCAATATCAAAAGATGCACAAAAATGTGCCCAAAAATTTTGAAAAAGATGCGCAAAGCGCCACATGTGGTAATTCTCTTCTTTCCAAATTCTTTCAATCTCATAATTCAAATTGATCTTATGTTCATTTATATTCTATTGAACTTTGAAATATAGAATTTTTATACATCTCTCTTGTAATGATTTTCTATATTCAAATGTCTAAATTGAATCATGTTTTTGATAAATTCTTCTTACTTACAATATTATATCACTTCTTAAATTCTATGAATTTCTATGATTTAACTAATGTCATTAGTTTTAGATTGCAAACCTTATACTAATCACCATTTAGATTAAATTTTCAAATGAATTTCATATAATTACTTACAATTCTCGTCTATTTCTTCTTCACTTTTTGTTTTGTCAAAAAGGGGAAGAAATTATTGTGTTTGTATGATTTGTTTTCTTTTGATTGTATGATTTGTTTTGTTTTGATTATTCTATTTGCATTTTGCTTTTGTGTGTTTGACTTTGTGATTGTTTGTGTTAAAAATTTTTGGAAAACAAAAATATTGTTCTTTGCTTCAAAATGCCTCCTTATTTTCATGTATTCATCAATTCAGGGGGAGTTTAGGAGATAGGAGATTTGTTTAAATTGAAACCATACAAACAATAATTGTTTTGCCATCATCAAAAAGGGGGAGATTGTTAGAATAGTTTCTATTTGAATGCTTTACGTTTTTGCAACTTATATAGTTTTGATGATTCCAAACATTATTGTTCAAATGTGTAGTTATCTCCTAACAATTTTAGAAGATTTGTATTTGCTCTTGTGTGTACTAACATTTCAGGAAAAATGAACTCCAGACTATGAAGACTTCAAATTAAATTCAGCATGAGATACTTTATACAATTTGAAGCTTGCACTTTTCTTAAAAATCAAATTGAAAGGGAGTGATAGTAATTTGAGTGAATAAAAACATACACACACATAAGGAGATCATATAAAATTCATACTGATCGTACGGGACGATATAAGTTCGTACTGGATGATCAGACAGTTATCTCCTATTGAGCACATGGAACGAATAGGAACTTGCTCGAAAAAAAAAAATTTCTAAGTCCTATTCATCCAGGATGAAATTAAGTATCGTCCAGGACGATTGGTTCACTGTAAAATTTTCGTCCAGATGAAATTAAATTATCGTCAATGGCGATTGGTCCTCTGGAAAATTTGCGTACATACGAAATTAATAATCGTCCAGGACGATCTGGTCTCTGGAAAATTTTCGTCCAGACAAAATTAAATTATCGTCCATGGCGATTGCTCCTCTGGAAAATTTTCGTCCAGACGAAATAAATAATCGTCCAGGACGATCGGTCCTCTGTAAAATTTTTGTCCAAACGAATAAATTTTCGTCCAAACGATTAACCGACTTAGAATGGTTTTCAGCAGTTTCTAGAACCGACCTTGTAATAACCGTTTGTACCGGACGAACCTAGTTCGTACGGGATGATCAGCTGTACGAAGATATTTCGTACACATATACAAATGGGGTCGTTTCAAATCGTTTAAGTAAAATCGTCCAGGATGATCCACGATTGTACGGGACGATCCACTGCGTACAGAATTGAATACTTGCAGTGTTTGAGCGGTTTTTCTTATCTTTTGTATAATAGTCCAAATTAGACTGCCACCCAATCTTGTTGTCATTTGATCTTCATGCCTCTTGAGAGAATAGCCAAGGAGAGAGTGGAAGAGTGCATTCAAAGGAGGATTCCTACCATTGGAGCGAGAAGGCTTCACTTAGATTTCAAAGGTAAGAGTCTCTACTTGTGAATTGGGATTACTTCACTCTTTTCCTTCTTCCTTCTAGATTCTTGTGAGAAGATCTGTCAAGAAGATCCGGTCCTCTGCCGACACTTGGAGAGAGTGAACAGACGAAGGGTTCTCTGCCCACACTAGGAGAGTGTGAAAGGACGAAGGGTTCGCTGCCTACACTTGGAGAGTGTGAATAGCCGAAGGGTTCTCTGCCCACACGAGGAGAGTGTGAAAGGAAGAAGGGTTCTCTGCCAACACTAGGGATTGTGTAAAAGGACGGACGGTTCTCTGCCGCACCGAGTTATGGTGAAAAGAGGGATTTGTAAAGGCTTCTCCGCCTTACTGTGGGTGCTAAAGGAGAGTCACTATTGGTATTAGTGCAATACTCAGAGGGTGCCTCTGGGAGTGGATGTAGGTCTGGTTTTAGACTGAACCACTATAAATCTGGTGTCATTTACTTTATTATTTTTACTTTTTCGCATTTTATTTTTGATTTTAAAAAACTCTGTGGTTGAAAAATGTTTTCTACAAAAACTTAAAAGTAAATTTTCATTTTGGTTCAACATAAATTTTATTTAAAATTTTTAAACAACCAATTCACCCCCCCCCCTCTTGGTAGCCTTGGAACATTAACTTAGGTTTAACAACCTATTTACTAGACTCAACATTTTCCACCCACCAACCCTTGATGAGCTGGCCAAGCAGATAAAAAGAATGTGACCAAAGTGTAATTAGAAAATGATGCTAGAATGAGGGGTGGGATCGATCATAAGATCCTTGAAGATTACTACTTTCTTAATATGGAGAAATGATAGAATATTATATACTTGAATTGATCGATGATAAAGCATCGGCACTGAGAATATGTCTCGTCTACCCATGCTAGGAGCGTCAAACTATTCAAGTAAGCTAGTTACCCCCCCTCCCCTCCCCAACTTCCAAAAGGATTAAACTTTGGTCGAGACAGGTATTCCTATCTCCCGATTCTCTACTAGAGACAACCATCATTAGAACAATAATATAGGCTAGTTGTCTTACCTGGCGAGTTGAGATCGGTATCATGGGTTTGTGAGGAAAGTCTAAATTAAAGACTACTGATGGTCTAACATCCACCTAAGTGTTGAGGTTTGATAAAACCAGATAGTGATGATCACTTTTGATATTAAAATGTTTGTCAAATATCGTAGAAGAAGGCTGAGGTAATGAAAAGGGTTTTAGCTAGTGTTGGCAAAGTAGTCTATATAAGACTTATAAAAACTAACAACAACTAAGAAACCACAAAAATTCTTGTAGCTCATTAAAAAATTCCTTATTGTGCTCTAACGAGAAGGGATAATCATCTGAATAATTCATACTCTCTTACTTCTTAGGGGGCTTCTTAAAGAGTCAACTAAATAGTGGTTACTAAATTGCTTTTGTAATTGGAGGTAAGGAAACTTCTTCTTAGTATATGCTTCCATTAGGTGTTACCCTTCATGCACACTAATTAGGAAGCAAAAATAGTCCCACTATGAAAGATATTCATGGGAATAGATAGGATGAGGGAGTATGATACCAGAAAATCTGACCTAATTAGCATCAATGGAGGTAAGAAGAAAGAAATCAAAAAATTCATGTATAAGAAGAATACTAATCTATTTTCAAAGTTCATGCCACGACGATCCATAAGGTAGGGTAGTTTTGTTGATGCATTCCTTTTGAGATGAGAAGGAAGTGGAAGTGGATCTGTATAAAAAACTTCTTTCTTTTTCTTTCTCATTTTGAAAATATAAATAATGGGAAAAGGTGAAGTTTTATATGGCATAAAAAGGAAATCCAATCTTGGTCAGACTTGATTTGAACCCTAGTTCATATTCAAGTTGGTTCAATGAGGGCGACCACAAAAAGTCACCTATTAGGATTGTCCCTGCTTAGTCCCCTAATTTGGTAGGACGTGGACATACATGACTTCTTCTAATGTTTGAAGACCAAGAAAAGAAACTCATGACCAGACTAGAGCATGTTGTGATACAAGAAACCTAGTAGGTGGCCTTGCTTTGACCGTGTCTCCTGTGAAAAATGGAACGTAGAGATCATGAATGCGAGGAATAGGATATGATCAAACTACACTGATCATATGTGCATCCTAGAAAAAACAAACTCAGTTGGAGAGGCCTAGCCTAGTCTGATCAGTTAGAAATTGGATATCTCACTTTCATTAAAAAATTCCACCTCATGTGCCAAAGTCAAATGAATGTTGTGATCGATCCCTAAGCTAATGTTTGGTTCCTATCTGATGTCTAAAAGAAATCCCTTTTAAGCCCAATGGATACCAGGTTTTGGCTAATTCTATCTCAATTGATTCCCTGATTGAGGTGGCAAATTTCTCCTCTTCTTAACTTTAGTCTCGCAATAGTCACAGGATCAGAACCCTTTCTTGCTTTAAGTCAAGTGTATATTAAGTTTTCAGTACTAGGAAAGCTGTAATCCAATTCCATTCTAAGACTTTTTAGTTTATATATATATATATATATATATATATATATATATATATATAGTTGATCATCTTATCCCCTATCCCTTCTAAGCTCCTTCCCCCTTATCCCTTCAATCTGGTTGTTTGTCTCATTCCCTCCTGGTAGGTCGAGTAGCTTCGAACCTACTTTCCTGCATCCTCGGGGGAATACCCGGATTAGTAGCTTCTTCAACTCCTCTCCTATGAAGGGAAGTCAGTCTTTAGCTGCTTGAACTGCTTTCCTTCAATACCAGGTAGTATAGTATCCTAGCTTCACTCCCCGCCTCTAAATAAGAAGCTTTCCTTGCCCTAGATAATTCAGTAGCATTAAAACCACTAAATAAAGTAGATAACTCTAGTTGAAGAAGTGTTAGAGAATGTTTTGACTCAACCAAGGAAAAGGCATATAATAGAACAAGGTCTAAAAGATTATCTTGTTTGGATAGCGATTTCTCCATCTTCATTTCGCTTGTATGGAATCAAGAAAAGTGGTTGGGATGGCCATCTACTAAGAGCTATTAGGAGCTAACTAGCTATATTGGTAATCGTCTAAACCGTATAATCACGACAGCCCTTCTCTTCTCCTTCCAAAGCAGTCGAGCTTTCTGGAGATGGATTCCAACCTTTGATCGTTAAAACCTCTCCAATAAAAATATTTGTATACATAGAAGTTTAGGGGTCATTATGGATCAACAAGTTGATAAAGGAGATAGATAAAGAAAGAACACTGAGAAAGTACCCAAACCTTTTTCTGAATTGCCCTTGCCTTGTCGTGCAACCATAGTTGGGCTAATTCTCATCCGGTTGGAGCCAATCCTACTAAAGGGACGGACTAATATTCCTCACTTCATATGCAAGAATCTAAATGAGTGGAAGGCTTTCGAATAGTCAATATATATGCATAGTCCTAATAAATCCTGACTTCATGGAAATAAGGAAAGCATTTTTTTCTCATACCAAAATGTATAGAACCATTGCAACCTAGGGTTAGTTCAGGGTAGTCTAGTTCTAAAATAGTAGTTCATTCACTCAAAATGCCATGCATTTATAGTATAGTCAAACTATCCATAGTCTATTTTGAAGATAGTTGGTTATAGGCTGGGTACGACCTATTTCTTCTTTTCTTGAACGGATAGTCTAATCGAAAGTTGACCCTAGCCCTCGGAGAGGATAAAGAGTAGAGTTGTTTTGCCTTTGACTCATTAGCATGAAAGAGTCTGTTCCCACGTAACTTCAACAAGTTTCATTCTTACTCAAAGACCGAACTGGGAATAGAAGAAGAAGCCTCTAATTACCCAGATCAGTTTCTAATAATAATATAATAGCTCTAGCATAGGGTAGAGAAAGACACTTAGTTACTAGTGGCAATAAGCACCCTTAATATTTAGTCACGGAAGTAGAAGTCTGAAAGAGAGATAATTTATTCTCACCTTAACCTTTGTCAATTTTTTTCTTTATACAAAGCTTCTCATAGGTGGAGTATTTTCTGTAGAGCTTCTAGTTAATAGTATGTAAGTACATCCCCATTAAACCTCTTTGGAAACTGCATTCAGAATTAATGGGTTAGGGATAGTTTAACTCAGCTAAAACCAAGAGCTTCTTCTATTTAATATTCTACATCGGCCATATCCTCTTAATAATCCAAAGATTAATTTGGTAACCTTGCATCCGATGTATCAGTTTTTTTCCTCACACAAGAAAGTTAGAAGGAAAGGCATAAATCAGGTACTATGAAACCATATAAGCATGATATTAGATAGTTGTTATTACGATTTTACCCATGATGGGATTATTGGGCTAGGATGCTAAAGAGATGGGTATTAAAGAGTCTTAGCCTGTAGTAGCTTGATAGTAAGAAGAGTCTAAAGGCCTAACTGTGGCTATTAAATCAATTATTCTTATTCATGCTTTCTTTACTTCTTTTTAGAAAGCTATAGAAGCAGATTAACGTGAACAATATGTGACATTAGGCCTTTATATGATTACAATAAAGATCAAGTTAATTAGTCAGGGAATTCCCCCCTCCTTTGGAGGAGGCCTACTACTAGAAGAGCTTACCAGACTATCATATATTATTAAGGAGTAAGGCTGGATCAATTTTACTCTATGGCTAGTGTGGTTCACCACACTAGCTAATGTCCAAATGACTTGACCCACTAACTAAAAGCATTATCTATGAGGAAATGAGTTATCATATAAGAATATTCTAAGCTAGTGAAGGTCATGCTGTTAGCGCTTACACCTTTCAATAATAAGAATATTGGAATACATACCACGCAGTTAGCTTCATATTAGAATTCTATCTCAATTGGATTTTATCTACATCATTACCTACTACTCCGCATTCTTTCCATATCTTACCATTATAACTCCCTAACTAAAGAGAGGATTACTACAACAATAAATGTATATCTTTAGCGCACTTACCCTAACCTTTGGGTGAAAACTCATTGATCCTCTAGTGAGGATGAGATGAAGTTTGAGCCTAGGTTCGAATTTGATTCACTCAAAACCATTTTTTGGACCTTGGGCATCACCCCGCTTAAGTGTGTTTCTTAATCATGAACTAAGTTTTTTATTTAACACTCTCTACTACTCTATTCATATGAATCAAAAAATAGGTTAATATTAGACTAGCCAGTGTTCACGCAATGCTTTAGTTCGCAATGACTATTTATAGATTGTAGTAGTCCATATCATAGTTTGGCCAATTCACCTAAACTCTTTCAAAAAATCATGGTTAAGTGATGGTTATGCTCTTTGATAGATTAATCTATACCAATCAGAATTTCTTCATAGGTTAGTGATGACATTGAGGTCGCAAAGTCCAGGTTGACTAGACAATACATCATTACCTGCCTAGTTGCCCAAAGATACATAAATGTGCCTTCTTTGCGACCAACTATCTATTCTAAGAAAATAATTACTTTTCACTTCCAGCTCAGAAACGTAGGAGGGGAACGAAGTAGCCCTTTGGGAGAAGCGATAGGATCAACTTTTGTACTATTAGCTCAAGAAGAAAGAAAAATAGATAGGCTCCAAATAGCCTAGGGTGAAAAAGCATATTCTATTAGAACACTAGGATTCATTAAAGTTGAACCCCATCATGAGATAGGGAAAAACATTCTCTCAAGGTTGTTAAACATAATTTGTGTAATTCTTGTCTATTGAGTCTAGTGAATAGGTTGTTAGACCTAAGTTAATGTTCCAAGGCTACCAAGAGGGGGGTGAATTGGTATTTTAAAAATTTATTCCCTCTTTGAAAATGTGTTGAACCAAAATGAATATTTTTATTAAGTTTTTATAGAAAACATTTTTCAACCACAGAGTTTTTAAACAAAAGAATAATGCGGAAATTAAAAAACAGTAAAGTAAATGACACAAGATTTATAGTGGTTCGGTCTAAACCAGACCTACATCCACTCCCTAGAGGCACCCTCTGAGTATTGTACTAATACCAATAGTGACTCTCCTTTTGCACCCACAGCAAGGCGTAGAAGCCTTTACAAACACTCTTTTCACCACTACCCGGTGCGGCAAAGAACTGTCGTCCTTTTACACAATCCCCAGTGTTGGTAGAGAACCTTCCGTCCTTTCACACTCTCCTAGTGTGGGCAGAGAACCCTCTGTCTGTTCACACTCTCCAAGTGTAGGCAGTGAACCCTTCTGTCCTTTCACACTCTCCTAGTGTGGGTAGAGAACCCTTCGGCTGTTCACACTCTCCAAGTGTAGGCAGCGAACCCTTCGGCTGTTCACACTCTCCAAGTGTAGGCAGCGAACCCTTCGACAGTTCACACTCTCCAAGTGTAGGCAGCGAACCATTCGGCTGTTCACACTCTCCAAGTGTCGGCAGCAAATCGGATCTCCTTGATAGATCTTCTCACAAGAAATCTAGAAGGAAGAAAGAAAAGAGTGAAGTAATCCAAATTCACAAGTAGAGATTCTTACCTTTAAACACCAAGTGAAGTCCTCACACTCTAGTGGTAGGAATCCTCCTTTGTATGCTCTCTCACACTCTCTCCTTGACTTTTCTCTAAATAGGCATGAAGATCAAATGACTAAAAGATTAGGTGGCAGTCTAATTTGGACTATTTATACAAAAGATAAGAAAAACCGCCCAAAAACTGCAAGTTTTCAATTCTGTACGCAGTGGATCGTCCCGTACGATCGTGGATCATCCTGGGCGATACTTAAAAGCCTTGAAACGAACCTCTTTGTATATGTGTACGAAATGTTTTCGTACAAGCTGATCGTCCCGTACGAACCATGTTCGTCCGGTACGAACCATGTTCGTCCGGTACAAACAGTTATTACAAGGTCTGTTCCAAAAACTACAGAAAAACCGTCCTAAGTCGGTTGTATCGTCTGGAAGAAATTTTGTTCATCTGGACGAAATTCTTACAGAGACCAGATCGTCCTGGACGATATTTAATTTCGTTTGGTAGAAAATTTTACAGAGAGCAGATCGTCCTGGACAAAATTTAATTTCGTCTGGACGAAAATCTTACAGAGAATAAATCATCTCGGACGATTTTTTAATTTCGTCCTGGACGAGTAGGACTTAAAAAATTTTTCTGACCAGTTCCTATTCGTTCGATGTGATCCTAATAGGAGATAACTGTCTGATCGTCCCGTACGAACTGATATCGTCCCGTACGATCAATATAAATTTTATATGATCTCCTTATGTGTGTGTTTATGTTTTTATTCACTCAATTACAATCACTCCCTTTCAAGTTTATTTCAAAGAAAAATACAAGCTTCAAATTCACAAAGTATTACATGCTGAATTTTATTTGAAGTCTTCGTAGTCTGGAGTTCGATTTTCCTGAAATGTTAGTACATACAAGAGCAAATACAAATCTTCTAAATTTGTTAGGAGATAACTACACATTTGAACAATAATGTTTGGAATCATCAAAACTATACAAGTTGCAAAAATGTAAAACATGCAAATAGCAACTATCTTAACATTGTCTTGGCTGCAATCAAAAGTTAGCCTTCTTGAAATTGGAATTGCACATGAAGAATGTCTTTCAAAAACATAAGGGAAGGAAGGATAGGATTCACAATCAGGTTTTAGGAACCTCCTCCAATTCCATCTCTTATTATAGGAATCCTAACTTGGTATGTAAGCTTAAGAAAGTGATTTACCTTACAGACACCGAAAGGCTAAAGCATGATATGATTAAAGTATACACAGATAGAAGTAGCTGCTTAGGTCTTAGGTAATGTAATATGAATTACTAATTAAATATAAAGAATATAATCCATGGCTATTGATTTGGAATATGCTTTTCTGGTTAAGCAAAGTAGGGACTTTTTATATTGCATGGCTTAGTGCTTTCATATTGATAGGATAATTAACAAGACTTATGCAACTATAGCAGACACGTATGGATGGTAGATCCTAGTCCTAAGTATAAGTACAACAGGGACCATCAAATGCAAAAGAGGGTGAGGAAGGATCTACTAATAAGCATGAAAAGGTTGACCTATAAGCCTTCTCTGTTGTCCTTGAAGTGGAAGTGACATATGTTTTAATTCTAAAAGTGGTAGCAATATAGTTCTTACTTCATCCCCAACTTTGCTCTTGGCTTGGAAGGAAAGGTGCGGAGCAAGGAGTAGCGAATGCCATTTTCATTTTAGGAAAGAACTCATTCTCACTACATTCGAGCTAATAAAATTACCTTTCTCTAAATTCCCTCTTTATTTGTTTTTGCCCACTCCATCACTCACTCTGCTATAAGAATCTTGAAGGAAGTTACCTTGGATGTGCGACTATCTAAGCCTCTTGGAGAGACCTTAAGAACCTTATAGAGCACCTCTATAACATAGAGTGGAATGCCATTTCATTAAAAGAGTGTATGGTAGTGTGACCTTAAGCATATAAAAATCTAGAGTTATAGAATGTAGAGTACTTAAAGCTACCAGAAAGATTTCACAAACTATTTCATAATAGAGTCCTTTCTTTGTTTACCTATAGACATAGGCCGAGTACTAGATGTAGCATCTCTATTGTGAATTGCCTCTCAGATGAGATCTGGTGAAAGTTCAAGATATAACCATTTCTTAGTATTAAAAGTGGTCTTGTAGATATTCAATTCTTTCTAAAGTCCTAATCCCTCTAAAATTCAATAGATTAATGTCATATCCTATCCCTTAGTACCTAACATTTCTTTCTCTTTCTCAATTCTAAAGCTAGTCACTTCATCCTTTAGTAAATAGTCTATCCCTATCTAATCTGAGCCAGATGTTTAGTTCCTTCTTGCTGGTGGTCTAGGTTCAGAACAAGAACCTTCTTCTTCTTACTTTTAGGAAAAAAAGTTGAAATTATAGGGGCGATGAAATTGATCAAGACTTAATCAGTGGAATGAAATGCAATGAGAACCAGATTGGAGATCCCCATACTTTAGTGAAGAGAGAGTTCTCTAGAATCATCTGATTATTTTAGATCTAGTTTGGAAAATGAGGGAAGAGAAAAAAAAGGACTTTTCACCGTGAAGAGTTATCTACAATTGATTCTCATTTAGAAGGGTGAGTTTGATTATGGATTTCTGCAATCACCTTTTCCCAGCCTTGCATCCCCTTTTCCAATCTTTCTTTCCAATGCAAAGAAGAACATTTACTTTCTAAGTTCAAAGTGTGTTCTGAGCGCAACAAACCCATTTTTTCCGCTATGATAAGAGACTGCATACACTTGGAAACTCACTTGTGGGGCATGAACAATCCTATGTTAGAACTTTCTTTTTACATTTCATATAACATCTTCTTTTCATACTTTTGAACCTATAGTTTTGCTTCATATAGTTCATATTGCATGGAGAAAATAAAAGTCTGAAGCATGTGATTCCTTAGAACACAATTTTCTTTTGACTTTCTATGGGACTATTTCTTTTATTCACAACTTCAAATAAGATGAAAAAGTCACTATCGGTATTATTCCATTTTCTTTAAAAAAAATAGTCAATTTCATTGATTATAGCTCTGGATAGGACTCTTGGTAAGATTAGCTTTAATTCATTCTCTCCTTTCTTTTAGGGAAGAAGAATTACTATTTGCAAATGACCCCTATCCTATGCCCCACCTTGACCTACCAATAGGACTGACTCCCGATATACTATCCTTCACTAAAGAGATTCTTAAGCCCTGAAACCTAAAAAAAAGCTCATTTGATAATAAAGGATTATTAATTAGGATCTCCTCTGCTTGAGGAAAGAAAAACAATCTTAACAGGAACTTCTCAGTCGCTTCTTTCAATCGTGCCTCCCATTCCATTACCCCAAGCCCAAAAAGCTAGTGCATGTCGGATGTTGTTTTCGGGAAGAACCGAAGGTGCTAGCAAAATGAAGAAATTCCTCAGACTGTGAAAAAACACAAAATTTGTGTTTTCCTTTTTCTATTATACGACGATATTGCAAGTTGAGTTACATTATTGAGTTACTTTTGTTGGTATTGAGTTTAATCCCGCGCCCAGTCTTGATACCTAGGGCGTAGCATAAAGAATAGATCTTTCTTATTGTCTTATAAGCCACGCATGACCTACTCCTCTACTTGCTCTTTCCTAAAAAGATAAAAACAAAGTACATGCACTCAATAGATAGCTAGTTTGGGAATCTAACAAGTTAGTGGTTTCTCTTTTATCGACAGGACTTAAACATTTTTGAAGTATGTGAGTGACGTAGGTCAGGGATGATGCTAAGCACACCTTTTAGATTCTTATCTCCTAGAAAGAAATAAGTAGTCTGAAAGATCATTTGCCAGCAGGTTTGAAGTTAAGGCATTCAATCATCCTTTCATTTTCAGACCTGAAAAAGGGAAAGATGGAAAAGAAGGGTTGGAGGTTCTTTATTCCCTTCACACAGGTTACATGGATTTGTTACTAAATTATTAATCAATGGTCAGTACTGCTTATCCTTATATAGAAATAAAAGGCACTAAAAGAATTTTGACTCAAAGCTATATCGTTTAAGAGAAAGATATCGATTTATTACTACGTGAGATGTAAGAGAACTCCCCAATGCACTCACCTTTCTCTAATTAACATTGGGAAAGAAAACACTTTCCTTCTACTAGAATAGCTAATTATCTAGTATGACTCTTTCTATGGTCTATTAGATCAGCTAGACCGCCATTAAAAAGAATGACTCTGATTGGATGATGGGGAAAGAAAACACTTTCTTAAGCATAATAACTTACTTCCTATATCCCATCTCTATTTGTCTAGTAAGAAAATATCTCCACTTTCAAGGTTATCTAAAACTAGTTCTCTTCATTATGAAAAGCAAATCAGTGATCCACAAATCATTCAAACAAAGTTATCTAAAACTAGTTCTCTTACTTACCACCACTAAATTGTGTAATGAAGAGAACTAGTTTTAGATAACTTACTTACCACCACTGATTTGCTTTACACTGGTCGAGCATAATAACTTACTTACCACCACTAATTCGTGGAAGAATTTTTGTAATAAAGAGAACTCCACAAATCATTCAAACAAAGTTACTTTCTATTCCGCTTTAGTGGCTTCTCAGCATTAAGAAATCCAAGTCTGACTTTTCCTTTTTTGAGTCGTTACCACATGACCAAAGAATAGAGATTCGACTTAGTAGGGAGCTTGGTACCTATAACAAGTAACAGGGTGAAAAATCATCTTACCAGGAAGATTTGTATTCCTAATGTGAAAAATGGGAGTTGGCTTTCTCTTAATTCATTCCTCCTTTTTTTTATTGAATCCATCTTTTTGATTTGAAAGAGAAAGAGTAAGCTGCATCCGATTCCTATTATATTTTATGCTTGTTCTCCTTCCCTTTAGTTTGAGATCCAATTTCAATTCCTCCTATTATCCTTTTAGGAGGCTTTTCAAGGTATTATAAGAAATAAGGTAAGAAAGCACACCCTATTAAATTTCGAGTCTTAAGGTAATCCCTTGGGAAAGAAAGTGTAATGAAGTGATCCACATTATAAAAGTCAAATCAGTGTTGGTAAAACTACTTTTAGATAAAAACAAGCCTTAGGAATTCTCGATGATAAGAAATAATGTGGATCATCTAAGTGTTTCATAGCAAAGATGGAAGAAAAGTTACACAAAATTTGAAATATAAGTCAAACTGCTTCCTTTGAGTAAGAATGATATCATTCACATAAAGAAATACAACTCGATGCCCGGTTTGGTTAGTGAGGGCGGCTCCTCCGTTGTGGGTGAATGGGAAACCCGACTCTATGAACCCGAGGAAAGGCTATATAGCTTCCGTGAGGGCGTGATTACCATAGCTTTTCATAGTGCTAGTAGGAATGCAAGTGAATGAATTCCATCCATCCCCTAGCGAGGTTTTACCTTATTTTAGTAGGGTGTGTTACAATAATACAGTACTGATGGGGTGGTGGGGGCATGCTATCTACCTTAGATCCTTTATTGCCCTGTTTTGTGACTTTCCTTATTTTCTACTTCCATGAGTAAGTCAAAAGAGAGAAAGGGACAACTATAATACATGAGTCATGGAGGTTGCATGCCACGAGGTCCCTATGGATAAGGGGACAATAAAGAATTTCTTTTGAGAGTAAGAAGCCCTCTGCCATCCATTCCATTACATTCATCTTATTGAGTACTATACCATGTCAGACAAGATACATCTATGGAAAGAAAGGTACAACTGTTAAGGAACAATAAAAAAAAGAATCATTTTTTTCTTTCTATTGATATGGATCCCAGTTCATTTTGTTATTACCGTAACTACGTCTTTCCTTTCCATACCTACCTACATAGTAGTTGTCTAGGGAACAAAATTATTAGAGCATAAGAGAATTCACATTAATGATTTTAGCAAGAGCAGTCAGACTGACTACTATATCTGGTGACTGCTAGTATACAGTAAAGTAAAAAGTTTTGGTAAGTACAGCCATTTCGATGGAGCCTCTAGGATCCCATGCAAACCCCCATAATATTGTAAAGGGATGATATTAGGGGAAGTAATGAGTGGAGATTCCCTCGCATAGAGCTTGATGAGGAAAGACTCTCACGTTTGATTTTGAGGGTGGGCGTATCTTGACCCTACTATTTTTATGCCTTTGCAATCTTATTTGGTTCAATTCTATTTGTGACCTTTTCTCATATGTGGGTCTCTACATCTTATTGGGTAGATTCTAAAGTAACTTTCATTTTGATAGTGAATTGTTTTATTCAGAATAATAGAAGTAAAGAATCATAATCGAACAGGGCCAGGACAGTTTGGTAAGCAAGACCCCAATTATGTAAGAACAAACTCTTAGTTCTTTCTCTTCATTTTGTAAGTGAAAGTTCATAAAATTTTTTCCAAGAAACATAGATCAAGCACGCAACAGGCATTTTGTTTTCATTTGAGATAGTCCAAGAGTTGGTTGTCTCCTCTCCTTTCAATCTTGTATAGCAAGACAACCTTTCCTGTTCAGTCTCTTATATTCATTTATAATAATATACTTTATATCCTATCAATCTATACAATATTCTCATATGTATCATTATCCTTGAAGTCGCTCCCTCCTTGTAACTTGTATTCATCTATGACTTGTCTCCCGAATCAATCCATTTCTTAGGATTATTTGCACAGGTGTCTTAGTTCTTCTTTCATGACACTCAATCATCTTACTTTTTTTGAGCTATCGCCTCTCCTTAAAATAGTAGTCGAGCTACTTAATTCCTCTCTTTTGTATACGAGATGTAAGTAATTGTCTCATTTGCTAGTGTGACTGTGACATTTTTTTTATAGAGCTTGCGCCTTTACATAGCCGGAGCAGTGAGCATCACTAGTCTTCCAAGGGGGTGGAAGAATGATACATATTCTTCTTGTTATGGATCCCCTAAAGGATTAGTAAAGCTCCCTTCTAGTTAATGTATTTTGACTTGTTTTTTAAAAAAGAAAGATAGCTTATTCGAGTTAGCTCTTGAGCTGGCTCTGTCGGGCTGCAAGAAATGTATATTCTTGTTCATAATCATTTAGCACCTTTGACCTACCACATCATCCTTTGGTTTCCTTTCTAGCCACTCCTTACCTCTAGTGTTTTCAAGGGCTCCAGGAGCAGAGTCTTTGGGAACTGAGGTGCTAGGAAGGTTGCTGCTAAGAAAGAAGAAAGAAAAAGAGGAGTGAGTGTTCTATGAGGATATTGAGATTGGCTTAGTGTTTAGTGTACCTTAGTATGAGATACCTAAGATAAAAGGAACGAGGAGAAGAATCGATAAGGATTCCATTAAATCCTAAACATAGAATCATGAAAAAGAATTCTTTTCTATATATAAGACAAGCTTTTGTCATGTTTGAAACTTCTTCTTTCAAAAATTGGAAAAGCCTATTTCATAATTATGAATATTCCTCATAACATTAATAATTTATGGAAATTCTTCTTGATATTGAATATCTAATATATCTTTTGGATTTTACCAATTCGCCATTGTTTGGTGAATTAAAATCCACTTATTGAAGAACTGCTCTATTCGATGGTCGTTTACAATATCATTTCAATTGTTTTCAAAAAACAAAGAGCAAAATTACTCTCTATTGGAAGGATCGGTTAGAATAGATATAACTTGTTGTTCATAAATTGGTGTGTAGTAAAATATATAAGAAAAGGAAGATCGGGAGGCCTCTTAATTCCTCTGCCTCTCCTGGTTTGTTGCTACAGAAGATACCTCCTATGAGTGTCCTTTATAAAAGCCACCCACACTCTCCAATCTAGGAACCCTCACTGATGTTTCTGATTGAGGGCATGGTCGATGAGTCTCTTGGTGGCAAAGGAAACCTTTTTCCTAAAGTATTATTATCTTCATCTAAGTATGACAGCAGCATCTTCTAGAGTTCTTGATTCCCAAGAAAAAATCAGGGATACAAGAAAACCTCTGAAATACCACCAGTGCCCATACCGACAAAAGAGGCAGAGGAAAGAGTTTTTCAGGAACATTTGAAAAAGGGGATTCCAATAAGTAAGGAAAGATAGAAAATTCTTATCAATAAATAAAGAAAATTAAGAAATCAGAAGATTTTTTTTCATAAATGATTGGAATTAGAATCTACGGGAAATGCCCTTCTTAATCTTCAATCTAGGTGCATCATAAGATAAGCTTTCCTTTTGATGTTCATCACCTCTCCTTCTAGTGCCCCTTCTCCTTTTGGATATAATCATCATTGGTCCTTATGACTACATGCATTACGAAAAAAGAATTAGGCCCTATAGGGAGATCAAGTCACAAGTCTAGTATATGGACCTTTATTCTATTTGGAAAGAGACCCTCAAGTGAAGGTAGAAGGAAGGTCACTTTGAAAATAGAAAAGACAAAGTCTACAAACTAGTGAGAAATAGAGCATTTTTTAATGGAAGATTAGATGAAAGGCGAAGAGCTTGTTTATGAACTAGAAATGAAATTTGATCTAAAATTAAAACTACCGGAAGGATAACTTCCACTTTTAAAAGTGAGAGGGGGAGGAAATCTATTCCAGTTTCTAGATGCCGGCCATCGAAAGAATTTGGTTAGCAACTTCTTCTCTCTATTCCAACGACCGCCTATATAATTCTATTGAATGGAACTAGCTGTTTCACGTATTTCTTAACAAGGGACATTACAAGTACACTAAGACTTTCGAAAGTAGTAATTTCAATATCAATCCAAATCTCTCCTCTCCAATAAGGAGAAGTAAAGAGATTCCTAATAAGTCAGCTAAGACTAAAGAAAAAGAGAGAATGAGAGAAGAATAGAATGGCAGAGACCTATAGATTACCAATAGACTTCAACTCGATTTATTTCGTACATATTGAAGCTATTTACACTCTTTCTTGATCTTTTCACTATGAACACAAACTTTTTTGAACTGCAAAGTGAAGCACTAGTTTCACAACCTAGCTTCACTCCTTTGCCTTTTCTTTTGCTTTAGCCCTACTCTTGCGAGCTAGTTTGCTCCTCGACGAGAGGGTCACTCCTACTTACTTTTGAATAAAAATAGAGAAGTGGGACTGTTAGTCATGTTTTGCCTTTCCCTAACAAGTGAAGAAAAAATAGTGGATGGGTATTTTTCACAAGTGTTTTTAGTGTGCCAATTAGCTTGCAGAGAAGATCTAGCTATATGTATAAGTCAGCAGTGATTCAAAACACACGCATGCAACCTCCCTCTACTCTAGTGCTCTCGGGCAATTTTCTAGCAATCTAAGGTTTTCCTTTTGATCTCTCTTCTGGCTACTCTTGGCATGGATTCATATGGATGTTCTTACTATTTTTGTTGCTTCTTTATTTTTGGAGCTGGTTTTGCATTTTGTTTTCATTATTTTTTTCATTTCTATTAGTCTAAGAGATTACGACACCATCATCATCTTTCCCACCTAAATGCTAGGGTTCTTAAAGGAAAATCTCATTCCTTTAAATTTGTACTTTCCAGCTCTTCATCTGCTTCATACTAGCTTCAGTTTTTTTGTACTTCATTTAATGGATATCGCACTTTTGTGTTTGATGATTCAGTTGCATCATAGTTGGTTGCTCCCTTTTCTCTTACTTTAGTTTGAAAGTTTTTGCTTAGGCGCCCTAATCTTGACATTATTCACAAATATTTCATTAATATGAAGCTTATGGGCTCCTTCCATATTATCTTACTTTATCCCATACATGTAGTGATTCAATTGAGCAATGACTTGGATTATAGACGTATTTGTTCCATAAGATCTTACTATATTTAGGCCTATCAAATGAGACTTCTCAAATGGACACCAGATTTTGATGTCCGTGAGGAGTCTCCAATTGCCCCTTTGTGGGTTTCTTTCCCTAATCCGAGGCTTCATTTTTTTAACTCGCAAAGTTTTTTGGGATTCCATCTATTCTTGGTAGGTCATTACAAACGGACTAAGCTACAGCTTCAGTTTCTCGTCCTTCGGTGGCCCAAGCTTTAGTTGAGTTAGATATCTCAAAAATGCACTATACTGAGATATGGATTGGATTCAAATTGAAAGTCTATTTTTAGAAAGATGAATTTGAAAATTTACCTATTTTTTTTCTCATTGTAAGATGCATGGGCATGGTTTAAGTGTTATAAACTCCATCTACATCTTAAGAGAGAGAATGAGATGCTTAAGCATTCTAATGTTAAACAAGGTATTTTGACTGATCGTGAAAATTTTAATTTGAATCATGCTATTCTTGAGGCTACTGGTGAGAAAGCTCATGGTAATGTTGTAGATACTTTACAGCCTTATCTACCTCAAATCGAACCAACCTCCTCTATTGGGGTTGAACATCTCAATGATTAAAATGTGGATCCAAACCTGAAGGAAATTTTACATTCTAACCTCCTCGGCATGGAGGAACAAATATTACCTAGAAATTCTAATAACATTAATGTGCATTCTTCTTCATCTAATCCATGTTTTTATAATCAAACATTATCTGATATGTTGGTTGCTTCTTTATATACTAATTGTTCAAATCAGCCTGAATCTCATATACTTGAATGTGCAGGTGGGTGGTCATAAAAATGGAAATGAAATGAATGTTGTTAATGAGCTGAGAAATAATATTATTGAAATAGCATAGGCTCTTATCGTGGAGGCAGATTTTCCTCAGGTTGAGAGATAGGTTTGTATCCAAACCGAGGACGTGAAGGAGAAAAGTGGTAATGTAGTGAACAATGTAACCACGGTGAAGATGGTGTTTTCTATATGGAAGGTGAATTGCCTCTTTCTAGGGGGCAGTCAGGTACTATAAATGAAAGTAAACATCCTTTAACTGATCATTAGCATAGTGATGCTTATATTAACATGGAGGATATGGATATGTTGGCTAAAAGTTTTTCTTGAGATTATAATGATACTAGTTATACCAAGGGCCATGATAAGAGTGGTAGGAAGCAAAGGAATATCATTTTACAATCACCTAGAAATACTCGTTCGCATAGTTCTCATTAACAATTATTTTTAATGTTTAATGTTATTATTTGGAATGTTAGGGGTATTGTGTTCCCTTCTTCTAAGTTTAGAGTTAAAAATTTACGCTGTATTTATAATGTATCGACTTTTTTTCTTTCTTGAGCCTCTTATCTCCTCTAATAAGTTACTTGGTACCACTAAATTTCTGGGTTTTAAATATGCTATGTTGAATGTGGCAAATTTTTTTTTTTGATTTTTTAGAAAGATTTTATTCGAGTAGACATTATTGGTGATTTTACTCAAGACATGCATTGTAATATTGAAAGTTCTAATTTTCAATGTTGTGCTTCTTTTATTTATGCTACCTCCTCTCGTCATACCAGAAAGATTTTATGGGATCAAATTATCTATTTTCATAATATTTGCAATCTTGCATGGCCTGTTGGTTGATATTTTCTTAGTATAACCCTCTATGTGCATAGCAGTCTCTCTCCCTATCTATCATTCGATTGAGGATTTTAATGGTATGATAATGGAATGTAACATAAAGGATATTGGTTTTTCTTGTAATAAATTTACTTGGCATTATGGGCATTTATGGAAAAGGTTAGATAGGATTTTATTTTGTTATTATTGGCTTAATTCTTTTAATTCTACTATTGTTGAGCATCTTAGCAGGACCCTCTCTAATCATTCTCCTCTCCTTATTAAAATTAACACTAGAGCTAGGGTCTTCCTTCTCAATTTAGATTTCAAAACATGTGGTTATTTTATGATTCTTTTATGGATGTGATAAAGTATAATTTGCATGCCCCTTAGTATCCGGATAATTCTATCTCTGGTATGAAACAATTTGGGCTTAAGATGAAAAGGTTTGAGAAAGTTTTAAATTCATGGAATAATAATGTTTTTAAAAATCATTTTTTTAACATTTTAATTGCGGAAGATAATGTGAATTCATATTACAGTCAATGTCAATTGGTTCCTTCTGATGCTAATTTATGTCTTTTGAGAGAGGCTAAAGATGGGCTTTATAAATTTCAAGCTCAAGAATAATTTTTTTGGAAGAAAAAAGTGCTTATTTAACATCTGGTTAAAGGTGATAGCAATACTAAATATTTTCTTGCCTTGGTTAAGAAGAAACATGTTATTAATTGCATTCAAAAAATCACCCGTGTTGATGGCTCAGTTATTGAGGATGATGCTGAAATTGCTAATTTAGTTGTTTAACATCTTCAAAATCATCTTATTAAAACCTTTAATCCTTCTATTATTTGCAATCCTTATATAATACCTAATCTTATTTCTCACGATGATAATATTTGCTTTTCTAAATCTCCTTCTTTTGAGGAGATTAAAGATACTATTTTTGGTTTGAGTGGTGATTCTGTGGTTGGTCTGGATGGTTTCATGATGAAGTTTTTTCAGAATGCATGGCCTAGTATTTTTTTTTTTTTAGAAGATGCAAAGTTGCATGGCCTAGTATTTGTAATGATCATTTTTCTTCTGTTATTGACTTCTTTGATGTTAATTCTATTCTTATGTTTTTTTACCTCTACTTCTATTATGCTTATTCATAAGAACAATTCTGTGAGTTCTTGGCATGTTTTTAGACCTATTAGTCAAAACACCTTTTTTTTAAAAACTGCTTTGTAAAATTTTGATGAATCGGTTAACTATTTTTTTGCTAAGCTTATTTCCCCTTTTCAAATAGGCTTTGTTAAAGGGCGTGTCATTGCTGATAATATCCTTTTAGCTAAAGAGTTTTTTCAATATCTGGATGTCAAGGTTAGAGGTGGTAATATGATTCTAAAGCTTGATATTGCAAAGGCTTATTATAATATTGATTAGAATTTCATTTATAATATCATGAATTTATTTTGTTTTGATTTAGATTTTATCAACCTCATTAAAAATTGCATTAAAAGCCCTTGTTTTTCTATCATTATGAATTATAAGAGCCATCGTTTCTTTATGGTGTGTCATGGGTTGAGATAGGGAGATCCTATTTCCCTTGGTCTCTTCATTTTTACTGCTGAGTACCATTCTAGAGGCCTTGTTGATCTTTTTGAGAAGTATCCTAGCCTCTTCTTTAGAATGTTAGGTGGATTTAATATATCTTACTTATGTTTTGCTGATGATTTCATTATTTTTATGAATGCTTCGATGAATTTGAATTGTAGATTTTGAGATTCTTTAACCAATTTGAATTGGTGAGTTGTCTGGCTCTTAAAAGTATTAGTGTTGCATTATTTCTGCTAAGAAAGTTTTGTATGATCATATTGTGGCTATCAAGAATTTTATGGGTTTCAGTCATGATCATTAGCCCTTAAAGTATCTGGCAGTGCTTCTTTATAAGGGTAGAAAGAAGTCTTTTTTTATGATTTAATCATAGTTGTGCGGAACAGACTTTTAACCAGGGACTCTAATTTCTTAAGAATTGGTGGTCAGTTGATTCTTATCAAGAGTATTCTTTGTTCTATACCTATTTAAAATTTTCAAACTTTTCTTCCTACTCAGGCTATGTGTAATAGGATTGCTAGAATTTTTAATAAGTTTTTTTTGAAAGGGACTATTAGTAGTGCTAAAATTCACAGGTCTGCACGAGATATATGTTGTGGGACTTTGAATGAAGGGCTTTGGGGTGTAAGTCTATAAATAATTTGGCCTTTTCTTTTCTCTTTCAAGTTATGGTATAATTTTCATACTAATTTGAGTCTTTGGCCTAATTTATGGCTGCCAAGTATACCATGTGTTATTTCAATAAAGGTAATTCCTAAGTCTTGCAACATCTTTACTCTATTAAATGGGTTGTTGAGCCTTTTATCTTTTGGGGCCTTGGTAATGGTAATATTTTCTTTTGGCAGGATCATTGGTTCAGGGGCCAATCAATTGATTTTATTACTAATACTTCCACCAATGCTACTGTGAAGGTGACTAATTTTTTTTACTAATAATGGTTGGGATTTGGAGAAAACTTCTCGTGTTCTTCCATATTTTATTATTCAACATATTTTGAAGATCCCTCTAAACAATAATTTGAATGATGTTAAGATATGTCCTTTGACTAAAGATAGGTGCTTTAGAATGAAAGTTGCTTGGCATTCATTTAGATCTAAGCAAGAGGCTTCCAAGCTATTCCATTTGATATGGAATAAAAGTATTCCTTCTACGATCTATATTTTTATTTTGAGAATTTTACATAATCTTGTTTTTACAGATGATAATTTGTTTAAAAGAGGTTTTATTCTTCCGTCTAAATGTCGTTGTTGTTTTCATGTGGATAATATGCATCGTATTTTTGTTTCTGGTCCTTTAGCGGTCAATGTTTTGACTTATTTTGATGACAACTTCCATTTAAATTATTTTTCTATTATGGGCTCTATTAAATCTTTTCTTAACCATTGGTTTGTGAAATCCAAATGCCATATCAGAAATGATATTCCTTCCCTAATCTTTTCGTTCTTATGGTTGGATAGAAATATTTTTCGATTTAATGGGGTGGTTAGGAACCATTATAGAATTATTCAAAATACTAAGGATAACGTTGTGGCTCTTTATTCTACTATGTTCCATTATGCCAAGAATTTCAAAAACTACTTCTTTACTATGGTTGATTTAGGTATTAAATTGGAGGTTGATATTCATCATAAAGTTCCTAGGAGTATTTCCTAGATGAAACCTCCTTCCAACTATCTTAAGTTGAATGTTGATGGTGCTAGAATGAACTCTATTGTGGGTTGTGGAGGTGTCATAAGAGACCGTAATAGTAATTACATTTTGGGTTTTGCTTGTCCTTTAGTTAATTGTGATGTCTATTTTTCTACTACCTGTGCTATTTTTCATGGTTTAAGAATTTATTTCAATCATGATTACATTAATATTATGGTGGAGGTTCGTTCTAATTACTGTTATCAATCTTTGAATTCTATGGAGGATACTGTTTGTTCCACTGTCTTATTTTATATGAGGATGGACATTAAGAACTTATTTAGCCTTTTAAATTGATTTTTTTCTTTTATTCTTGAGGAAGGGAATGCTTGTGCTCAGTCGACTGCCAAGTGGTGGGGGGGGGGGGTTGTGGGTTGAATTATATGACTTAGTTCTTTGGTTCTAATCTTTCTTGTGAAAGGCCAATTAAAATTGGATAAAATATGCTTACCTTATTTTAATTCTTAATGGGGATCTGGGAGTTGGTTTTGGTGCCGTATTTGGCTGTGTTTTATCCATCCTTCTTGTTTCTGCTATTTGGATTGTCGGTTTTTCTTTCTCTAGTGGCTGTGGGATTTTTCCTTGCCCTCTCATATTGCTTTAAATTTTTTGACTGGCTTTTTTGCTTAAGGCACTTTTGTCCCGTCTGTAGCTGTGGGAGACCTTATATGATTTTTGGCTGGGTTAACTTCTTTTCCCTGAGAGTGCTTTTCTATAAGTTGCTGGATTAGTTTCTATGCTACTTATTGGTGCCAGGGTTTTTCTATCTTTTGTGTAATGTGTGTGTGTGGTTAGTGGATATCTGGATCAATCTTTTTGTTCCTATGCATTTGCCTTCCTAGAGTTGTTTTAGAGGTTTTTATAGCTATGAATTATGTGTTGTTGTGATGTATCTCATTTTTTTTCCTTTATTTTTATTTGGTTGACTCTAATTTATATTGCTGGTTGTGGATGAGTTTTTGGGTTGGTTCTGAGGTGTTTTTCCTTGATGATTTCTAGGAGCCCTATTTCATTTTTGGTTACTAGCCTTTGTGTGTCTCTATCCTACAGCTCTCGCCTTTGTAGTCTTCTTGCTCAAATTTTTACCTGGAGCCTAAGCATGGATGTGTGGTTGGCTAATCTTGTTGAGGGAGTTGCTACTTAGCTTTGCATGTTTTACACTCTTACAACTTATATGTTTTTGATGATTCCAAATATTATTGTTTTGATTATTATCTTCTCTTAACACATTTTGGAAGATTTGTTTTTGATCTTCTGTGTACTAACATTTTCGAAAAATCATACTCTAGATTGTTGAAGACTTCAAATCAAGATCAACTTATAATGTTTTATAAATTGAAGTCTGTATTTTTCATTTTATTGAGTCTGAAAGAGTGTGATTGTAATTGAGTAACTTTGCACACAAATAAGGGGAGAGCTTTAAAATTCATAATTTTTTTAAACTGATCGTATAGTATGAACCATATACGTACAGGATGATCTGATCAGTTATACTCCCAAACAAGCAATGGAACGAATAGAGAGTGCACAAATTTTTCTAAGTATAGATTGTCCAAATGATATTTATTATCCATCCAAGGACGATGCTCTCTATCTGCATTCGTCCAGATGATATTTATCATTCGTCCCAGGATGATGCTTCTAGATGTGTTCATTCAAATGATATTTATCATACATCCCAGGATGATGCCCTCTGTATGCATTCGTCCATACCATATTTCTATCTCAAGATGATGCTCTATGGATGAGTTTGTCAAGATGATAATATTGTTCGTCCCAGGACGATGGGCTCTAGATTTGCCAAAATGAATTGTTCATCCAAACAATTTTTATGGTTTGTCCCAAAAAGATGAAGACTCTATTCTAAAAAACTTGAAATTTGTATTGCTTTTTCATACCAACGAACTTTCAGAATAACTATTCATACCGAATGAACCAGGTTCGTACGGGACGATGATCGGGTACGAAGGCAGTTCATACCAGTTCACATTAAGTTCGTACACAACAGTTTTTATTCTTTTTGTATGCACAAAAATGGATTGTACAGGACGATCATGGACTGTCAAAAATTGAAAAATGCAATTTTTGGACGGTTTTTCATGTCTTTTTTATAAAAGTTCCAAGTTAAAATTTTATAAAAGTTCCAATTTGTCTCAGGATGATGCTTTATGGATGGTTTTTCATGTCTTTTCTTAAAATCTTTTTGTCATTTGGTCTTCATGCATACTAAAGGGAATTTGAAGGAGAAAGTGAGAGAGAGTGTTTGAAGGAGATTTCCTACTATTAGAGCGTGAAGGGTTCACTTGGCCACTCAAAGGTAAGGATCTATGTTAGTAATTTATGATTACTCCACTCTTTTCTCTTTTCCTTCTAGATTTCTCGAGTGAAGATTATTCAAAAGGATCCGGTTCTCTGCCAACACTTGGAGAGTGTGAAATGACAAAGGGTTCTCTTCCTACACTTGGAGAGAGTGAAAGGATGAAGGGTTCTATTCTTACACTTGGAGAGTGTGAAAGGACAAAGGTTCTCTGCCTACACTTAGAGAGTGTGAATAGCCGACGGTTCTCTTCCGACACTTGGAGGGTGTAAAAGGACGACGGTTTTCTAACGCACCGGGTAGTGGTGAAGAAAGTTTTTGTAAAGGGGTTCTCCACCTTGCTGTGGGGGGAAAAGGAGAGACACTTGTGGTAATAGTGCAATAGTTGAAGTGGGAGACATCAGGGAGGGGATGTAGGTCGTGTTAGACCGAACCACTATAAATCATATGTCTTTTATTTTCAATTTCTTTTTATTTTCTCTGTGCTTGTTATTATTTATTGTTGAAAAATTGCTTTTATAATTTCAAAAATAATTTCTTCAATTTTTTTAAATTTAAAATAAGAGGAAGTTTTTAAAATTACCAATTCACCCCCCTCTTGGTTAGCTGTTGGGACAAAAGCTTAGGTCTAACAACCTAACTTATATTTAACAAGTTTCAGTAAATCTATTTGTTGGGAGATGGTTTTGGTTCTGTCACCTCTCGGGTTTCTGGTACTTTATTCACTCCTGGTGGTTATTTTTTATTTTGAATTATCTTTGATCTGGATTATTACAGGTGGAAAATGTTTGTAATCCTTCTTGCATTAATATTATTCATGATATCTCTATTTATGAGGATGATGTGGTTTTCTTGGGTTCTTCTACTGATGGTCTCTCTTGTAATTATCACCCTGCAAAATATTACTATTTTTTGTACTACTTTTCTCAATATTTTGACTTTCTTTTGCAAGATTTTACTAGTGTGGGTACTCATGATGATTTGTTTTTGGATGGGAAGATGAAGTTCAAAGCTATTTTTTGTTTTCTTCCTTATTTTTTGGTGCTCTTACTTGTGCACCATAGAATGTTTCTAGGTGTTTATGTACTTTTGCATAGTAAGGACCTTGAGCTTGTAGGATTTTTTGGTTTTAATTTTGTAGCTCTTTGAAGCTTTAGTGAGCTCAAGGTTTCTTTAAGGATTTTGTAATTTTTTTCTATATTAATGCAAAGGCCCCTCCATGGGTTTTCCCAAAAAAAAAAAAAAGTGAGCAAAGATTCTTTTTCAAAGTGCATCAATCAAATCTATGCTATGAATTGACCTAGTGCCTTATTAGTATAGGTTGGACAATTTCACCATTCAACCATGGATTCTTAATAGGAATCATCGTACATTGTGAATAACCAAATTCCAATTGAAATGAAATCTTTAGGAGGAATAAATGAAACATCATCAATTCAATTCCTGTAGATATTCAGATTAAGATAGATCATGAATTCTCACAATTTTTTAGATTCATGGATCAAATTCGATTTAGTGGGATCTTTCACTCACAATTTTTTCACCAAGAACATTTTATGAAATTCTTTGACCCTTGAATTTATAGTATCCTAATTTAATGTGATTCATAGGGTGTAACAGGCAATCAATATTTCACGATCAAAGGTGTCGTACTGCTTATAGTAGTGGTCCTTATATCTCATCTAAACAATTGAAAGATGGTAGAAAAAAAAATCTATATTTGATGGGGCTTCTTTTTATACTTATGAATTCCATTGGACCTAGAAAGGAGTCAGTGTATGAATCTTTTTGGTCTTCTAATTGAAATAGGTTGATTATTTTGCTCTTGTTTCTTCCAAAAGGGAAAAAGATTTCTAAGAGTTGTTTCATCGATCCGCAAGAGATTACTTGGGTTCTCCCAATAAGGAAAAATCTAATCATGCCTGAATCTAACTAGGGTTTGCGGCCAAGGAGGAACTGAATCAGAAAGGCATTCTAGTTGTCAGATATCTATTGAACTGTAGCTGGAATCGAGATCTCATTCAAAGAGAAAGATAACAAATATCATCAGTTTCTTCTTTATCATATACAGATTATCTAATATGCAAGGACCATGATAGGGAATTTTTTTATTATCTTTATCCGAGGAAGAAACAAACCATAATCAACTTGAACTCATGATAACAATTTGAAATCTTAGGGAAAGGCTTTATTTGTTATCTCATGTATGCTTTTCATGAAAAATGAACAATTCACGGAGAGAGTTTCTTCAAACATCAAGGAGCTATGGTACCTATGAAAACCAATGATATTCATCATGTTTCCCATCTCTTCTTAAGAAACAACTGGGGTATTTCTTTGCAAAATTGTGCTAAATTTTATATGTGGAAATTATGCCAAGATCTCTTCGTTAGTTGGAGGAAGAATTAGCACAAATTATATTTTTTTAGGAACATATCGAGAGAGAATTGGATTTGGTTAGAAAATGTGTTTTTGGTAAACAATGATCGGAATTTTAGCAAGGTAAGAAATTTATTGTCAAATATTCAATATGATTCCACAAGATCTACTTTCATTCATGTAACAGATTCTAGCCAATGGAAAGGATATTCATCTGATCAATCAAGAGATCATTTTGATTCTATTATAAATTAGAATTCAAAATATCACACATTGATCGATCAAACATAGATTCAAAAATTAAAAGAGAGATTGATTCTTTGGGATCCTTAACTCCTTTCTTCAAATGGAATGAACCGAGATAGAATCAGATCGATTCCCAAAATAACTTTTTGGATCTTCCTTGGCTATTCATAGAACCTGAGAAGTAGATGAATAATCACATGCTTATGGAGAAAATAAAAGAATTTCTTGGGAATCCTATAAGATCAATTCATTATTTTTTCTCTGATAGATGGTCAGAACTTTATCTAGGGTTGAATCCTAGTGTAAGGTCTAATAAAGATCATAAATTCTTGAAGAAAAAAATGTTTCTTTTCCCTTCTAGGTGTCCAAAAAAGAAATAAATGGTTCATATATTCAAGATAATTATGACTTTACAAGATATCATCTCAATTCATCGAACCATATCACATCTCAGATCTAGTTCTGAAAGATTAATCAGATATGGACAATTCCAATAAAATTTCATTCATGAATAAAAATTCATTTTTTTATTTCTTTTACATATTCCATGACAAGAACAAAGGGGGGTATGCTTTACGCCACGATAGAAGAGAGATTCCCATAAATGGTAGATCTATTCACTCTATCAAAAATCGAGCTAGATCAGGTGTATCATAGGAGATTTGCCTTTTGTTTTGATTCCTTTAGATTGATTAAAAAAATTCTTAAATGAGGTATTCAACTCAAGAGATTAATCCAAAAAGAAATCTTTATTGGTTATGCCTCCTCTTTGTTTAGGAGAATTAATCTTTTTTCTTGAATAAAGGATTAAAAAAAGAGGTCTAGATCTCCTACAGGAATGAGTTGGAAGATCTAAAACTAAAAATAGTGGTATTTCCTAGAAACAACATTATGGAGGTAGTTAATCAATATAGATTGATCTAAAATTTGATTCAAATCCAATATAACACCTATGGGTACATAAGAAATATCTCGAATCGATTCTTTTTGATGAATAGATCTGATCACAAATTTGAATATGGAATTCAAAGGGATCAAATAGGAAATGATGCTCTAAAACATATAACAATAATGAAATATACAATCAACCTACATTTATCGAATTTGAAAGGAGTCAGAAGAAAGGCTTTGATCTTCTTATTTCTGGAACAGAGAGATTCTTGTTCCGGGATCCTGATGCGTATAGATACAAATGGTCCAATGGGAGCAAGAGTTTCTAAGAACATTTCATTTCATTATAGAAGAATCCTTTTCAAGTAGTGTAAGTAGTGTTCGATCGATCCCGTATTAATCAGCACTCAATTGATTTGTTCTAGGCTATCGATAAAGAAGATTTATCTAAGTCATATCATTTCTTTTTGTCGAAGTCACTTCCCTTTTTATTTGTGAGTATTGGGAATATACCAATTCATAGGTCCGAGATCCACATCTATTAATTAAAAGGTCTGAATGATCAACTCTGCATTCAGTTGTTAGAATCTATAGCTGTTCAAATTGTTCATTTCAGAAAATTTAAAACCATCTTATTGGATTATCATGATACTTCAATCAAAATTCTTAATCAATGGAGGAAAATATTACCATTTTTGTTCAAAAAGATACCAAAGAGGGTGATTGACTCATTACATACAAGAAAGAATAGCATCAAATCATTTGATAACATGGAATCCTATTTATCAATGATATCCCATGATCAAGACAATGGCTGAACCCCGTCAAACTATTTCGTAGATGTTCTTTGATATCTTCTTTTTGTAAAGAAAATTGACTTCGATTCTTGAATGATCCACATCACTTATGGCTTTATTATAACAAAAGACCCGTATTAATAAGTCTGACCTTACATATGGACAATTCCTAAAAATCTTGTCCATTCGTAACAAAATCTTTTCTTTGTGCATTAGTAAAAAAAATATCTTTTTTCATGAGAGAGAGTATATTTCACCAATCCAACACATGTATATGACATCTTCATACCTAAAGATTTCCCACAAAGTGGTGAAGAAACGTATAACTTTTAAAAATTGTACAAATCTTACCACTTTCCAATTCGATCCGTTATATTCTTTTAGTGGACTATTTACTTGATCATAAACAATACTGCAACACCTCTAACAGAGAAATAAATAGTAAATTTGAAAAAAACTTATTGTCAGCCACTTTCAGAAATTAATCTATTTGATTTAGATGGGAATAACTTGCATCAATATCTCAATTTCAATTCAAACATGGGTTTAATTTACACTCCATCTTCTGAGAAATATTTAACATCCATAAAGAGGAAAAAATGGGGACTTTGTCTAAAGAAATGCATTAAGAAAGGGCAGATGTATAGAACCTTCCAATGAGATAGTGCTTTTCAAATCTCTCAAAATGGAATCTATTCAAAACATATATGACATGGTTCCTTGGGTGAAAATGTCTCAATTTTACCCTTTTAGATACTCTTTAAGACCCATTACCGATACTGAGTAGTAGTATAAAATTTGTAACAATTTTTCATGATATGATGCATGAATCAGATATATCACGACCAATTCCCAAGAAGATTTTTCCACAATGCACTCTTATAAGTGAGATTTTAAGTCAATGTTTACATAATCTTCTTATGTCCAAAGAAATGATTAATTAAAATAATGAGTCACCACTTCCATTGATATGAGCACATCTGAGATAAATAAATGCTCTAAAGTTTTTCTATTCGATCTTTTTCCTTCTTTTTGTTGGTGGATATCTAGTTCGTATACATCTTCTCTTTACATCTCGAGCCTCTAGTTAGTTATAGATGCAGCTAGAAAATATAAAATTTTTATTGATTTCATCATACATGATGGAGTTTAAAAAACTTTTAGATAGGTATCCTACATCTGAACTGAATACTTTTTGGTTAAAGAATATTTTTCTAGTTGTTCTGGAATAATTAGGAGACTCTAGAAGAAATATGAGGTTCTGCCTCTAGTGGAAACATGCTGTTGGGTGGTTGTTCCGCTTATGGGGTCAAATTTATACATTCTATGAATAAATATTGGAAGATCAATCTCATCAATCTTGTAAGTATCACACTAAATCCCATCAATCAAACATTCTTTCCAATGGGCAAATTTTGAGTTTCTTTTCCACTTAGTTTTTGTTTTTTTATAAATTAGAAAATAGAAGGATCATAAGGAGGAGAATCATATGGAACGCGAGGTTCTACCTTAGAATCCTCTTTCATCAAAAAGTTTTGAAAAAAAAAAGAATCATATACCAAATTTTTTTTTCAAGATTAGAAACCATACTCTCTGGTGAAGAAATTATCAATAAACAATCCACTTGGTCTATTTTTTCTCTTTTTCTTTTCTCTTCTGCTCTTATTGAGTTGTTTGTGGGGAATTTTTTTCAATAAGGAGGAGTAAGCCTATATTAGAAAGTCAAGTCCTATTCCATCCATAACATGTTCTAATTTTAGAAAAAAAACTAGGATACTCTGGGATAATTTTTTGGGTTCTATGTACATGGTATATGCATGGGCTAAAGCATGCCTTCTATTTAGATGTGCCAGGAATAAATTACCTGAGATAGCGAAATGACACCGCTATATCCCGGTATTCAATTAGATGAGAGAGTGAAAACCCTTATTCTATTCTACTGTTTTGATCAATAGGCAGGCCTAAGGGAAGATACTTACCTTGATTCTCTTAAGAAAAAGGAATGAATTTCACTCCACTAAGCATTTCAAACATTTTAGAATGAAATTTCTAGAGTAACACATTCATGACCAAGTGAAAATAAAAAGACAGAGATTGGCGCTACCAACTAGGATGGAAAAAGTTATTTTTAAATGTTGAACTACTTGACAACGAAACCAAAAGAAAAAGAAAGAGACATGTTCTTCTTAGAATAAGCCAGCTGGAGGAAGAGTCGTAGTCATTGTAAATGGTCGAAAACTCCTTTCTTCTCTACCTCTTCACTAAGAAAATCATCTTCTTGGTCCTGTATAAAAAAAAACATGAAATACAAGAGAAATAAATGATAAAATTCTATCAAGCTAATTTTCATACGTATTTTAGTTAGTCAATAAATTTTTAAAAATAAAAGTGCTTCGCGCCTGGATGAACCTTAACACATTATGGGAAGAACCATCCCCTAAAGATTTGATTACCTTTCCTTATGTTTTTTGAAGTTAAAAATGCGGACAACTTATATTCAAAGACACAAAGTCTTTATACAACTCCTTTTTTTCAATTTGTGTAATGCAAATAGAGAAAGAAATTGACATGTATCTTCTCTTTAGTTTCTGCAATCAAACAATATATTCTAGATGTTTATAGTAGTCATGATCTGTTGAAGAATGCCTTCCGGAATATAAAAAGAAGTAGCTAGCTGGTAATTCTATGGTGCTTCTTCTGATGAGGAGATATGCTGAGATGATGGAAAATCAGCAAAAGAAAGAGAGAAGCTTGATGAAGGTTGAAGCGGTATGCCTTCCTTTATTTTCTATCTTGAATTTTTAGAAGATTTATGAGAAGGGCTACAACTTTGATCTTTTATAAAAAAAACCTCATTCTATTCTCTTCTTCATTTTCTTTGCCACGCACTTTGGTCTTTCTTAAGGCTATACTAGCCAATGTGGTTACCATAATAAGTAAGAATGGAAAAAAAAAAAGATTCTCTCAGAGTGTAAGCTTCCTATTATTTGAAGTAAACAACTTCTAATTTTTTTGGACTGAAGTTTATGCTCAGGATAAACTCATATATTACTTTTATCTTCCTCCTCTAATACATCGTCTCTATAAACTACTCCTATGAAGATAACAAAAATAAAACTAGCGCCTCTATAAAAAAGTATTCGCTCAAGTCATTGATCTCATCCATGCGCATCAAAAAGATGGGCTGCACTACATAATAGCTTTGCTCAACTCAGGCTAGGGCAGCTGCGTCTTGAAATGAAAGCCTTACTAAAGGAAAGTTGTCCAATTTAAAATGAATACTATACTACCTAAAAAGGTTGAGACATCCAATGATAAGCTAGCTGCTATTCACCTTTTCCTATTTAGGATTCAGACAATGTGTTTTTTTTTCTGAATTCTAATAAGCAGTCTGGCAGAGTAAGAAAACATGTTATGTCGGTAAATACTCTCTTCCTATTCATTTCCTTAATATTCTGAGTTGCGCCCTCTTTTAGCACCTCTTCTAATACTCTGAGTGAATGTTGTGAATGATTTTATGGTTGAACAAATAAAGATCTAAGTGAGTAAGCCTAAGCTACTAAGACTCCATATTTCTTCTACTTTTGTATATACAACAAAATTTACTTTACCTTTTTACTACCTTGGACGAAAAAAACCTATACTACTAAAATGCCCGAACTGACTGAAGAATGCATGAAAGTGTCAGATATTTCTTATATTCTTTTCCCTGGCACAACTTAACCATCATAGAATTGAATAAGAGACCTCACCCATAAAGTAAATCATCACACCTACAATCCAAACCAATTGAGAGAGAATCAATAGATTCCTTTTTGGGAGCAATTCATCCTTCCTGAACTAATCGCAGCATTCAATTCTCCATTGAACTATGCTCTTTAAGTGTTCTTGTTCCCCCTTCTCCCTTAACATGGCAAGTCTTTATGAAATCAGTCTGACGGGAAGAAAAAAGAAAGCGTTAAGATACCCTTCTGGCCCAACCCTAGAGGCTCTTAGATCCTATTTGAAACTTGCTCCCTCATCTCATTTTAAGTCAAGAGATAGATAAATAAACACATCCAATTACACTGATCGAGGAGCGATCGTAGTGACTTAGAGGGTCAAAAACAAAGAAGTGAGTTATTTATACCAAGCATTCTTCTTATGTTATGATAAGATCCAATATCATGGTCCCGAAAATTAATTTCACGTTCTTACTTTCGGAAAGGGAGGATTCAGGAAATCCTATTGATTGCTACTTTTCTCAAACCTCCGACATGAAAATAAGAGAGCTTTATTCCATAGGAAAAAGTATTGGAGAGTCCCCACAATTTTTTACTTTGTTCACAATTCCCCTATAATGATATGGTAGCCATCTCGACATTCAAATATTCAGTTTTTGATCTGAGAAGGATGTTCCTTCGTACCTAACATAACCAACAGTAAGGGCGCACGGATGATGAGCTAGAGCTACATTGTCTTGAGAATGAGATAAAGACAAAAATTTTAATGGGTTTTGTTTGAATTCTACACCATCCTCCATCATTGTCTAGAATGAGAATTCATCTAGCGCCTCCTTAAGTTAAGTGATCGCTCACTATAAACCATTGAATCCTTCCCTTCTTAGAATAATCTAGCTCTTTGATAATAAGACTAACCACTTCAGGATGCAAAATAGAGATCGAGATAACCTCATAAATATGCGTGATTCTAAGTCTCGTGGTTGAGATCCATGAGTGAGACCCAATTAAGATAAGTAAAGGTAGAAGGAGCAGAGGTGAAACAACACTAATTTCTCTATTGTTAGATCAAGTTGATCTATAGCATCATAGAAAGAGACAATGTTTCCTTCATGTAGTTTCACCATCTTATGTAAAATAATAATACATGGGCTAGTAGATTCATAAAAATATTTCTAGTTAGGGGAGTATTATATGTTACCTTTGACTCTGTTGTTTCCCTCTCTGCTTGCTCAAATGCAGGCAAGTATAACGATGACATATCAAGTGCTACGATGCTATTTAAACTGTCCTAGAACATTTTCTTTATTAGTTTACGAATGATTGGTTTATTATGAATCACATCATAAAATGAAAATCAAGTGTTGAAACTAGTAAACTTGAGCTGATTAACTAGCACTATGACTGCATCTTCTAGCTAAGTAAGTAATAGAAAGTGAATGCACATTGCTTCTACTTACAAGTTGTAATATAATACATAAGTAAGTAATAGAAGAGAAGAAAAAAAAAGAGAAAAATTTAAAATAATGAATATGAAAGAGAAAGAAAAGACTTAAACGTGCATATCTTCAATTAGTAAGGATGCAAATGGTTATAGGTATGGATTAGCACGAGATGATAGCTTGGGTTTTTAATTTGAATATTTGATGGCTTGTTTATTTGCCTCATGAGAATTAGAAACTAAATAATTTTTTTATACCTTTTATTCCCCTTTGCTTAAACTGCTACCACTCTATCGCCTTGCTTAAAATATGTATGCATATAATAACCTTTATATGTTCTTAGTAATGTGCACTAGCTAGCTGGTGATCTGGTCTCCTTTTCACTTATTTAAAAAATTCTTTTGATTTTAAGAAAGAAAGACCCATGTAGTTACTGAGAAATGAACAAAGGGATCTTTTATTGGTCGACTGGGATGGTCAACTACCACTCCATATCATTTAATAAGAATGAAGGCAATAGATCTGTGCTAGGTTTTTTTGCAAATTGCTCTAGAACTAGGCGAGATAGTGGGGAAGCTTCTTCTAGGACCTACGAACTTGAAGGAAAGATTCTTGCATAGGTCGGGGTCTGCCCCAACATCTACATGTGGTGTTCCCTTCGCTGCTTTAATTAGTATTTATTCTTCCAAAGTAGCATTTAGGATTGGACTAATCGCTTATCCAAAATCCTCTCTATTGTTGCTTTTGAAAGAGTAGAGCCTTTGTCTATAACTTCACTATGGTGTCATAGCTTCTTATGTTGTAGCCCATACCAAATGTCGCTTCCTTTTTATACACGGGGATTTCCCGGTGTAAGAATGTTAGCACTTTCCCTAATACTTTCCTAATGTCCCTTAAAAGAAGATCACTTGTCAAATAACCACAACCACATCTAGAGAAGAGGCGAAGGCATGGGGCATTCTCTTTTGCTTTAGCAAAAATAAAGGAGGAAGCATAGCAGGCATCTTTTGCTTCTAGTACCTCTTTGACTATCTGAGATAAAAAAAGGAAGGGTTGATGTGATCAATCCAGGTCAAATTCCTATGCAATTAATAAGGAGCCATTTCCCTAGTAGTTTAAGCCAGAAAGATAGATAGAGAATAAAATCTTAAAAGGCTACGCACCTTGGTCCAAAGTGAGGATTAGGATTTTTTTTGAAAGCTATAAGAACTACACATAGCTTGTCCTCTCAGAAGGTAGGTATGTAGTGTAGGCAGATCTCTAATATGCTTTTAATGTTCATGGAATTCCATATGAAAAGAAAGTAAAGCAGGAGCTAGGGTAGTTGAGAAGGGGAAAAAATATTTCCTTTGCTATTTACTATTTTAATTTCTATTTCTCTATTTCTCTGCTCTTTTTAGAAATGACATTTGAGGGAAATGGTGAGTCTCCCCTAGAGACTAGAACAGAAATAAGGAAAGCTCCTCTACACTAGAAGAAAATAGTAAATTTAAAAAAAAGGCTTAAAAAATGTGAAGTAAGATTATACTCATAGAAGTCAAATTTAATCGGGCTTGATGCCATTTTTGTCACTCAATATTAGGGAAAGGAGTTCTTCAATCCCTACCATATCAGTAATGTTGATAGCTATTATTTCCCTCTTTCGTCCCACCATTGCCAATATTTAGAGCTTCTCATTGAGCTCATCTGAATCTACTCAGCACAATCTCCACCAGCAAAGTTACCAGCTCAGTTTGACCTTACTTTGACCACTTATTAATCATTGGTCAATGAAAACCACACCCAGATCCTAAGCTAGTGCCATTGCTGACTGGTGGCCCTAGAGGGACTACTCTTGCTCTTTACTTTCTTATTGCATGGGGAATAAGAAGGTTATGTGATCTCTGGAATGTGAAACCTACAATTGAGGTACTTTTTAGTTTGGGCGCATACAATATGAAAAGGGAGTTATTTTGTAATCTTAGAAAATATGTGTAAAAATAGTTGCTTTTTCTAAAATAAAAAGTGTCTCACGTAGATTCCACTTATCTTAGACCCGGCATAGCACCAACATAACAAGTTTTGGCTCCAGCACTCTGAGCATTGTAAGTGGTACCCGCGTTCTTTTGTACTCATAGGTTATCTTCACTATGCATCCGGACTAAGGTATCACAAACATTCATTTCTCTTATGCATGTATCCGTTAATTAGGTTATACAAAAGGGTGGGTCGGTTATATACTATTATTTGCCTTCCTTCTTCGAAACTTGTAGTATGTATTGTCACATAACTAGAAACTATAGATCTGGTCCACCGAATAAGAAATCCATTCCATACTGTTGTTGAGTCATTAGACTTATCAACCTCAAGGATTCATGGAATTTCCATTTTTTTAATTATGTTGGGGGAAATCTACCAAAGCTAGGAAGATAGATAGACTCATTTCTCGCTACAAAGTGCTAAGGGAGAGTAAGAAACTAAAGAAAATGATTATTTTTACATCAGTGTGTGCCCCTTGGTACTAAAAGTCTTCTCACTACCAACTATCATACATCGTCATCTGGATGGCTCTTGCTGGTATCAACAACAAGAAAAAAACTAAATGGAGAAATAATAAATAACTATGGCTCTTAGCCCATACAACGTCCTAGGCGTAGGGGAGATCAGAGCAACAGGGAACGCCTAGACGACGACGCCCGTCCTGGGCTGTAGTAAGTTAGTAGATCAAAATGTTGTTCCACCCCTTATCCCCAAAGATGAGTAATATGTTCTCATATACTGTTGCTCTCACTTTCTTCTATAAGGACTATCTGGCGAGCGATCCCAGTTCATGGTAGAGAATAAGACAAAAAGTGAGCATACCTTTATTTGCTTCTTCTCCACTAAGCGGGAAAGTTTAAGGATAACTGTAGGATGGTGGAAACCTATTAAAACTTTTATTTGATCATCCCCTCAACTGGGAGGCATCTACCTCATCCTGATCATAAGGAGTGGTTCACCAAGTGGGGCGTAAGGTACTTGAATTCTTTCCATTCCATAAAGAAATGCATAGGGGACCATCCTTATTTTTTATAGCATGCTCCTCACAAAGATTTATAGTTCTGTAGGGGGATATTTTCCATACTTAGTTTACATATAATAACAAAGGCTTGCAAAACAAGTCCTTTGTCATTTCTTATTTAGTTGTCTATCAGTGGTGCAAAGCAGCTTTCCCCTAGGGAGCGAAAGGTTATACCTTAGTAAAGTAAGCGAACAGCGGTTATTCTATTTATGTCATAACCTTGACTATCTTAACATCGAGCTAAGTTACTTAGCGTAGCATAGTAGAATCAAATTATGGCTACGCCCCAATTCACTCTTAGCAATTAGCTTAAGCATCCTTTCTAACTCCCTCACCTACTAAAGAAAAATTTGGTGAGGCTTGGCTAACTCAACCACTTACTTCGATTATACTGTAGTGGACTTTCATCGCCTTTTATTTTTTTTTTAAGAGAAATCTCTTTTTTATAACTTATATTTCTCAATCCCACTAGCCTGGAAAACTTAACAACCAAGGACCTTTTTATGAATTTATTAATGAAAGGGTTTATGACCCCTAGCCTTGTAAGCCCACACCTGTGTAGAGTAGATCGTTTAAAACTTGCGGTACAAACCTATTTTTGACCCACTGGTCCTTTTATCATAGGCGACCGAATGGCCACCCCCTAATTACTAGACCAAACTACTATAATAATTCCATAAACACCTAGTGAAGTTATGGCAAACAAATAAAGTACCCCTATGTTCGGATCTGACAATACCATACCATAATCAAAAGGTACAACGGCCCGAGCGACCAGACTTAACATAAATGTAGCCACTGGAGCCATTCTAAAAAGGGAGAAATTAGCACTACTTGGTGAAATAGGTTCTTTTAGAATCAATTTCAAACCATCTGCTATAGGTTGTAACAATCCAAACGATCCTACTACATCAGGACCCTTTCGATGTTACATAAAAGCCATTACTTTATGTTTTGCTAGCGCTAAAAAGTCAAATTCTAGTAGAAGTGGTGGAATGATTCCAAGTATTTCTGCTGGAACACCAATATATACTTTCTATTTTCTATTCACTCTTTATTAGACCTAACCTGGTCGACCTAATCATGATATTTAAGGATGGGACCATTTCTCAAAAAACTATTAATCCCACAAAGTTCTGAAGATTATGCATTAACGAATCCTATTACATCACTTTGAATGGAATTGGAGCAAGCCCCCCACCTTTATCTAACCGTAATGACGTAACACGTCAACAATACTTTTCTCCTTTTTCAAAGCCTTGGTTCCATTGCGCCCTGTATTCTGAGGTGACTTAAGAAAGATGAATAGAAAAATGTCTAAAGAAAAAGTACAAGCTAAGTTTCTTCACAAGCAATGTAATAACAACCTATCCATCTGTGAGATCATTAGAGAGGCTCCCCAATCCTTTTTAATTCCACTATTTTTTAGCCTCATTTTTTTGATAAGCTTACTATTCTGTTAGTGAGAAGCTTAGTTCTGATTTAAGCCTGACAAGCAGGTAAGAGAATTAGAGTTGGTGTGGGTAGACCTAAAGCAGGGCCTAACGGCAAGCAACCAAGAGAGGTAGGCATGGAAGGAAGTGCTTTCAGTTGAGATAGCAAGCTATCCATCACTAGAAGATATTCCCCTCGGCTCATGGAAGGGAATAGGGATACGAATTTGGATGACTATGTGGATTTAGATCCTTGATTATGTAGATTCAAATGGCTATTTTTTTATTACAATGCAGAGAGATCGATTACACCTCTTCTATTCAAGATTCTTTATCAAGAACTAGTTCACAAAAAATTCTTTTTATATAGTTTGGGAGGGCTATTGGAAAGTCAGAATTGTAGAAGGAGATAAGACTAAAACCACTTATGTTACCAGATATGGATTTATGAGTTCCTTGTCTTGCCAATTAGGCTTACAAATGGCCATCCTACCTTCTGAAATTTGATCAGTGATTTCTTAGAACTATAATTATTGCTTTCTTGTTGTCTATCTAGATGTCATTGTTGTCAAAAGTTAGTCCCTATAAGATGACTTTTCCCACCTTAGGAAAGCATGAAATAGATAACGCAATACAAGAAGGGAAAGAAGAAAGTACTTTTGCCAAGGCTGGGCATTGATTTACTTTTAGGAGAGTCAAATTCTAAAACTAAATTAAACTAGATGAATGCCTCTTTGCAATATCGATTATGTGAGTACTAGATTTAGAATTACATAAGCTACTAAGACAGAAGCGACTTTCATTATATTACTAGGAGCAAAATTGAGGGATAATAAAAATCCTATTTAGAAGAGTATTCTTTGACTTGATTATTGATTGGTTCCCCGCTATTGAAAGGGATTTTGGCATGATGCAAACTACAAACCTTATTTAGAAAGGTATCTTTAACGAGCTAACTCTCTTCATCTTATTCCTTTTCAAAGCCATATTGTACATCGGTCAAGAGTCTGGCCTTCTTCTTTACTCTTCAATCGATGCCTAACTCATGTCCTTAGAATGAGCTTTGTTAAACAACTAGCTTCTTTCTTTCCTAAGTCCGCAACTCAAGTTTACCTTAGCATTTGAAAACATTACTTTGTTAGCGCTACTTTTAGCCAGTGAGTGAATTACACAAACTTTATCTCTTTTATTTCTTCATTGTTTTTTTAAGACTTTATTTTCTTATTCTATTACTCCAATTCTCATTTTCTTCTCCTATTTTGGAAGCGGTTCTTTACCTCTATGAGTTCCCTTTATGCGGATAGATCATTGAACTCTGCGCCTATCTTCTCTTTTTAATCATTCGTAGCTTTCTATTCACCTACACAATATTCTCACATTTACTTTTTCTTTTTTTTTTTGAATTAAGGATGCAAACTTGCATTAAAATCTAATAAAATAAATTATTATAGGCTACTTAAGAAAAAATAAACTTGTCACAGTCCTTCCTAATCAAGTTAATAAAGCTTGATGAAAGTTTGATGTCTAAAAAAGTTTTCAAATAAAAGTCACATAACAATGCTAGATGGGAGCAATAATATTCTACATTATTACAATCTCTAGGTAAAAAATTAAAATTAATGTTATTAAAAACTTCAAGAAAAGAAAGATCCGTCCTTTGAGGATGCTTATTATCAGATTTCAACTTTGTAATTCTTTGGAGCTTACTCATGATATTCACTTTGTCTCCTTCTTTGATTATTCCTCTATTTGCAATCATCCAATCTTGAATGACATTTTTGAATTGAACTATTACTTTTAATTCAAGTTAAGCCACATCCGAATGAATGAGTTTGTTGCCATAAACACACATCATTCTTCTTTTATGATCTCTTAGGACTCCTACCAATCCTGCCATATTAGATTGTAGAATTGATGCATCTACATTAAACTTAATCCAACCTTTAGGTCAAGGACACCAAGATTTAGATATCATATGTTTATTGTAGTCCTAGTTCTTTTCGGTTGCGATTGATGGTGAGGAACAAAAACTCGATAAAATTTTTGCTGCTATAAAAGATGATGACGGTACTGTCTTTCCATGCTTTACAATGTTTCAAACTTTCCAATTATGGTAAACAACCACTGCACATAATTTAGCTAGACTGACATTACTTTTTTATGAATTCTACAATTCAGCAACACAATGAGATTTTTTTTGGAACATGAAAATATTAATTCCCCACTTCCTTAGAATATTCAATAATTCAAGTAATTTGGCGTAGCTTTTTGTGATATGTTATGTATCTTCAGCAATTTGGCAGCCTCGAGGGCATTCATTTCTGCAATATAATTTTCTTTGATTAAGCCATACATTTGTTTGTAATGCATCATTCAACAATCTCCTCCAAAACAGATAATCTCTTTAAGATATAAGTAGCTTCTTCATCCATTTTACATTTCTCCATTCTCCTTTTTTGTTTTTTTGCAATTTGCTTCATTTGATAGTGAACAAATAGATCTACCTATATAACTATTTTTTAATTCAATATTATCTTCCCCTATTTCATTTCCAATAGGTATTTGAAGGATCAGCTCTCAAATTTCTCTAGAGAAATAATTTCTCACTTTCTTCTTATCCCACGATCCATCAGCATTTATCAAAAAAGAAACATTTTTACCACATAGCTCATTTGCATTACTTGTGGACGGCCATTTCTCTATATTTTTGTCCTATAGCCATGTTTCTTTTAATATGTCAATATTCTTGCCTAATTGAATATTCCATCTATTAATTAGCTTTAGATAATTTGCACCTTCCTTGATGATGCGCTGAGGAGAAGAATCATTCCTTTTTATTCCATTTTCCCAAATGCAATTGCCATATCGTTTTTCCAGAATTATGCTAAATAAAGAATTCTGCTTTTGTATGAAGTTTCAAGAAAATCTTTCTCTCAATGGAACTTATCTTTCAACTGCTCCTTGAATTCAAAATCCACCTGAATTGGATGTCAAGCATAATGTCAGCCACGCTATATAGTGCATCCCCTATTTTCCTTTCTCCTTATGCCACAAGAAGCTTCTACACAAGCAATCAATTATTATCAAAATACTTCTTAAGATAAGAGAGTGTGTTGTTAAATACGAGATGAATGATGAGAATGTTGTTTTTATTAACATTATTCTTCATGCTATAGAAATTCATCGAGTACCCCAAGAGTTAAATCTTTCTATAGCTTTTTCTATACAATGGTTATAATCAATGGCTTACATTCTCCATAATGCCAGTTTTATTCCCAAATAATTGATCTCTTTGACTTTTTTTATCCCCATTAGTTTTTTAATTCTTCTCCTCATTTTTTTTGGAACCTTTTTGCTAAATAGAACCAATGAATTTTGTGAGTTGATTTTTTGTCCAGTCCATCCGTAATAGTCATTAAGGATTTGCTTCAAAATGACAATAATCTCTCTATTGGCCTCAGCAAGAACTAGTATGTCATTCGCATAGAGTAAATGGGTAATTTTCTCTACATTTATAGCGAATTTAATACCCAATTGATTGCTCTTTGCTTGTAGAGCCTTGGATAATAACTCAGAGCACATTATAAATAGATTAGAAGATAATGGGCTTCCCTGTCTAAATCCACATTGTGCAGTTATCCAATTTGTTCTCCTTCCCATTGATTTTGATTACAAATTTAGGATTAGTAACACATTGCATTATCAAATGTATAATCCTTTCAAGAAATCCAAAAATCATCATAATTTGGTTCAATGTTTCCCAGCACATTGAATCATAAGCTTGTTCCATATTAAGCTCTAAGAGCATGTATCCCGGTTTAGCCATAGAATATCTCATCTTATTCGCAATCTCTTATGCAATAAGGTACTTTTTAGATATGCTTCTTCCAAGTATAAAGGCACCTTGATATTTCGAGATGATATAATGAAGACATGTTTTAATTTTGCTTAAAATCTTACCTACTGCCATTTTGTAAGTTGTTTTACATAAACAAATTGGCTTGAATTTAGAACATTCCGAAGCATTTGGGTCTTTAGGAATGAGTACCACTGCCGTCTCTTCCCAATAAGCTGGTATTTAACCCATTTTGAATAAGTCATTAATTGCACTCCATGTGTCTTCCCTTACAGTGCTCCAATATGATTTAAAAAAAAACAAGCATTTGCTCCATGTATGCCCGGTGATTTATTTTTGCTCATCCTTAGGATTGTTGTATATAAGTCTTCCTTTTGTGTAATCAGTGTTCAGCATTTCTTTTATTTCTTCCTTTGAACAATTTTCCTTGGTGAATTGAGGCCAATTAAAGAGGTCACATTTGCATTTTCTCAATTTATTTGTTAAGTATTTTTCAAAGATCTCATGTATAATTTTTGGATTTGTTTCCAGTACATCATTTGCATCTGCTACTTGATTAATTAGGTTGTCATTTCTTCTAGCCATTGCATAGGTGTGGAAAAAAATGAGTGTTCTTTTCACCTTCTTCCATCCATTGTATCTTTGATCTTTGTCTCCACCATGTTGCAATTGTTGCCAATGTAATGTTGAGCTCATGCACCTTTATTCTTAGTTGAAGCAGTTTATCCAAATTTAGATCACCCTCCATTGCCTCTTCCTCTTGCAAACACAAAATATCTTTTTGCAGTTCTTGCTTCTTATTGTTGAGTTATCTCAAATTATTTTTGCTCCAAAAACAAAGATATTTTAGGGACCATTTAATCTTTCTTTTAAGGACATCTGCTGCTTCCCCATAATCTTTCCTTTTCCAAGCTTTAGAAATATTGCCTTGTGTTGCCTCATATGAACACCATAGATTTTAAAATCTGATTTCTCTATGCTTTTTTCGCTTCAAATTTGATAAATTAAGAAGTACTGATCACTGATCCGATGCCACTCTAGGGATATGTTTAATAATTTCATAAGGATATTCCATCATGGATTTAGAGTTAGGCCAAACTCTATCAAGTCTTTCCCATATACAAGCAAGTCCATCCTTATTGTTGCATGATGTAAATTTAGGACCAATAGATCTTATAACATGAAATTCATTATTTGCCATGAATTCCTTCATTTCTTGAGGGCCTTGAGAGAATAAGAATCTTTTCCCTCCTTTTCTCATGCTTTGCCAATAAACAATCAAAGTCACCTCCAATTTTGAATTGCTCCTCACTATTCATGTTGTCTTCAATCAACCTCCATAATTTCCTCCTTTCATATAAATCTTTAATTCCAATTGTTGAATGATGCATTATAAACCTTCACTATTTTATTCAATGGTGTTGCCAATTTTTCCAATGATACATTGATTCCATGATTCCAATATCGTAAAGGATGAATTCATGTGCTTCCATAATGCCAAAATTCCTCCTGATGTTCCAGCTGTAGCAAAGTGATAGAAATCCCAATCATTACCTATCATCTTCTTTACTCCCACTTTATCCAAATTCTCAAGTTTTTTTTTTCCATAAGACCAATGAAAAAAACATCGTTCTCTATTATCAAACTCCTCAAGTAGTGGGATGCTTCTTTTTGTTTTGCTCCCCTACAATTCCAAAATATTTTATAAGACATTTTAAGGTGTTGTAACGAATAAGCCCCAACCTTTTCACAACCTATTTCACCTTTTCTGGTTCTCTGCTTGACCTTAATTGGTTCAACCATCTTTATTTCCTTGGCCAGTTTGATTTTCTTGTTTGATACCTTGTGAGTATCCTTACTTCCTTCACTAGTTACAATTTCATTTTTACCTCTTTTGTCACATATTTTGCCTTCTTTCAATTTTGAATCATCTTCTTGAATTCCTGGTGCATTGTACTCCTGACATATATCTGCATTTGTTCCTAGGAATTTTTTCATCATTGAATCATTTCCATGGCTGGTTTCCTCCATCTATTTTGTTTCAGTTAGAATAGGGTTAGGTGTTTATACTTCTATATTTATGTCATTTATTTCTTCCATCACCTTAGATGAAGATCTGAGCATCTCACAAGAATTTGAAATAGTATTTATTTCTTTAAACTGCTCCATTTCAGTAATAATCTCACTTTCTTCAACCAATGCATGGTTTCTAATTTCCTCAATTAATTCTGCCATATTTGGCTCCTTTTCATTTATCCCCTTAATGATGGATTTAGCTGCTCCTTGATTATTGGATTCAGGAATTCCTTCTTAATGAATTTCTTCTGTGTTGGCCTAACATTATTATACAACTTCTTATTTCTTTTATGAATAATGTGGATCCAAGGTCTATAAGTTGCCTTGTTATCCATTTCTTGCAATGCTCCACCCTTCTTGTCTTGAATTTCCTTTGTGGCTTCAATAGTTTGATTTTTTACCAATGTGATTCTCTTTTTACAGGCATTCTTCACATAACATATCATTCCACATTCAAAGTACAACAGAGAAATTCTATCATTTTTTTTAAAATCATCCCGCCAAGCTCTCCACCCATATACCCAATGGCAGAGGTTTATCTAGTTTCACTCGAACACAAACTCTAGCAAACTCTATTCTCCCCCATTGAAACATGATTCCATCCAACATCAATGGTACACCTACCATAGAAGCAATTCTAGCCACATTGGTTTCATCCCATCATCGCAAAGGCAATTATGGCATTCTAATCCATATAGGAGAAGTAAGGCCTTTCATAGATGATGGTGAAAACTCCATTGACCATCTCTCCATTCCAATTATTTTTTTATTCACAAACCAAGGGCCTCCTGAAAGAAATTCATCCAAAGCATTCTCATTTTTGAAAGAGCATAAGAACCAACCCAATCCAAGGGTGGAGAAGTGAAATTGACCAAATTATGATCATTGTCTCCTTAATTCCCAAGCCACCACATGGGAAGGTATTTCTCTACCAAATACTTTGGATACCAAAGAATTCCCAAGTCTGTTAACGTTAATTCTTTCAGTTTCCTCAGTCAATTTCACTACATTTCCATTTTCCATCAAAACAGTCTCACCTTCCTTAAAGTTTAGCCTATTATATGGCTTCTTCATCCATGGGTTTACCACCTTAGCATTTTCCCCTTTCTTCTCAGGCATGTGTTAAGTCACTAGAAATGCACTATTGTTCAAAGCTGAAACTGAATAAGCAATCACCTTCTCAGAATGATTCTCACCAATGTTATAAATACTTTTGTTATCAAAACTCAGCGAATTCGCATTTATCACAATGTCGCCAGGGATTGCATTTGAATTTTTGAATATATTAACAAAAATATTCATTCCAAATGATGAAGCATCAATTTCAATAGCTTTTGAAGGAGATCATAATGTTGATTTTAGTAAATGAGGTGTTTTAAAATGATTTTCCTTAGAAATTTCCTTTCCCTTACCTTCCACATGAATGATCTCAATCAAATTATGAAAATAATTTTGTTAATCACTAACTCTCCTCTTAATCTTCCCCTTCGGGCGTCCTCTGCATCAAGAATTTATTAGAGTGAGGGAAATTTCACACTTTTTTCTTTCATGTAATCTAAGGAAACAACATATTAAGTATTGAATGAAGTTTCCTCATTTGTTAGAGGAAGTTAATGGATGGCTATGGAAGAGAGCCGCATGTTCGTGCAAGGTATATTGAAAACACACTTTATTGAGTAATAAGATTTTTTGTCCACCTTGTTATACCCTTCTACAAAAGAGATGATAGATGCTAGAAGCAGGCTTGGCGCGACAAAATAGTTCAATATTTCATATGCGTTCCAATTCCTTAAATTAGAAGAACAAGATATAGGTATAGATAGAGTAACAAAGAGAGAAGCTAGAGCTAGATCTATGACTGGAGAAGCATATGTCAGTATATTATACCATGCCAAGTACAGTGAAAGTCTTTATGATAAAGTCTTCTTTATGCACAGCATACCAGTGCATTTCATTCTTTCTGGTAATGATTATATTCTAGCTACCTTTCTCCAGCTAACACGTATCTATTTTTTTTTTAATAATTCCTTACTCACAAGTAGTACAGTTAGAAATAGAAAGGAAAGAAGATATATTTGTTTTCATAGAAATATCGCTTAACCGTTCACTAATACAGAAAGAGCTTAACTGATTGCTCGAAAGCCCTCTTTCCTTAGAAACTTAACCAACTGCAACTGATTCACATGGGTCTCAGTAGGACCCTACCAACCAAAACAAAGAAACATGGAAGACAAACGAAAGACTGAAGGATGATGATAACCTATTATTCTACAAAACCCTTACTGGTTGGATTGGTTAGTAGTGGATCCCCCATCATCGCTTGGGATCAGAGATTCTCATATTGTAGCATGGCTTTAAACCACACATAAAGAAGGGATGTTTGAGTGATATCACAAACACGTTGACTTAAAAAAAGGTCAAAGACATTTATCTTTTTGAAAGGAGAAAAAAAGTTGTCCCAAAATTCTTTCAAGTTTTGTATTCTTATGTTTTCACAAGAAATTTATTCCAAAGTTCATGCTATGTGTAGGGTATACTATCATGATGTAATGATCATAGTCAAGCAGCTCTCCTTGAAATCAAGGCAAGGTAATTGCTAATTTGTAAATTATATAACCATGATATCCGAATTATAACCCCTGAATTTAGTGAAACTTTTTTTTATGTTGTATTGATGGAAACTAGCTATTGCTAATATATGAGTATATGGAAAAGAATAGAATTGCATGTGCATTATTTGGTAAATTCCTCCCAACTGCCATTGTGGACCTCCCTTTGTTCCAACCAATAATTAGACACTAAACAACACAATCAAATTAGAGAGCACATTCAATAGCTTCTTGCATAAAGGGTGATAACAAACTTCCTACACATAGGACTGCTATAATGGAAAGCAGTAAGTAAGTAGTTCTACATGCGTTCCATCTTGTTTGATATTGTTATTCGCCTCGACATAGTGAGAAGTTCTTATGAGATACCTTTGAACGTCACTATGTATATTAGGGAAAAAAAAATTCAGTTCAATAAGGGGTGCACCCATGCCTTTTCTTTCCCGGAGTGACCTGGTTGTTGATCCCTAATACGATATTGGTTACCTGGCCTCTTTCTCCCGAATCAGATTTCTAAAATGAGAACTCAAACTATGAGATGTATGGACAAACAGATAAAGAGTAGCAAACTATTCAGTGACATATGAGTTTGTCACATAATGACTCGCTCAAGATAGATATTCGATTGCAGATTCATTCTTTCCATAAGTTAGAAAGGTAAGAACTAAGAAAGAGATATATAGATTTTAATAGCAAAAGGAAGCTAGACTCATTCTCGTGTGATTCAATCACTCTCATGTCATGAAGAGTGGACACTTGTCTTAGGTATGTTGGGACTTTCGGGCTCTCTTGCTTCACCGATTAAATATTTCTCGGCTTAGAAGGAGGAGAATTTGCTTATGACCATGGGTTGCCAAAAAAAGGGGTAACAAATTGAGTCAATCTTCAAAGAAGAAGCTTGCTCCTTCAAGCTCAATTCTATCATCCTGCCCTAATAAATATCAATAAAGGGAAGGAGAATGGGGAATGTATAACCGTCTATGCTAGCTCTCTTTGAATAGAAGAAAGTGGTGAATGGTAAGCGATATGGGGATTTAGCTTCACTTTCTTTTTACATTATTGAGAAAAATACAAATCTTGCAAGGGGTTCCATCCTGAACTTGAGGAATTAGTCTTTGATTCCGTTGAATGATATTGAACTTTACTAGACATCATACATGTGCGAACAACCTCACTTAGCTAACTAGCACTTACCTGGCCATTCAGTTTAATGCTTTGACACTCGTTCACCTAGCATAGATCTATCTTATCTATTCCCATCAAAATACATATTCTTTGAGCCATCCTTATTTATGATTTAGCGGTAATCTTCATTCATCAGTTCTGCCTTACCTATTCCTAAAAGTAGGGTGTAGTGGTGTAATGACTTGATTTGCCTAATCACATTGGAACCCTTATAGATCTTTATAATCCTTACAACTCACTGCTATAGATCTCCATCAAAATTACAAATTAAAGAAAGAAGACAAAAATAGCATGGAGACACTCGCATTGACTATTCAATCCATGGGAAAAACATGATTACTGCTGAAAAAAAAAATTGATTATTTTAGAGAAATTCTTCTTTCTTGTCTTGTACGAGAGATTTGCTGTTAGGTACGGGAATAACCTCCAATTCTAGTATTCAATGAAAATCCCTTTGTATCCCGCATGGCGCTAGGCACAATTCTTCAAGCACAAATCTGAGAAAATGATAAGCATTTTAACTTGAAGATTTGAAAACGAGAATGCTTTGTAAAGAGCTCACTTCTATAAGGTATCAAACATTGTTTGAAGAAAGTGTTGATTGAAGGAAGAAAGCCCATAAATTAACAACATTTCAAAGTCATAAATCCACAGTAGTAGAAATTCTTCCTAGAAGGCCAAGGTGTAAGCGAACATATATAAGTTAACTGGAATAATTTTTACATTAAATAGAAGGCATGTATGTTTCTTTTTTAATGAACTAAACCACCCCTCCGATGTAATGAAAGAGAGGCTAGAGAATAAGCAGACGAGGACTCTAATACCCAAAGACAGCTGCAATTATATGATAAAGACTCAGGAGAGGAACATATCGAAAAGGCTAGGAAAAAAGGCTTTAGAGAGAAGGGTGTAGTAAGCTAGAGATTTGTAATCTATCTTTGCTCCAGAGGGGAATGAGTGTTGATGGATTGTCCTCAGGGATGGGTGAAAATTAGATCTCTTTCCTTTGGAACACAATGACCATCCATGCAGGGGTTCAAAGTATTGAATCAACCAAAACCCTTTCTTTTCTCTTTATTGTGGTAAGGGAAACCTTGTGTCTCCCAGTCATGTTAATCATTGCAATTGGTGGGAGACTAAAGCAAAGAGTTAATGAGAAGATTCTAAAGAGTGACTCAGGACTGGACATTATACTTGTGGTGTAAGAAAGAGGAAGGAGATATGTCAATGGATAAAAAGTAGCTACACACCTCAAAAGATAGATTGACTTGGCAAGGAAGTCAAATCTAAGTGTTAGTTTAAGCTTTCAGAGTGGTAACAAGAAAGATAAAAGCAAGGTAAGATGCCATGGGGATCTAAAGCATCAATGACCAATTTATCTAAGTTTAATGAAAAGAAAGAGGGATAGGCTCGAGGGAAAATAAAAAGGTAAGAAAGGGAAGGAGATATTCGGTTGGGTCGAATCTATAAGGTCATGATCAAGTTAAGCTTGCACTTATGTTTTATAGCATTGAGAACTTCAAATCATCCTCCATAACTCTAACCTTGCAACCCAATCTTTTAAAATTCCTTTTTTAGTTGTGATTTGAATGTCTAAAGTTTGTCTTCAACTTCCCTGGTTTTAACATTGGTTTAAAACTCCCATTTAGTCTGTTAAGAATAAAATTAGGAGTGAATTTATCTATCACATGTAGTCTCTCACCCACAGGTCTTTCTCACATTTAAGCTATGCTTGGACACGGGAAAATTAATTGGAGTCTCAAGTTGGGTGGATACTAAGCAGAAGTAATTAAGTGAAAATATAGTGATTGAAACTAGTAGGAAGAAGAGGTTTAGACATAGGATGGTGTAAAAGAGGGAAACAACTTGAGGGACGGATTGGGTAAAGTGACCCCCGGCTCATCCCATGACTTCCTTCCATTTGCATGGCTCAGGCGTCTTTGTTCTCATTCATTTTTTGAAAGCAATCACCTTTTTTTTCCCTGAAGGAATTTGCCTAGCCACGATGAAGAATAGGTACCTCCACCCAAGGCAGAGTTTCTGAGCCGTGTAACAGGTGACAATTACATGTAGTTTGGGGGCGCACTTAACTTAGCCACCTTAGCTTGATATCATCTTGACCCCATACAATTTTGGGTCTGATTCCCCTTTTATAGTACCAAAAAATAAGATTCATGTCAAATAAGAGTTTGCTGCTCCAACCAATACAAGCCTTACACCTATTTTAGGTGCTTCTATTGCGTATAATGTCAATCTTATAGCAGATCAATTTCAATGAGCCTTTCTCACTAGTCCTTTTTGCAAATGACTCTATACCTTCTTTAGTAAATTTTTGTTCTTTGATCTTGTTTTAAATGACTTTCTAGTCATATCGTTCATGTTTTTTAAATATTCAGTCTAAATCCAAGCTTTAGACAAAGGTGTTTTTGAGATATTAGGACCTTATGGTATCTCATACACATTCTCATGATTGGCTGAGTGAATAAGACAACTTTAAAGTGGATTTGTTATGTGAAGAGTGTGTCATGAACCATGGCTGCTTGCTCAGTTTGGTTGTTGGGGGTGGCTCCTCTTTTGTTGGTAAATTGGAAACCCGACTCTGTGAACCTGAGGAAAGGTTGCAAAACTTCCACAAGGGCAAGAAAACCAAAGCTTTTTTTAGTGCTAAAAGGAATATGCGTGAACGAATTTTATCCCATATCAAGGTTTTACCTTATCCCAATAGAGTTTACTATGGCAGCATAGTACAAACACATTGGTGGGGGCTTCCTGTCTACTTTAGAGCCTTCACTACCCTGTTCTATGACTTTCCTTCTTTCGTCTATCCATAAGGCAATCAAAAAAGAGAAAGTGATTAGATACAATTGGATTACAGATTGAATGATAGTAAAAATAACAAAATAATAAATTTCAATTTGGTGACATCGCACATCTTTTCAAATATTTATGTCAAAATTTGTGCAACTATTCTATTTGGGATAATTTTGTGCCTCTTTTCACATTGTGAACAATTGCACACCATTTCTATTTTGCCCACATTGTGCATTTCCATTTTTTTTTTACTTTTTGAGTCTTTCAAAAATTAGTAATCTAAAATAAAATTTGACTAATAATAAAAAAAGTGATATTGAAAATGAAATAAAAATTATTGAGACATCAATATTGCAACAAGCTTAGATATTTTTGTCTAAAATAACATGAAATTGATCTCCTTATCTAAATCCAATTAAAATTCTAATTAAAGTTTTAATTAAAATTTTTAGAATATTAAATTTTGTAAGGAAATTATTTGGTAGGGAAAAGTAATTTATAATCCATTTCAATGTTCAATTTCAAAAATTTTATCTCATTATAGATACTAACATTTCAATAAAAAATAATTAAAATAAGTCATCAAAACATAACACTTTTTATTTACAACATAATATTTCACATACATCCATTTCCAATAATAACAATTATAACAACACTTAACATCATCACATAGAAAAAAACTAAACATAAAAAATAATACAATCATAGAAAGAACAATAATGAAGTACGTCTAGAACTCTGAGGGACCCTTGTCTAGAAGAGGTGGTAGCTAGAACATTAAAAAATAGCTATTCACCATAGCTACATTTGTGTTCACCGAGTTAAATTGACAGCAGATCTAACCCATGTCTTCATTATAACGAGCATCCTGTTGAGGCAAGTGATTATCAATTTGATTAAAATGTTGATCAAAATGAGTCTCTAAGTAAATTTTTTTATCAGGTCCAGGTGCATGTGCTTAAGCAGGTGCAGGAGCTCCTCATTTTCTCTAAGATTCATCACTATCAGAGCTCTAATTTCACCCAAAAATTGTTTGAAAGGAGGCATCAGTAAAGTGGATCAGGAATTAAGTGGGAAGATCGGGATGAATAAGATTGTACTTCTTATGAAGGATGTAAGAAACTAAATGTCCTAAAGCCACATTTTTCTTCCTTTTATGTTGTGGAAGTCCAATTTTAGAAAGGTTGTATAGGTAGTCCAAAATAAAGTGGTTTTCATCAAAGGGTTTTTCAGTCATAATAAGATATGTGACTGTGGACAAGAGTAGAGTCATATTTACTCGATCGCCACCTTTAGCAATAATCAAAGTTCTTAAAACATATTGGATGATCAAAGCATTTTGGTTAAAGGTGTAAACTCTAGCTAAATGATTAACTTGGGAGACACCTCTAAGAACTTTATTAATTTCAGACCAGTCAAAATATGCTCTAGAGGTCAATGTGTTGGCTCGAATCTCCTGAGATCTCATACAAAGAAAGTTGCCTAAATCTTCCTTGGTTATTTCTACATGTTATTTTTGGACATAGGAACATATCCTAGAGTGGCCCACATTGACTCTCATGTAGGCCAAGAAATATTGAAAATTTTCTTTATGTTAGGCATAAATGTGAGAGAGAATGAAAGATAGTTGAGTAGAGGCAAATAAAGGCATTACAAAGATGTGAATATCATACTAGATTAGAAGTCTAGAAGGGATGATATTGGTAGTAATATACCTAAAAAAGGCATACTCATACTTCTTAGATAGGAAGTTAGAATCCATAGCACTTCTAGAAGAAGAATCCTTAGAATCACATGGATGTTTGCTAGAACTGGCCATTTACTAGATGTGGGATCAAGAGAGTTTTGAAAGGAATATGAAAGTGAATGAAAACAATTTCAAAACCCTTCTATTTAAAGAAAAGCAAACAATAACACCGTACATAATTTGCATCGTACATACGATTTTAAAATCGTGCGGGACCAAATTATTTTTGAACGTATGAAAAGAAACGACCAAAATAGAAATACCTTTTCATAAAATGCCTTTTGCTAGGCATCTTTTTGAACAATCTTTTTACCACACGATCATGCAGAAAAAAAGTTTTTTTTTTCTAGGACGATCAGAATATTAAAGATTATTTTAAAAGGGATTAGGTACATCCACCATAGAAACTGACATCTAGATCATACAAATAAAAATAATATCGCATATATGATCAACAATAAATAAATAACATTTTTTTGGAAAATCGTCCCCGTACATACAAAAGAAATAGTGCAAATTGTACCATATGATGAGGTCATACGAAACCATTAAAAATCTAAGTTTCATGTTCTAAACTCAAAAAACTATAATGTGTACGATACATAATTCGAATATAATGAAAAAATATTTATATATAATGAATAATACACTTAGTAAATAATACACGAAAATAAAAAAAAAACTAATTAAAATGAATTATTTAAATCAAATGACATACTTCTAGTTTAAAAACACAAGAAATGAAACAAAAATAAACCCACACAAACAAACAAAAATATACAAACATAAATAAAATTAAACATACACAAATAAAGAATATATCAAATTTAAAGAATATTTAATTTAAGCATTAAGATCAATCACACCTAACCTCATTCTTAAGATGCTAAATGTGTCAAAGGATAGTGGTTTTGTAAAAATATATCCCTTAGCTACATGATATCTATTGAGGTGATGTCTTATATCTATATGCTTGGTTCTAGAATGTTGAATAGGATTCTTTGAAATATAAATGGCATTAGTATTATCACAAAAAAATTGGAATTGTGCTAATAGAAAATTCTAAGTCAATCAATTGTTGTTTCAACTAAAGAACTTGTGCCACAAAAATACCTATTGCAATGTGTTCTGCTTCAGCAGTATATTGGGTTATTGAATTCTATTTCCTACTAGACCAAAAAACTAATGAGTTACCTATAAATTGATAAGTTCTAGATGTACTTTTCTGATTAACCCTATAACCTACAAAATGTTAATCAGAATATCAAATTATTTCAAAAGAAGAGCTGTGCTTAGGATACCAAATTTCTAAGCTTTGAATTCCAAAACGATATCTCAAATTTCTTTTTACTACTATCAAATATGATTCTTTTGGATTAGATTAAAATCTAGCACACAAATAAACACTGAATATTATACATGGTCTACTGGAAGTCGAGTAAATCAATGATTTTATAATCCCTCGAAATTTCTTTTAATTAAAAGATTTTCCCTTAGGGTCCTTATCTAACTGTACTAAGAAACTCATTGGTATAGTTACTAGTTTAGCATTATCCATTTTATATTTCTTGAGGATGTCCTTAATATACTTTAAATGACTAAGAAAAGTTCCCTCCCCATTTTTCTTAATGCTAAAACTAAGAAAATAACTCAAATATCTTATTTAACTCATCTCAATCTCACTAGTCACTGTTTTTTAAAAAATCATCGCAAAGATTTTTATTTTTAGATTCAAAAATATTATTATCAATATATATTTGAACAATGAGTTTATCTTCTCCTGACTTATTTAAAAAGAGAGTGGTCTCCACACTTCCTTTCACAAAAGATCTCTCTAATAGGAAAGTGTTTAATAACTTATACTTAGCCGTAGGTGCTTATTTCAGCCCATACATTGCCTTTTTCAATTTAAATACGTAATTAGGGACTTTAGAATTTTTAAAATATAGAGGTTTCTCAATATAATATTCCTCTTATATCACCCCTTTCAAAAAGGTACTTTTGCCATCAATTTAAAATAATTTAAAACCTTTAAAATAGGCAAAGGCTAATGAAACCCTAATTGCTTCATGTCTTACTACATGGGAAAAAGTCTCTTCAAAATTAATCCCTTCTATTTGATTATACCCCTTAGCCACCAATTTAGACTTATTTATAATTACAACTCTTCAATTATTCATTTTATTTTTTAACACCTACTTAGTAAAAATAACACATTTATCCATAGACCTTTCAGTTAATTCTCAAACATCATTTCTTATAAATTGAGTCAATTCTTCCTATATAACCAAAATCCAAAATTCATCCAAAAGTACTTGATTTATATTTGTTGGTTCAACTATTAAAATAAAAGAAGAATGATTCACTTCTTTGATAAGTCCATGCCTTATCATAACACCCTCACTAGGTTCACCTAAAATTAATTCCTTAGAGTGATTCTTAAAAAATTTTAATTCTCTAGGAAAAGGGTTTTCTATTTGCATTTTCTCTTCCAAATTAATCTTTCTATTCCTTGGGAGTTATTTTTAATATGATCCTCTTCCAAGTTTGCCTCTTCCAAAATGTCGGACTCATCAAACACAACATGTATGGTCTCCTAAACTACCAAAGTCCTCTTGTTGAAACTTTATAAGATTTTTTAACACTAGAGTATCTAAGAAAAATTCCTTCATCAGATTTACATCAAATTTTCCTAAAAGAGTATTCTCATTATTATGAATGAACAGGTTACATCCAAAACATGTAAATATGACTAATTTGGTGTTCTACCCTTAAAAAACTCATAGGGTGTATTATTTAATATGGATGTAATATTCACCCTATTCAAAATAGAATAAGCTATACTAACTACTTCAGCCTAAAAATATTTCAAAAGTGAGTATTATACTAATATGGCTCTAGCGGCTTAAATTAATATTCTATTCTTTCTCTTTACTACCCCATTTTGTTGAGGGGTCCTTAGTGCGAAAAAATTATGATAAATTCCTTTTTCCTTACAAAAATCTTCAAATTTTTCATTTTCAAATTCATCTTCATGATCACTTTGAATTGATAAAATCTTGCATCCTAATTTACTCTGAATCCAAGTGCAAATATTTCTAAATTCTTAAAATGATTCACTCTTATGAAATAAAAATTTAACACAAGTGAATCTTAAAAAATCATCAACAATCACAAATTTATATATCTTACCTTCTAGACCTACAGTGCTAACTATATTATAACTCAGACTTCAGAGTTTATGATTTTGATGATAACAAATAATATTGATTATTTTTTCTCCAAGTGTTTTGTAGTGAATATTTTTTTGTGTGTTGACTAATATTTCATGTACACCATGCACCGTTTTTTGAAGATTCAAGACTCAATAAAGTGTAGAATTGGATATATTAAATGAGCCTATAATTTTCATTTTTTGAGTCAAGACTTGTAATGATGTATGTTAAATTTATGATTGTGCACATATACAGGGGGAGCAAAAAGGGATTTTAAATATTTTAATTTTTTTATAAATTTTACAGTATAATCTAGATATTACTGAATAATTTAGTGTAGCAAAAATTAATAAAAATAATTCATTTTCTTAAAAATAAAATTTTAAATTATAACTAATCATATAGTATGAACACCACTTCATACTAGATGATTTATTATAATTAGAAAGCCCACCGTTCATTAAATTAGGCAAAAAATTGAATTTAAAAAGTTGTTCAAATTATATTATATAAAAATAATCATACTGTACGATGTTTAAAATGTTGCCTAATTTAATCCTGTGATTAATCAATCAAAATGGTTTAATTTTGATATTTTGATCATACTGTACGATCAATAGGGACATTTTTTACTGTCCCATGCTTCGTCCTCGACAAATTGCTTTTTTATTGATCTATTTATATAATACTAATTGGACATTGCATAGTACGAACAGGCAAATTGAACTATTCATACAGTACTAACTGGTGATCGTATAGTACTAAAAGATCAAATTTTACGCATCATACTAGACGATCTTGAGATTGTACTGTATAATCTTTGATGGTTAAAGTGATGTTTTAGGGTTTTTTTAGGCACTATATTTATGATTTGTCATAAGACTTTCAAAGGGTCTTTGGCATCCCTTGAAGCTTCATTTTTCTGGAGAAAACTTGAAGAGAGAACTTGAAAGGGAGAGTGGAAAAGGTGGAGTTTGAGAGAGGGAGAAGATCCTTGGAGGGGGTTTCAAGGGAGTGTGGAGAAGGTTTCACACGGTTGCTCCAGTGAGCTTGTACCTCAGTACCATTGGATTCAAGGAATGTCTTGATGGAAGTTTTGAGAAGAAGAAGATATCTTAGTGTTAGAGGACTTGGCTCCTCCGCCGCACTGGGGAAGGTCGAAGTGATTTTGTAAGGGCTACTCTGCCTAGTTGTGGGGCCTAAAGGAGAATCACTAAAGGTTTAGTGTAATACTTGGAGGGTGCCTCCAGGGAGTGGACGTAGGTCAAGGTTTGACCAAACCACTATAAATCTGATGTATTCTTTCCTTTATTATTTCTGCATTTATTTTTCATTGTGAAAACTGCGTGGGTTAAATTGATTATCAATATTTTTATTGTGAATGAAATTTGCTTTCGCATAAAGTTATAAAAAGATATTTCTTTTCATTAAAGAAGTTTTTTAAATATCCAATTCACCCCCCCTTCTTGGTGCATCTCATGCTTTCAAACTAGTCCAAAAATAGTCATGTGAATAATTTCCAATTATATGCTTGTTCAAAGATCCTTAATGGAATGAAAGGAGGACTTCACCTATTTTCCTATTTGGCATACATCATACAGGTGATCCTTTGTAAAGTCCAATTTTGGAATTCCCATAACTAGTTCTTTTTGGGTATTTTTCTTATGATTTTTCTTACAACCATGACAGAGCCTCATATGCCATAACCATGATTCATCAGAAATTGTTTTCAGATAAAATGCATTAGGAGATTAAATACAATTCAAATCTAGCATGTACATATTATATAGTCTAATTCCATGCAGTGCATCATTTTTATTTTGGCTTAATATGCAGCTAGTGAGAAAAAATTAATACTATAATCGTTATCACATAGCTGACTAATACTCAACAAATTATAATTTAAGCATTCTTCAAGTAAAATATTCTCAATGAAAAAATTGTTCAATTTTCTAATCATACCTGTGCCAACAACTTTCCTTATGGTATTATCTCCTAGTGCAACCTTACCTCTATTTTTGGCTTCCAGCGATATGAATTATTTAATGTCTCAAGTCATATACTTTGAACATCCACTGTCTAGGAACCAAATACTCTTAAAATGTCATGTATGAGAGCATTTCTACAAAATAATAAAACCTTTGTCTTTGGAACCCAAACAAGTTTGGGTTCTCCTTTTGGGAAAAATAAATTAGATGCATTTTTGGTATTACTTATTTTGTGCATCTTAGGTCTCCACACTAAATGACTTTTACTATGAATAGTACAAGTCTATGAGATATGCCCAAGTAATCCACAAGAAAGGCATCTTACTCCAGGAAATGGATTTATTAATCTACATGTATTAAATTATCTTTACTTAAGTTTAAAATTTTGTCTTTTCATCAGGATTAAAATATTATTCAGGTATTGGTGGAGTCTTATAATTCACAAGTGCATTCACCTGAGCTTTAAAAAATGAGTTTGAACTTTCTAATACAGCATTATCAACTTTCAAATAATTCTCTCTATTATCATATTCATCCATAAATATTTTAAAATCATTTTCAAGTTCAGTAGGGGATGATTTCAATTGTTCATGATGTTTGTTAAAATTATCAAACTCATCCAATAGATTCATGTGGTAACTATCAATTTGTACGTGATCTGTCCTATGGATTTCATGATCTTTTCTTAATTATGGGAAATCTTAATTCAACATAACATACATCTTTTTGAGTTTTATATATGCTGTATGAATCTTTTTAGAAACATCAAATAATTATTCATAAGTTAAGTCACATACCTCTTATTAAACTAACTGATCAAGTTTGTCGGCCATTAAGTACAAATTTGTAACTTTTTCCTCTACTTCTATTTCTGAGGAATTTGATGCTGAGTCTGCCCAAAAATCTCTAGGAAATCTCTACTTGCCCTTTCTTATATTTATTTTAACCTCCACCTTCTCCTTGCTAGGATTGGCTTTAAGATTCGAGAATTCAGATTTGATATGTCCAAGCTTCCTACTTTCATAGCAAATAACATCATTAGAAACCTAAACATTATTATGGAACTTACCTTTATTCCACTGATATCATCTTTTTTGCTTCATTTTTAAAAAACTCCTGAATAGCCTTAACATCAAGACAATCTCATCTTAATCCTCTGGCTGAGATTGATCACTCTTCGAGTCATCCACTTTCAAAGCTATATTCTTCTCCTTTTGCTTCTCACATGCATCAATCTATCTTCGATTCACTCCTTGCTCATAAGAAATTAGTGATCCATGAAGATTATAAATAGAATAAACATTTAAATCTTTAGAATCTATAATAGCAGTTATTTTCACAATATAGGTAGTAGGCCAAAAATGAAGTATTTATTCACTTTCTCAGCATTTGTTAGTTTCCTACCTAAATCATACAATGAAGTAACTATTTGAGTGTAACATGTGTACATATCCATGATTGATTCATTTGATTTTATGCAGATCAGTTCATAATCATGTAGTAAAATATTCAATCTAGATTATTTCACTTCATCAGTCACTTCATATGTGATACAAAGTCTATCCCAAATTTCTTTTTCCCTTTTACAGGCAGAAGCACGCATGTAATTTTTAGATTTAAGTGCACAAAAAAAAATTATTAAAATATTTTGCATTTAACTAAGCGAAGTCTTATTCTTTTACTGTCAGTTAGTAAAGGGTTTTTTAGATCTAATGCCATCTATAAGTCTAGTTGGCATAGTGTATCCCTCCTGTACTAAAATCTACATGCGATAGTCAAGCTATTGAAGAGAAGTAGATTTTTGTGTTTTTCAAAAATCAGAAGTGATGTTATCAATCAATGGCGGTCTAGTGATTGAATAGCCTTGAGGTGTGTTACGGTTTTTAAAAGTAGCCATAATCAATTTTCAAAAAGTAATCTAAACTTTAAAATTTGAAATTAGCTTTAATACCACTTGAAAGTTTATATATGTTATTAGACATAAAATAATTGTCCCAAGGCAAACCAAGAGGGGGGTGAATTTGTAATTAAAAATTTCCTCTTAAATGAAAATCCATTTTAAAATTATTTTGCACAACAATTAAAGTTTTTTAAAAAATAAAACTTTTTAACCACAAAAATTAAAACATGCTAAAAAATAAAAATGTCAAAAAATAAAGAACAAAAAAAATTATAGAGGAGTGGTCCAACTAAATCGACATCCACTCCTTGGGCACTTCTTCTTTAGGTATTGCTTTATTATCAAAGTTACTCCCCTTTTTCCCCCACAACAAGGCGAAGAAGCCTTTATAATTACGCTCTGTTCCACCAATCCCCGGTGCGGCATAGTACCAACATCCTTTCACACCCTCCAGGTGTTGGAAGAGTACTGGCATCCTTTAACACCAAGTGTTAGCAAAGAAGCATCATTCTTTCAAACTCTATAAGTATTTGTAGAGAACCAGCATCCTTTCATACCCTCCGGATGTTGGCATAGAATCGACACCTCTTACACCCTCCTGGTGTCATCAGAAAATCGACATCCTTTCATACTCTCCAAGTGTCGGCCGATAACATGATCTTCTTCAAAGATCTTCCTTCGCGTGTCTTCAAAGAAATAAGGAAGAGATTTGCTACAAACACAAAGAGATTCTCACCTTTGAATATCCTTGGGAATACTTCATACTCTCAATTTGCAAGAAGTCTCTTTCAAACACTCTCCCAAATCACTCTCAGACTTTTTATCTCAAGAAAAATAAAGATTGATTCGTCCAAAATCAGCTTATAGGACCTTATATATGAAAGACGCCAAAAACTATCCAAAAAACTAAAAATTTCCATTTTGAATGTCCACGATCATACAGTACAATCGATGATCGTATGTATAAATAATTCAAAATTTATTCATACGAACCTGTATAATCAATTTTTGAACACAGATTATCAACTATACTAATTGAAATCATATAACACAAATAGTTTAACCAATTTTGTTGTTTATGTGGATGAAAATGTATGCATCAATTTTGTACTCTAGAAGCCCTCTGTACCAACTTAAGATCACCATGAATGAACAGTTCAAAAAATTTACCTATACGTATGGACAAAAATATACGCATTAGTTTTGTACTATGGATGTCGTCTTTATGAACTTAAGATCATCTAGAAGAGATTGTTCAAAAAATTTACCTGTTTGTATGGACGAAAAATTATGCATCAATTTTATACTCTAGACATCATTTGTACGATCTTAAGATCATCCCAGATGAACATTTAAAAAAATTAACCTATTTATATAGATGAAAATGTATGCATCAATTTTGTACTTTTAACATCATCTGTATGAAGGCAACTTCATACTGTATGAACATTACCTGGAAATAAATTTTAAATCCATAATTTGATCAACATCTAGAGGAACACCCAAGAGAAATTGTCCCAGATGATCTATGATCATGCAGTACTATTAGTTTAAAAAATATAAGTTTTGTACCCATTGAGCAAAGATGGGTTGTAACTGAATAGTTGTATTTGAAAATATATGTTGGGGATGCCCTAAAGTGCTCATAGTTTCATTATGAATATTCAATCCAAAAGTGTGAAAACCTACAATTATGCATGCCGATTTAAGATGTGATAAGATTACTTCACAATGTCTAAGGACATGATCTAATAGATTGTTGTATCAAGTAGTTGGATCATAATCTCTTACCATAAAGATGGCTACATGTGCAGTAGAGCTAACTATTAGAAATCCCCTGATCCATTTATGATGTGCAAACCATGAAAGTTATGTACTATAGTCAATAGTTAGGTTTGGATAGGGGGCACATAATACATATGGTGAGCTACAACAATGGTTAAAGAGCCTAACATAGGCAGGTTCATATATAATTTAGCATATCATGATGCTATTAGGATTTCATAGAGACTTTTATGGCCCTGGCCCATAAATGGACCTTTATGAGCCTCTAAAATGTCTTTCAGGCCATGACCAATGGCCCCGTTAGTCCAATACATAATACTTGTGATCTAAAATAGAATCGTAATAGCTAAATGATAGTGTGCAATATCACTCAACCATATACCCCCTATTATTGGATCTAATCCTCAACAAAAACTCAAAAAATCTAAATATTTTGCCCAATTCAAGGTGAAAAAGAGTGTTGCTCCCTCGACAAAACTTTGATATAGTTGAGCCAAAAGATCTTGATTCAAGAGAAATTCATGATGAATGGGTATTTCTTTAAGATCAAGTCCATCATTAATAAATCGGTAAATCGGTAATGATACATGGATTCGGTGACCCACCTAAGAAAGAGACCTAAGTCCCCTGCTAAGTGGTGATTCAACATAGATTCTACATATTTGAACCAAGCCAATTTTGAAGCAGCTTTGTGATAATGGAACCAACCATCAAAAAGCATTAATGATGCAAAGACCAATGCATCAATTGTTGTAGAATAGAGTTGTAATTCACTAGTGATTCAAAATGCTCGCCAAATCAAAAAAAAAAAACATGGAGGTTATTTGTATTCCTTGGAAACCACCGCCCACATCCACATTCAATATTTCTAAACCTATTATTGGCCAAACTACTTGGGAAATGGGTGTAATATGAGTAGGATCACTTATCCATGCTTCATAATTGAAAAATAGGCACATCGAAGTACATGTCACTCTGCCAAAGAAAGATAATAGAGAGTTGACCAAAATGAGCACTAAATACTTTTTAATATATCTCCTCCAATTCACAGGTATGAATATCTAAATCATGAGCATCAATATGTAGGTTCCAGATCAAACTGGTAGTATTAAGACACTTAGTTATTTTCCTTTAGTAATGGCTGGGTCTAGCCCATTCCTCGAAAGGCCTTTTTATAGGATTCTTGTTTACAACAATTTTCACTTTGGGTTCTGAAAAATGTATAATCATTAATTCATCTTCTTCCTGGACAACACATACAAAGAGACCCTCCAACAATCATTTATTTAGTAAACTTCTGAAAGATATTTATTATCTTTATGATAAGTCTCTTTCTTTCCTATCTTCCATCCATCTATGTTCTTTAGTTATTCACTAGATATATTATGATCCAGGGCAAGTGTTTGGATTTCTTATGACATAAATAATAGGTGCCCAAGGGACGTATTATATTACCAAAGCATTTCCCCGGATAACAAAAAAATGATTTTTTTGCAACCTAGCTTCTTTCTATTTTGATTCTTAATGATGAAGTGCCCATATACTTTAATCATGAAAAAATCAAATATATAATTTAAATAGCTAAAAGAATATAGAAATCTAGATCTTCTTTCTATTATCTTTTCTTCTCTTTTTTTATTAAGATTTTTGAATGATTTGAATTTTAGACTTCATAAGATTCACCAACATAGCTTTATTAGTTATATGCAATATGGTATATGTAATATTTATCCTTACGAGATACCATAAAAAATGTACAAAATCAATGATTTTGGAAATTTAGAAAGAAGGGAAATAAAATGAAATTCTTGATTAGAACTTCTCATAGGAACGATTTATTGGATTTCATTGCTGGATGAACAATTTATTGGATTTCATAGCTCAGTTGGTAGAGCAGAGGACTGAAAATCCTCTTGTCACCAGATGGAATAACATACTTGATGCGAGCATAACTTCATTATGAAATAAAAGTCATAAAGTGGGAGGGCCTCAGACTAAACTATCCCCATTCACTTAGATAAGAGATGTAAGCTTCCTAACATTCTTTCAATGTAAATACATTATCCTTATTTCATTCTAGATTCTAATCCAGTGTTATGAATTATGTTAGAAAGACCCATCCACAAAGATGTTTTCTTTTTTTAGTAGTTCCTTCCTCTTATGTGGTACCGAACAAGTGAAGTTACTTCTTTAATCAGGCTTCTAAGCATACAACTTAGACTTAGTCACGAAAGAAAGGAAACTCACAATAACAAGGGAAAACTAGAAGGGAAAAGACTCAAAAGAACTAACAGCGTAACCATGCATGAAATCCCCAATTTTTTTATAACCTTAACTAAGTTAGAGTGAATGAATTTCTCCAAGTGTAGGGGCTTCAAATCCATTAGAGTAGGGTGATAAGAAAGGGGCTAAGTTGGGTGAGTGTTGAGTGTGCTTTAGTAAAAGTATGAATGATCTAGTGAGCATTCTTTTTTACCTGTTTACTCAAGGCATTGCAAGCAAATGGTTTTTGAAAAGTGCTAGAAATCATGGTCAACTTTTTTACAGTGCTTTAGTAGGGTTTGACCTTTATTTGTTATTCTAAAACTGATGACATATAGCCAAGTAAAAAAGTAGTGAAGTAAAATTTTTACTTATCTTACTTCTTTCTATACAAGATTTCCCTTTCATCAAATCATTTCATCTTCATTTTATGGTAAACATAGATCTTATTCATTATTATATATACTCTCTCCTTGCACATCCAATTTCGGTCCATCTACTTCTTCTTCTATTGATTCATGAGCTATATTATTAAAATAGGGAAGTATGACTCTATCCATTCCTTTCACTGTATATATGAAACGCTTCACACCTTTCTTTATTCTGAAGGTGAAAAGAAAGAATAAATAGTTCTTTGATATTTATGGTGATACAACTCTTTAAACACAACTACTTATAGCAAATAAAGACTTTGATATGAAAGAAAGAGACCTAACAAAGCAGTACAGTGAGTAGACTATGAAAGAGATAGAGGGAAGAAAGTTAGAAGAAGGGAAGGATGGAGAGACGCTTGGCATGCTTTGGTTAAGTTTTTAGCATAGTTTTTTATAAAAAAGACCCAACAACCTTTAGGGCATACACAAGAGTAGCAACAATAGGAAAGTTCTTAAGGAGTCTTATAGCTAATGTCAGTATATATCTAAGGACTATAATAGGTAATTTAGTATACTTAATAGACCCTAGTCAATCCATGAGATATTCTTATTAGAATAGGTCAGTGACTAAGGGGCATTAAAGAAAGGGAAAGTCTCATGCCTGAACAGGCTGGGCGGATCCTAGGCAATGAAAAGGACTCGATCTCTTTGATGATACAACTACTTTCCCATCGTTGGCTCCAACTATGCTCTGACCTCCAAGACTCGCTCAGCTATGAAGTTAAGGCTTGGCCAACTTGAAAAATTTTCATGAGGAGGGACTTGAGTTTGGCGCTAATCACATGCTTATGGCCCAAGAGGCATACCATTAAAGATGAGTTGTTGTTGGCTCTATCTAGATTCCTTTCTGGAGTTACACAACTTTCATTTCTTTTGAAAGATGAAATTCAACAAATATGAAGCGCTTGAGATGCATCAATAATAATTATTCGAGATCTCAAATAGTGTCTCTAAACTAGAGACATTATTTTTGTAGCAAAGATCTAGCCATAGGTGAGTTTTATGGTCGACACGAACAGGAGCTTCTCACGTACTACATCTGGGAATCTTCTAGGCCCCTTACGAAACTAGTTTTTTTTCCTTTTATTTATACCACTTGTAATCTTCAATATTCCAAATCCTAAGATACAAAAGTGAAGAATTATTGAAGAGAGCATCAGTAAGATTCGGTTGTGGTTTACCATCATGTTAGGAGTCAGTAATACATTTTAGTAGTCATTGATCTTGATAGAAGACTCAATCCCCCTCTTTCTTATATTATCTATAAAGTATTTTTGAATCCAAGATTCATCCTTTTCAAGAAAAGGCCCCTGAGGTATGTGTGAACCAAAAATTCCAAATCATCAGTTATGGTTTTCCATCATGTCAGGATTGAAGCCTTTTTTTTCTAATAGATAGGGTTCCTAGTGGACCAGTGACTATAGTTGAAAAAGCAACAAAGAGACTTGAAGAAGTTCAAGATTAGATTTGTGGGGCAATACCATCAGTCAATCTCTATAGAACATAAAATTTCAAAAGAAAGGTGAGTTTGCAATTAGATTTCTTTATATGGCTAGGGATGCAAAAGCTAAAGAAGAAAGAGGTTGATCGAGAATTCTATTGAGGTGTCTATCAGGTGAGGAAGCGATAGAGGTCATGCATTAATCACATACTGGCACAAAGCACCAAGTAGGGTGAAAGCTATTTTTGTATTTGCTATAATTATCTCATATAATGAAGCAGATAGCTAACGCTTTTAGATCATCACTCTTACATTCAGCTTGAACTGATCATGATCTTTCTCTTTCTTTTTTTTCTACCTAAGAAAGTTAGTCTTTTTGTAAGGGTATATAATTAGTTGTTTAATTTAAAAGCAATTCTTTTGCTAAACGCCCCTCAGTATAAATGGCGGTGGAGGTTGGTTGAATAAGATGATTTTACAGGGGTTCAGAACCAGCCGTCGAAGTGAATGATTTCTAAAGAATGAAGAAGTAAGGTAAGGAAATGAGACGACTCTTTCTTTCACTATTTCATCAGTAAATCTTCCCCTAAACACCAATAATGAGTTTTTTTTATTCCTATCATATATCATCGTCACGCCCTTAATGATAGGTTTTTATGAATAATTTTCTTGTCATTCTAATTTAGGTCTAATACGGATCCATCTTTTGTTTTCGTTTCCTCCCAGAACTTTTCCTTAAAATGAGAAAGAAGATGGTACACTCATATTATCTTTTGTAAGTGCTTATTACTAGCCAAAGATCTATCTTTTACAATTGGTAAGTCACGGGGTTATTAAAATAAGTCAAGTTTTCTATGGTTTTCCCATGCTATAACTTTTGTGCTAATTTGATTGATCCGGAATGGTTCGATTAAACATTCCATTAGGGAGTCTAGTCTTGTTTTTTTTTACACTGTATTCGACTCTTGGAATCACATCTAGCAGTGGTTGGAATAGCTCAAAATATCCAACCACTTCATCGACTTCATTTCCCCAAACCATTTCCAGTACTTCTACTAAAAATAGAAAGATTTCATGTTCTTTCATCGATTGGTTATTCTTTCCCACTTGTATATCCTTATCCCATTTTAGTCTCTACTAGTTCACAAGTTTGAAGGACCATGTCATTGGAAAGATTAGTCTTAATTATTTTCCAAGAATGTTGGTTTAGTCGAGCCCAGGTATGTAAGTGAAATTATACCATGTATCTAGGAGGAGGAACTTCTCAAAAAGGCTTGTGGTTCTTTGTGCCCGATTTTTATGTAGCATCTATATTTAAATTCATCCTTTTGGTTTCATAATTGGATGTTGAACCCATTACATATGATGGGAGTTGCTGGAGTCTTAGACACTACTATGTGCTTTTTATGGTGCCATTATATAAAAAACCTTATTCTAATATGGTGATGGAGCAAATACATTTGGTATTTTTCCCAACATAAGCTGAAGAGACTTATTTCATGGTCACTGCTAACAGCTTTTGGTCAAAAAAATTTGTGGTTGGTTTCGTTACATTTCTTTCTACTATTTGTACTGATAACTGTTTTCTAGATGAGTCTTATTGGAGCAGTAGGTCTAGCTCTGAACCTACGTGCCTATGACTTCATTTCCTATGAAATATATGTAGTGGAAGATCCCGAAAAAAAAACTTTTTAACACAAAATTCTTCTCTAAAATGAAGGTATTCATGCTTGTTTCAAAGCTCAAGATCAGCCTGATGAAAACAATCTATTCCTTTCCTTAAGGAGGTTATACCCCACAATAATGATCTTGAATTTCACTTTAGCCTTAGCCGATCATGACCAAAAAAACTTTGGTTCCGCTTGGTAGGACGGGAAAGCTAGACTTATCAATTTGTCCTGTAAACTACTTGGGGTTTACATAGCTCATGCCAGATTCATTATATTCTTGGCTAGAGCAATGAACTTAGCTCATTTCATACATACCCATATATGAACAAGGATATCCATTACTTACATACTAAGTTACTCTAGGTTGGGGAGTAGGTCCAGGGGTGAAGTTATCAACACCTTTCTAATCATTGTATATGGAGTACTTCATTTTCTTAGGTATAGGTTCTTTTCTTCTAGTACTAAAGGCTCTGTATTTTGCAGGCATATATGATACATGGGCTCCCGGAGGGGGAGATGCAAGAAAAATTACCAACATGACCCTTAGCCCACGTGTGATGTTGGTTCTTTACTAAAATCTCCTCTGGAGAAGAAGGATGGATTATTATAGTGTAGATAATTTCTAAAATAGAATTGGAGGACATGTCTGGTTAGGTTCCATTTATATACTTGATGGAATTTGGCATATCTTAACCAAACTTTTCCATGGGCCTGTCGTGCATTTGTATGGTCTGGAGAGGCCTTATCTTTTCTTTTAGGTGCTTTATCTTTCATTGGTTTCATCGCTTGTGGTTTCATTTTGTTCAATAATACCACTTATCATAGTGAGTTTTATGGATTCCTTGGGCCGAAAGCTTCTATAGCTCAAGCATTTACTTTTCCTGTGAGAGAACAATGTCTTGGGTAAGAAAACTTATATAACTTAAGCATTTATTCACTATTTCTTCGGCGTAACAAAAAAACAACATATGATTCTAATATCATCGAACAAAATTGAAAATCCATAATTGAAAGAGATTTTTCTTTTCTATGCCGTGGAAAGGAAAGAATAGCAATTTAGTTTCATGGAGCATCCAGTAACAAGAAGATGAAATAAAATAATAATAATAATAACTTGTGTGGTCAAAAAGAACAAGATTCACTTGACTGATACATATATACCAATTTGACATATATTCAAGATCTTTTTGATTCATGTGATAGGGGTATTCGTAACCTAAACCAAATTTTTATAAATTTCAATCCTTTTTTGCTTAATGTGAGATAGCGATAGGGATAACTCATCTTAACGATGAACGAAGCAATGAGTTCAAATTGAATAAATTTTCATCTATATCTATCTATTATGATAATCATATAGAATATATATACATATATGTATATATATATATATATATATATATATATATATATATGATGTTATTTTAATTCTTGTCCCTATCCATGTAATGTCTCTCTGCTATGCTCTGGTGATCTCAGGCAATTCTCTGGCTACCTAGAGTTTGCCTGCTTGCTCTCTCTTCAAGCTGCAACAGGCATGGTTTCATGTGGATTTTCATTTCATTTTATTTCCCTCTTTGATCCTTTTTTATTTTACAAGCTAGTTTTCTATTTTGTTTTGATTTTCTTACTCATTTTTGCTGCTTTGGGGGATGAGAACTCCGTCGCCATCTTTCCTTCCTAAAAATGAGGTTCCTAATGGAAAATCCCTTTCGTTTAAGGTTGTGCTTGCGAGTTCTTCCTTCGCTTCATCACAGCTTCAAGGTGTTCATACTTCATTTAAGGGTTGTCCTTCTTTAATGTTTGATGATTCAGTTGTTTCTTAGTTGGCTAGTCCCTTAGCTCTTACTTAGAAAGTTTCTGCTTAGGGAGCCTAATCCTGATATTATTTGCAAGTTTTTCACTAATATGAAGCTTACGGGTTCCTTTCTTATGGTATTACTTAATCCCCATCATGTTGCAATTCAACTGAGCAATGACTTCAATTATAGTCGTATTTTTCCCAAAAGGTCTTACTACATTCATGCTTGTCAAATGAGACTCCTCAAATGGACACCAGATTTTGATGTCTGTGAGGAGCCTCATATTGCTCCTGTATGGGTTTTTTTTCCTAATCTGAGGCTTCATTTTTATACTTCGTAAATTCTCATTGGACTTGCATCTACTCTTGGTATTCCACTACAAACGGACCAAGCTACGACTTTCGTTTCTCGTCCGTCGATGGCTTGTGTTTTCGTTGAGTTACATATCTCAAAAAAGCATCCTACTAAGATCTGGATAGGATCCAAATTGAATGGCTATTTTTAGAAAGTTGAATTTGAATATTTACCTATTTTTTATTAACATTGTAAGATGCATGGGCATGGTTTGTGTGAGTATTATAAACTCCATCCACATCTTAAGAGGAATAAAGAAATTGCAAAGCATTTGAATATGAAAGAGGGTCTTTTGAATGACCAAGAAATTGTTAATTTGAAACATGTTATTGCTGACGCTAGTGGTGAGAAAGTTCAAGGTAATGTTGTTGTTATTTTACAGCCTAGTATAACTCAGACCAAAATAACCTCTTCTAATGTGGTTGAACTTCTCATAGATCAACATGTGGATCCCAAGCCAGACATAATATTATGTTCTAATCTCTCTGGCATAAAGAAACAAAAATTCCAAATTAATTCTAATAGCATTAATTTGCCTTCTTCTTCATCTAATCCTTGTGTTTCAAAAGAAACATTTTTTGATAAGGTTATAATTTCTTTAGTCACTGATTATTCTAATCAACCTCAATCTCATACCGTTATGAATGAGCAATTTAATGAGCTAAGTAACAATATTCTTGAAAGAGCTGAGGCTCTTAGGGCAGAGGATGAATTGCCCCTAGTAGAAAAGCTGGCTATTGCCCAAATTAAGGATGTGTGAGAGATAAGTGGAATTGTTGTGAACAATGAAATCATAGTGGAAGATGGTGTTTTCTATGTGGAAAGTGTGTTGCCTCTTTCTGAGGGGGATTCAGTTATGATAAATGAAAGTAAACTTCCTTTAACTGATAATTATCTTAGTGATGCTTTTACTGACACGAAGGATATGTATATGTTGGCTAGATGTTTTGGTAAAGATGATAATGATATGAGTTATTCCAAGGGTCGTGGTAAAAGAGGTAAGAAACAAATAAATTTCATTTTACAATCTCATAGAAATACACGTTCGCATACTTCTTATTAAACATTGTTTTTATGTTTAACACTATTATTTGGAATGTTAGGGGTATTGGGTGCTCTTCTTCTAAGTTTAGAGTTAAAACTTTATGCCGTATTTATAATGTGTCTATTCTTATCTTGCTTAAGCCTCGTATTTCATCTTATAAGTTACTTGGTACTGCTAAATTTTTTAGTTTTAAATTTGCTATGTTGAATGTGGCGAATAAAATTTAGGTTTTTTGGAACAACTATTTTAGAATAGACATTATTGGTGATTTTACTCAAGTCTTGCAATGTAATATTCAATGTTCTAGTTTTTAATGTTATGCTTCCTTTTGTTTATGCTGCCTCCTCTTGTTATACTAGAAAGATTTTATGGAATCAAATCATACGTTTTCATAGTATTTTAAATCTTCCTTTTCTTGTTGGTGGAGATTTTAATATTATAATTAAAACTGTCTGAGCGTATAGGGGGCTCTCTCCCTATCTATCAGTCGATGGAGGATTTCAATGGTATGATTATGGATTGTAACTTAAATGATATTGGTTTTTCTGATAATAAATTCACTTGGCATCGTTGGCATTAAGGACAAAGGTTAGATAGGGTAGGCAATAAAATATTCAACCTAGTTTGCTTATCTTCATTTGTTCCTTCATAAGTAATACATAATCTACCCCAAATTTCTTTACCAGTAAAACAAGTTGAAACACCATGTAATCTTCCGATTTCAATGCATAGAAAAAATAGTTCAAGTATTTTGCATTAAGTTATGCTAAATATCTATCATCAAAATTCCATTCAGTTAAAGGAATTTCAATTTTAATGCCATTAATTTCACGTGGCGGAGGTGAATAGACTTCTTTAACAAGCATCCACATACGATAGTTAATCGATTGTAAAAATATAGACATGCGAGTTTTCCAAATATTAAAAAGAATATTGTCAAAAAAAGGTGGTCGGGTAAGAGAATACCCTTCCGCAGTATTATAATTACCGGAGTTAGCCATGGATTAAAATTCAAAAGTTTTCAAACACTTGATTTTTTAAATCCTGCTCTAAAACCACTTAAAAGTTTGTTAAAGATGTTAAGCCCTGTGAACTTGCCCAAAGCTAACAAAGAGGGGGTGAGGGAGGTCAAATTATATTTTAAAAATTTCTCAATCAAAAACACAATCTCAAGCAAAACCTAAATTCACCACAAGAAAAATTAGTGTGGAATTTAAATGCGAAAAAGTAGTAAGAAATAACAAAAATAAATTTATAGTGATTTGGTCAATTAGACCTACGTCCACTCCCTGGAGTATCTCATTCGGGTATTGCACTAAACTCAATGACTCTTGTTTTGCTCCCACAGTCAGGCGAAGAAGCCTACATAAACCTCTTTTCCACAGACATCAATGAGGCTGAGAACCCAACTCCTTTTGCTTTCTCTTGAAGCAGGTAGGGAACCCAACTCCTTTCACATCCTACTGAAGCAGGCAGAGAACCTCGATCAATTGCTAAATGAAACCTTTCTCTTACAACTAAGGAAGAAGGGACGACGACCGGAGAAGAAAACTAAGATCTTTGCTTGGAGAAACCTTTATGAAACCCCTCACAAACACACCCTCATAAGATCCTCTCTCTCTCCCTTTCCTTCCTCTCCGCTTGGCTCTCTTAGGTCAAGATAGTAGCAAAAGATACAACTTTGGGTAAATAAGAGATCTTAAATAGAAGAGCTCCAAATTTGCTCTTAATTGCAGTAAACCAACTTTATCATCCTAGCTGATTAGTTCAAATTGTTGAGTATCATCTAGAACATCACTCTAAATGCATGTCTAGATGAGGGAAGAATAAATTAATCATTTAGGACGATTACACGATCGTCCTAGGCAATTAGTTCAAAACAAGAAATATCATCCAACACATCGCCCAGATTAGGAGTGCTATCTAAGTTAAAACATTTCTCATTCTGATTTTAAACCTTCATATCCTTCCAAATATCATCCAACACATCGCCCAGATTAGGCATTTTTCATTTTTTTAGTTGTGAATAAACCAAAAAAATTTCATTCAGTGAAAGTCAATTAATCTTAAAATTAGAACATAAGTCCAGAACATTTTTAAAATCCACCTTTTGTAAGTACCCTTACTTTTTAGAACCAAGCCAAATCTTGTTCGGATGTTTCTTAGTAATATCTAATTTAGCTAATATTCGAGCAAAGGACTGCCTTGAATAAGATGCAGTGCCTTGGTCCAATTGTAAAGGACTCCCAAAAATAGAACCCAAAGCATGTAAAATATGAGAATTTAAAAAATGCAATTGAAGGTTTGAAAAAGAAATCCAAATCAGAACAATGCGGGATCCTTCTTGAATGTCAAAGCAAGGACTCCATTTTAGTAAACAAAATTTGGCAATTATTGATATAATAGGATCTTTTTGAAAACACATGGGTATAATTCAGATCATTAGATAAAAATATATAAATATCTATAAGATCCTAGAATCCGTTCGAAAATACACAAAATGTTTTTAAGTTCCCGAAGAAAACCCAAATTCTATCAAGATTAGGTCTCTGTATGGAAAACTTTTCGACTAACGCAAATTGGTAAGGTGAATCTAGATTCATTATATCATCATCAATGAATAAAAGATCTTGAAAAACTTTTATAATAGCTTTATCTAAGGAGAAAGTCTGAATTAAAGAAGAAGAAGTGCTGAAAACAACAATACGAAAAGACTGTGTTTTAGGTTAGGCAACTTTATCATCCTTATTAAAAAACCATATTTAGAAACAACTAGAGCTGAAGGAGGATTACCCCAAGGATTTGGTAGAAAAGACGACATCCTCGACGCCATATCATAAGAGTAGCAGACAAACCTAAGGCTCATTGGCCTTAGGAAATAAAAAAATTGAAACCAACAATAAAAGTTAGATAAACCCAAATCAACAGTAATGGGCACAGGATGAATAGAGAAAACCATGATCACAGAGCTTAGTTGCAAGGGGAGAGAGAAAATATCTACTATCTTTTGAATTCCCTTTTGAAGATTTGTTACCTCAAGTTTTAGGGATGGCTATCAAAGAAAAAACCTAGATTTCTTTTTCTTATGACTTTGAGGAGATTTACTTTTAGGCGTGTTACCCTTTTGTCAGATTTTTACTCCTTCACAAATTAGGCCTTATTCAGGCGATTGATTTCTTTACATGGTTTTTTTTTCAAAGTCTATAGCTCCATTCCTTACTATTAAAAAACTTTGAAAGTCTAGTAATACAAAGTAAGACTAACTTCATGACAAGTTCAAAATAGTAAAGGACTTTTGGGAGTAAATATAACCAAAATCAATCAAAAGTACCTCTTAGCCAGTAGGAGAGGGAGGCTAAATCTTCTCTTCCAGAAGAGGGAGGTAACTCGATAAGTAAGCCCACCCAAAAAGTCTTATTTGGGTCGTGAAACCCAAATTTAATATCAAGCTTAAAATAAAAGAATGGAGCTTTTAACGAACCCTATAATTTTTGGAGATAGTGGTCTAAGTCCTCGTCAATTTCTTTTCAACCAGAACAATTCCCTAATTTTTTCTCTAGCCAGTAAGAATTAACCAACCAGTAAGCCGTTAAGGTCGAAAAGATTATGTGTTCATGTGTGATCTCTACGAGCCCTTACTATATTACTATATTGCTATATTACAATATCGAATGGGGCAGTCTTCTTAGGAGGAGCTAGGCCAATAGCGTGTACGTGCGTTGAAACACTAGAGTGATTTGAAAAAAATTACAAGGTTCAATGTATAGGAGCATTTGATGCAAAAGTTTTTTGTAGTGGTCTAGTAAAGCCTATATCGATTAGTTTTAACCTTCATGGTGAATGGCATACCCTTTCTTTGAACCTTGTCAATGATCAAACATCAAGATATAAAATGAGTGTCATTTGATGAGTAAGATCGATCAAGGGAGAGAGATAAGGAAAGGATGAAGTAATGAAATATGAAGTCATTGCTAGTAGTAACAACTTTTCATGATCCATTAGTTCATATACAATCCATGTCCTAGGTCTATAAAAAAACATTCTTTTTGTTAAGTGTATATAATAAAATAGAGTGAAAAGATCCATCCCCGAAAACAAGGGGTTACTAACGAATAGGTGATTCCTCTCTGAACCACAGGAGAAAGGTGCCCATTATATAGCCTAATACCTGCACTTTCCTCTAAGATGGGCTCTCTCCGAGCAGGTTCATATCACTTACAATACACAGCTCTATGAAGTGCTTAGGTGCATTTTGAAGATGATTCTTTCTTTGTCGAGATAGAACCCATATTTTTGACTGGAAAATGTGAGTTTGTTTTGTCCTCTTTATCCATCCCCATCTAGAAAAATGATCAAAAAGGAAGGTAACCTTGCTTCTTATTCCCATGTTATCTCTTTTCCATCTCTTCCCGGCTTTCATGCGGCTAAATACCACTATTGAGAATATAGGGACAATGATCTTCCACTCTAGAGTACTTATCGAGGCTCCACTCTCTCCTATGAATAAGGCAAGCTCTATTATCCTAGGCTTAGATGGGGATAAGGAGTTAGGATTGAAGCCCCCAACATTCTGCAAGACACTGGATAGGGGTCAATGTGTATAGCCAAGTGTAGTGTGGATGTAGTAATAGGCACATCTAGGCCCCTTCCCCGCCACTGGGTCACTTTAGTGCTTTAGGTACTTTGGGCCCTTTATCATCCATTATAGTAGAGCCGTTTAATGAGCTTGCGGGGGGGGGGGGGGGGGGGGCAGCATAGTCCTTTGCATCAAATGTTTAATGATTTAATTTTAGATATCTGGATTGATGGATGGATCTATCTTTCAATGAATATATATTTAGTAAGAAGCCCATAATCCTAAATTTTTCTTGGGAACAAAGCACTTGTACGAGCCCAAGAAGTGAAGGAAATTAGTTCTGTCTCCTATCCTATAAGTTAAGCTATGGCCTCTCCTTTAGTCAAGTATAATAATGGTTCCTCTCCTTTCAATTGAGCCTATCTCCTCCACACTTCTATTCAGTATTTTTGTCTCCGTGCCCATTCCACATGTGCTTCGCACATCATTGGCACTTTACTCTCCTCTTATTTCTTCATTAGATGGTTCTGATGGACTTCTTTATTCTTTCCCATTGAAGATGGAAATGGATGTATCACGTCAAGAAGTCAATTTATTTTTTTGCTCCAAATAAGATGGGGAATCGCTTCGCACCTCTGTCCCTATGCCTGGCTCACATTATTCCAATAATCGATGGGAAGCACCTTGCTATATGATCGAGTGTAGTAACCAGGAGTCCTATTACAACTAAAGACAAATTTAATGAACCAAACCTAGGTTCATCTCATGTAGTGATTGTGGATTTATACAAGGATAGGGAGATGATGGTTGATGTATGAGAGTCTACCCTATATTTCATAGCATGTATTCCTTTTTTTACAACTGATTATGTAATTTATGTGTCCAGATGAAAAATTACCTTCGCTCTCCCAACTTTACTCATGGAAACCTTCCAGTTTCCCATCGACCTATAATGCAAGTCACTACTCGTACTAGGGCTAGGAAGTAAGCCCCACAACCCAAAACAATAAAGAACAAATAGAATTTGCTTCAAAAGTTGGCTAATGGGGGTATTCTTGTGTATGAGAACATTGTAATGGAGAAGATAATAGTCAAAAAAGGACTAGTTTTTGCTACAGCACCTGAATCCAATATATATTTGACATGGGATTGTAGTAATGCTATTACTATGGTAAATGCATCTATCATCATTGAAGAATAAAAAAATATACTAATTAGTAATAATTGAATTTCTTTTATGGTTCCACAAGAGAAACTAGTATGAATATAACCTACATGTCAAATTGAACTATTGTTTGGTCCATGGAATCCAGCGCTCCTAAGATCATAGAAGCAATGTTGTAGAAAAAGAAGATTTGTTGCAATGTACCTCAATAGGAAACAACAAGAAAAATATGTGACATATTTGCAAAAATTATGATTTTACATGCAATCAATAGGAATGTTGTCATCGCGGTAGGTGAACCCCCATATATATTAGGTGCCCACAAATATGGAGTCAGAAGATATATATAGTCTGAGGAAGAGGGGGTTTCTCTTTGGGGCTCCAAAGATTGAATAGATAAGGCCCGCACAAGTTTGGAATTTTCTACTGGGGAATTCAGACAAAAGGGAATGAGGAATTCTCAATGAAAAAAGTGCTCTCTAAATCGAACGTGAAAGTTATTTTCAATCAAATGGTTGTTCATGTAACTCTACTCTCGAATTGGATTATATTTCCAAAAGGGTCTACTCTCAAACATTTTACATACTACCTAGCAGAGGCATGATCATCTTAAGTGGATTCTGTTGCAAAAATCTATTTTCATGACTTATGTTTTGATGATTGACAAATACTATTGATTCTCTTGGACTGCTTGTTACTTCTAACTTTTCAGGAATCAAAGATCGGACGAACAAATGAAGCCAGTTCAAGATTGCATAGGTCTAGGGTTGAGTCAGTCTGTACTTTGTTTTTTCTCTTCTTGAGTCTATTTGTAATGGTCAAAGAGACTGATGCTAAGTAACCCTACACACACACACTTGAGAGACTTAGAAATTCTATTTTTACTCATATCGACCACGACGATATTTACATCGTCCTTGACGATCAGGCTTAAAATAGAAAGTCTAATTAAGGATTCTTAATTAAGGCAGCTGACATTAATGGATTGTCCTGGACGATACGTGTATCGGCAAGGACGATAAGCTCAAAATAGAAAAAAGTTGCCGCCATAGATAATTAAGCTATACTGTATTTTTAAATAATTGGCCAGGACGATCATTGATAGGCCTAGATGATATTCATAAGTTATGCCCTAATTGATCAGGAAATCGAGAGAGTAATTAAGGATTATTGATACGATCATATCGTCCTAGATGATCGCAGGATCGGCCTGGACGATATATTCAGAAACCTTAGTTACTTCAAGACGATAAATATTGGCCAGCTTGAATCAGGGCGATGCTCTGGACGATTTTCCTCTGATTTGAACTGATCGGCCGGGACGATCGTTAGATCGGCCTGGATGATCAAGACAATTTTAAATCGTCTAGTTTGCATTCAGGGCGATGCTTTGGCCGAGCTTCTAAGATTTGTACTAATCGGCCAGGCCGATGTCCATATCGGCCTGGGCGATATTATCAGCAACTTGCATTTAATGAGCTCCTTTGAAGCTCTTCTATTTAAGAGCTCTTGTTCAACGTTTTGAACAACCTTTGTACTGCTGCCTTGACCTGAGAAGGCCTTCAGGAGAGAAAGAGAGAGAGGGAGAGAGAGAGAGGATCTTGTGAGGGGATTCACAAGGGTTGCTTCAAGGATCACTCTGCTTCTCTTCGTCTAGAGTTTCTCGTCCGTGGAAGGGTCGGTAGAGGTAAGGAGTCAGCTTTTGGTTGTGGTTCTCTGCCAGCTTCAGGAGGAAGCAAAAGGAGATAGGTTCTCTGCCTTGTCGGGGTGGCAAAAAGGAGGTGCTTTGTAAAGGCTTCTCTGCCTAGCTGTGGGGGCTAAAGGAGAGTCACGATTGTAGTGCAATACTCGAAGGGCGCCTCCGGGGAGTGGACGTAGGTTGGGTTTAGCGAACCACTATAAATTTTTGTGTTCTTATTTCTTGCTTTTGCACTTTTAATTTCCGCATTTATTTTTCTTGTTGTGTGATTTTGGTTTAAGCGATTTTTGTTCGTTGTGAAAAGAAATTTTTAAAATACCAATTCACCCCCCTCTTGGTTAGCTTGGGCCAGTTCTATAGGGCTTAACATTCCTAATGAACTTTCAAGTGGTATCAGAGCGGGATTCATAAAAACTGAGTTTGGAAACTTTTTGAATTTTGATCCATGACTAACCTTGGAAATCATAATACTACGGAAGGTTATACAATTACACGACATCCCTTATTTGACAACTAACCTTTTGATTTCTGGAAAACCCGCATGTCAACGTTTTTACAATCTACTGATTATTGCATGTGGATGCTTATCAAAGAAGGTTATTCTCCACCTTCTCGTGAAATTAATGGTATTAAAACTGAAGTTGTTTTTACTGAATAGACTTTCGATGAATGAGATTTAGCTCAATTAAATGCAAAATGTTTGAACTATTTTTTTTGTGCTTTAAAATCTGAGGATTACATACGTGTCTCCACTTGCAAAACTAGTAAAGAAATTTGGAATAAATTGTGTATCACCTATGAAGGCACTAATGAGGTTAAACAACCCCGTTTGAATATTCTCTTGCATGATTACGAACTTTTTCATATGAAATCTTATGAATATATTTCTGACATGTACACTAGGTTTACTCAGATTGTTACTTCACTGCATGCATTAGGAAAAGAACTTTCTAACTATGAAAAAGTAAACAAGATTTTGAGATGCTTGCATTCGTCATACGATGCTAAAATTACTGCAATCACCAAATCTAAGGATTTGAACACTTATTCTATTGATAACTTACTTGGCTCACTCATTGCTTACGAGCAATGGGTGAATCAAAGAAATCTTGATGCAGGTGAGAAGAAGAAGGAGAAAATAGTTGCATTAAAGGCGCACAAATCAGATTCTGAATTTTCTGGGTCTGAAAGCAATGAAGTTGCCTTCATAGCAAGTCAATTCAAAAGCTTTCTAAGGAAAAAACAAAAGCATCATTTGAGAAAAGGTAGGGATCATAAAAATTCTAAAAGATCTTCTAATGTTGTTTGCTTTGAATGCAAAAAACCAGGACACGTGAGAACTGATTGCCCTACACTTAAAGATCATTCAAGCAAAGGAAAGGGTGAGGAGAAACCTAAGCAAAGGAAGGACAAGATGAGAGTACAGAAAGCATTTTGGGCGGATTCAGCATCAAACTCATCGGAGACGGAACCAGAAGATGAGACATCAAAATTGTGCTTAAACAATCCTGATCAAGAAGAGGTATGTGAACTTTCTAACGATCAACTTCTAGAAGTTTCAGAAAAAATTCATGCATCATATAAGAAATAAAAGAAAACAAATGCTAGCTTGAATTTAAAATTTTTAAATCTACAAAATGAGCATGAAATTTTGATTAAAGACCATCAAATGATTGATTCAAATCATATGACTTTACTTGATGAATTTGATGAGTTAAATAAAAATCATTGTGAATTATTTGAAAAGCATGATGCATTAAAAGTTTCACACACATCACTTGAATCTGATTTTAAGAAGTCTAAGGAGATGGAGAAAAATTTGAGGATTGAAAATTAAGTCTTAAAGAGCACAAGTTTGAAGATTCAAAATGAATTAGAGGCATGTAAGAAAATTAGGATGACACCAACTTTTGATCAATTGCCAAAACCTAGGAAGAGGCATTATAACTCAAACCACTTAACAAATTCCTTTCCTGGAGTTGGATGTTTTTCATGTGGCATGCTAGGATACATCTCACACACTTGCACAATTCACCATAGTACACATTGGGTGTGGAGACCTAAGGTGCATGATCCACAGCATATCACCCATGCATTGCATTCTACTCTTCATAAGAAGGAACCCAAACCTACTTGGGTTCCTAAATCTAACATCTGGTAATTTTGCAGGAGGGCTCTCACAAAAGGCCTCATGAGAGTATGTGGTACCTAGACAGTGGATGCTCTCGACATATGACTGGTGATGTTAATCAGTTTGTGGTACTAGAGTCCAGGACTGGAGGAAAGGTTACTTCTGGAGACAACACTACTAAGAAGGTGGTAAGCGCAGGTATAATTGGTAATTCCAAGAACCTTATGATTGAAAATGTTTTGCTTGTAGATGGATTGAAGCACAACTTGCTCAGCATCAGTCAATTCTATGACAAAGGCTTCATCGTGCAATTCTTTGCAAATTCATGCATTATAAGTTTAAGTAACAACACTATTTTGTAGGGAAAGAGGATCAACAACGTTTACATGCTTGATTTAAATAACATTGAATGTGCTGCTTCATTTTGCTTAAAAACTGTGATTGATGATTCTTGGTTGTGGCACCAGAGACTTTGTCATACAAGTATGAAAACTCTTAGGAAAGTGACCCAAAAAGACCTAGTTAGAGGTGTCCCCAAACTCAAGTTTTCAAAAGACCACCTTTGTGATCTCTGTCAACTAGGAAAGCAAGTCCACTCCACCTTAAACCCCATTAAGGACATTAGCACCTCTAGACCTTTAGAAGTCCTTCACATGGATTTGTTTGGACCCATTAGCACTGCCAGCCTGGGAGGGAAAGTCTATTGATTTGTAATTGTTGATGACTACTCGAGGTTCACTTGGACTAGATTTCTTTCACATAAAAATGAGTCTTTTGAGGAGTTTAAAACATTTTCTACTTGGCTTCAGAAAAAGCTAGGGTGTGAGATTTTGACCATCCATAGTGACCATAGGGGAGAGTTTGAGAATGAAAGATTTGGAGATTTTTGTGAGAACAAGAGGATTAGCCACAATTTTTCAGCTCCTAGGACCCCTCAGCAGAATGGGGTAGCTGAAAGGAAGAACCGGACCTTGGTGGAAGCTGCTAGAGACATGCTTGCTGAGTATTCACTTCCAAAATACTTTTGGGCTGGAGTGGTTAACATAGCTTGTTATGTGTTGAATAGGGTGAATATTAAAGCCAAATTAGAAAAGACACCCTATGAGATCCTTAATGGTAGGACACCCATTCTTTCCCACCTTCATGTCTTTGGTTGTAAGGTTTTTATTCACAACAATGGGAAGTCTCACTTGGGAAAATTTGATCCTAAATCTGATGAAGGAGTATTCTTGGGATATTCTAGTGTTGGAAAGTCTTTTAGGGTGTTTTACAAGAGAACTTTGATGGTGGAAGAGACAACCCATGTAGTATTTGATGAGTTTGATCCTAAGAAACATGGAGTAGAAGATGATGATGTTGGAGAGATTATAAGTGGAGTAGAAAATTTGGGGAAGGGGATAGAACACCAAAATAATAAAGGAGTAGGAGAAGTCACCCAAGGAGTAGAAAATTTTGATTTTGATGAAAGGGTTTGACCTTCACACACTTTACTTAGAGATTGGAGAAACTCTACAAGTCACCCCAAGGATTTGATCTTAGGAGACCCTTCTAGTGGAGTTAAGACTAGACATGGACTTAGGAAGGAGGTGAACCACTCTGCCTTTATCTCAATGACTGAACCCACCACCATTAACCAAGCCCTTACTGATGAGTCTTGGATTCTAGCAATGCAAGAAGAATTGAATCAATTTGTTAGGAATGATGTTTGGGAGCTTGTAGAAAGACCTAAGGGACAAAGTGTAGTTGGGACAAAGTGGGTCTTTAAGAATAAGGTGAATGATTCAGGAGTGGTGGTTAGGAATAAAGCAAGATTAGTGGCTAAGGGGTATAACCAAATAGAAGGGATAGACTTTGAGAAGACTTTTGCCCCTGTAGGTAGATTGGAAGCCATTAGAGTGCTATTAGCCTTTGCCTGCTATAAAGGATTTAAGATTTTTCAAATGGACATCAAGAGTGCCTTTTTAAATAGGGAAATAAAAGAAGATGTGTTTGTAGAACAACCCCCGGGTTTTGAGAGTTTCCAATTTCCAAATCATGTTTTTAAATTGAAAATGCTTTGTATGGATTAAAGCAGGCACCAAGAGCTTGGTATGAGAGGCTTAGCACATTCTTACTAGAGTGGGAGTTTGTCAAGGGGAGCATAGACACCACCCTTTTTCTTAGGAGAGTTGGAGATGATTTACTAATTGTTCAGATTTATGTGGATGATATACTCTTTGGATCATCTAATAAGAAATTGTGTGATTATTTTTCTAAAACAATGAGTAGAGAGTTTGAGATGAGTTTGATGGGAGAGTTGTCCTACTTTTTGGGGTTTAACATAAAATAATTGGAGGATGGAACCTTTTTAAATCAAACAAAATACATAAAGGATATTTTGAAAAAATATGAGATGAACAAAGCCAAGCCAATTAACACTCCCATGACTTCTAGTGCTCCATTGGATAAGGACCCAAGTGGTAAATCTGTTGATCAGAAGAAGTATAGAGGCATGATTGAATCTTTACTTTGCTTGACTACTAGTCGACCTTATATTATGTTTAGTGTTTGTCTTTGTGCTAGATTTCAAGCTGACCCTAAGGAGTCCCATATGATTACTGTTAAGAGAATTTTTAGATACCTTTTGGGGACACAAGGCTTAGGGATTTCGTACCCTAGACACAGCACTTCTTTTGAGATTATTGGTTTTTTTGACTCTGATTTTACAGGATACAAGGTGGATAGAAAAAGCAATTCAGGAACTTGTTAATTCATTGGACAGTCTTTGTTCTCTTGGTCTAGTAGGAAGCAAAACTCTGTTGCACTTTCCACTACTGAAGCTGAATACATCGCTCTTGGAAGTTGTGTGGCCCAAGTCCTTTGGTTGAAACAACAGGTATTAGATTTAGGATTACCGATAGGCACCATCTCAATCTTTTGTGACAACACTAGTGTCATATGCATCTCTAAGAATCCTATCCAACATTCAAGGACTAAGCACATTGACATTAGGCATCACTTCATTAGAGATCATGTGACTAAGAGAGACATTGACTTACACCCTGTGACAACTGAAAATAAATTGGCTGACATCTTTACTAAACCACTAGCCTTCGACACTTTCAGTTCTTTAAGAACCAGATTGGGTGTGATTAACATAAATGCATGAAACTTGATCTTTTAGTTACTTTCTTTTGCTTTTGTTTTTATGTTTAGTTTATTAGTGTGTTTTACTTTCTTTTTTTTCTCTCTTTTTCTTAGTTTTCAAAATCATCGCTGAAATGATAGCATATTCCATGCCCTTGTTTTTGAAAATTTGTAGTCAATGTATTTTTCATCTCTCAATCTCTTAGATGGTAAAAATATTTTGTGATGGTGTCTTTTTCTCTAACCTATTTTAGTGGCATAGTTTTCTTTTCTAATCAAAAATCTATTTCAAATTAAAGATTATGTATGAAATTAAGATCTTTTCTTAAGCTTACTTAAGAAAATCTATCTTGTATTTATAATGTTTAATGTCTTTTTGTCACACCAAGACCCTTCGTTATCCTTGTCTTTGATTATTGATTCTATTTGTGGTAATTCTTCCCTATGTTAGAGAGAGAGCTCCTATTCTCTAATATCTGAGAAGATATATTCACAACTAAGAATTTTTAAGAGGTTATAAAAGAGAACGTAGCTTACAAAAATAAAAAAAAAAATTCGCCAATGATGCCAACAAAAGAAGCGCAATGACGCCAAATTGAAAAATATATACAAAAGTGCATCGAAAATAAAAAGATGCGCAAAGCGCCACTCAAATTGACAAGAGGCATAAAATGAGCCCACTCAAAAGCAAGCTATTCTCTCTTTTTAAATCTTTTAGAACTTAGATGTTTTAGTTCTCAAAGACTTGATTTCGATTGTTTTGCGATCGTGACAAATTTACTTTGATTCATTATTTTATAAAGATAGTTTTTTCTTAAACCAAGTGATGGATGGATCCTTTTTCTAATATTCAATTAATTCTTTGAGTTAGGTCATTGATTTCAAAAGATGATTTTTCCCTAAGAAAATGTCTGAGCTAAGAGTAACCATGACAAGATATTCTACTATTCTATGGAATTGTTGAGATTGTTAACTCATTAACCCACAAGTTTTTAAATCAATCACATGGAATACTATATCATTTTCATGCCTTGGTTAAAAATAAAAAAAAAATATGTTGTTCTTTTGTGTTTCCTCTTCCTTTTTGATATGTCAAAAGGGGGAGAAGTTTATGATGCTTTTACACTTGCCAAACCTAAAATTTACTACTAATTGTCTTCATAGTCTTTTGCCATCATCAAAAAGAGAAGATTGTTGCAAATCTATTTTCATGACTTATGTTTTGATGATTGACAAATACTATTGATTCTCTTGGACTGCTTGTTACTTCTAACTTTTCAGGAATCGAAGATCGGACGAACAAATGAAGCCAGTTCAAGATTGCGTAGGTCTAGGGTTGAGTCAGTCTGTACTTTGTTTTTTCTCTTCTTGAGTCTATTTATAATGGTCAAAGAGAATGATGCTAAGTAACCCTACAGACACACACTTGAGAGACTTAGAAATTCTATTTTTACTCATATCGACCAGGATGATATTTACATCATCCTGGACGATCAGGCTTAAAACAGAAAGTCTAATTAAGGATTCTTAATTAAGGAACCTGACATTAACATATCATCCTAGATGATAAATGTATCAGCCAGGACGATAAGCTCAAAACAGAAAGAAGTTGCCGCCATAGACAATTAAGATATACTATATTTTTAAATAATCGGCCAGGACGATCATTGATCGGCCTGGACGATATTAACAAATTATGCCTTAATTAATCATGAAATTAAGGGAGTAATTAAGGATAATTGATTCTATCATATCATCCTGGATGATCATAGGATCGGCCAGGACGATCTATTTAAAAACCTTAATTACTTCAGGATGATAAATATCGGCCAGCTCGAATTCAGGGCGATGCTCTGGACGATTTTCCTCATATTTGAACTGATCGGTCGGGACGATCGTTAGATCGGCCTAGATGATCAAGCCAATTTTAAATCGTCCAGTTTGCATTCAGGGCAATGCTCTGGCTGATCTTCTAAGATTTGTACTGATCGGCCAGGCCGATGTCCATATCGGCCTGGACGATATTGTCGGCAACTTTCAATTAAAGAGCTCCTTTGAAGCTCTTCTATTTAAGAGCTCTTGTTCAACATTTTAAACAACCTTTGTGTTGCTGCCTTGACCTTAGAAGGCCTTGATGAGAGAAAGAGAGAGAGGGAGAGAGAGAGGATCTTGTGTGGGGGAGCTTGTGAGGGGATTATCAAGGGTTGCTTCAAGGATCGCTCTGCTTCTTCTTTGTCTAGAGTTTCTCATCCATGGAAAGGTCGGTAGAGGTAAGGAGTCAGCATGTCATTGTGGTTCTCTGCCAGCTTCAGGAGGAAGTAAAAGGAGATAGGTTCTCTGCCTTGCCGGAGTGGCAAAAAGGAGGTGCTTCGTAAAGGCTTCTCCGCCTAGCTGTGGGGGCTAAAGGAGAGTCACGATTGTACTGCAATACTCGGAGGGCGCCTCCGGGGAGTGGACGTAGGTCGAGTTGACCGAACCACTATAAATTTCTGTGTTCTTGTTTCTTGCTTCCGCACTTTTAATTTTCGCATTTATTTTTCTCGTGGAGTGATTTTGGTTTAAGTGATTTTTATTCGTTGTGAAAAGAAATTTTTAAAATACCAATTCACCCCCCCCCCCCCACCCTCTTGGTTAGCTTGGGCCAGTTCTATAGGGCTTAACATCCCTAATGAACTTTCAGATTCTCACTTTTCTTTTGTAATAGATGTTAAACCAGCTACTCATTGGGCGGTCATAGCAGCTACATGGAATCCTTCCTTTTTATTGTTGCCAGCACTTTCTCGGACTAAGCCAGAATTCCTTATCATCTTGAAGGAAGTTTACTATCTCCTTTGCCTTCTTTGTTTTAAAACAAAGAAATTTCTCAATCTCCCTAAAGGTTTTCCTAGCATTGCCGCATACCCCTTCCTTCCTTGAGCCTTTCAAAGGGGCGTAGCAAACCTTATCTGAACATCGGCAGGCATTCCTAGTGCCATTCTAGGCCTCAGGGGGTTTGCTAAAACATGATTGGAAGGGCCTCCATGCATTCAACAAGAAAGAAAAGAAGAAAAATATCCTATGGGAAGCAGTTGGGATGACATAAAGAGGGCACTTTCCTGTGTTGCACTAAAAAAAGGACAAATAAGAAGAGCATCTTCTCTTAGATATCTTCCTCCGGCTTTGCTTAACCTGGCAAATGATAGATGGGAAGATTAGTAGAGCGGGAAAAGAAAGAGGGAGGGATAGATTTTTTTTCTCTTTGCTAGAACTTCTAAATAGGAGAAGCCTTTGGAACAGGCGATGCCTTCAAAAGAAGTAAAAATGATCCAATCCATTGGGGGAACAAAAAAAATGAACTATTTTGACTTGATTCATATCTTTTTTCTCTCTTAATAGATATTCATATATAGATAACATTCCAAAGATAAGAATTAGATGAACTAGATATATACATGAATTTCTTAATTTAAATATAAGAAGAGAATATACATCTCTTTATCTATCTATGTATCTTTTATTTTATCATCTCCTTATTATTCTTTTTCAGAACAATACTAGCGCCTATTTTTTTATTTAGAGTTCTAATTGCTATTTAGATAAAAAATCTAGAGAGAAAGAAAATGCTCAATAAAACCTATATGGAACAGTCTTTCCTATCTCTTTCTAATTTCTTCAAATACTGGACGCTTTAAGCCTTCGTTTTCTTTCCTTTTGTCATTTTTCCTCATAAAATAGTTCCCAACAAAAGCCCCCTAGGGGGTCTTCTCACATTTTGAATCTACAGTAGTAGCAGATTCATAGCAACTTTATTCTAAAAGAAACCAAACAACCTTTAGTCAATAGGATCCCTACTTCATTTTGTTGCAACCATAAATAAAGTAAAGTAACTAAGCTACATACACCTTTGGTACTTCAGTAGGGAAAGAAGATAGTGGTTTCTTTCTTAGGGTAGGTACATAAGGTATACTTCAATGACAAAAATGTCATAGGATATCCTTTAAAGCATTAGAAAACATTGTTAAAAGCTGAGTGAAAATGCGAAAGCTTGCTCGAAATGGCCTTAACTGCTACAGAGTGAGGCTGAGTGAATCAATTTATCAACCTGGAAATGATATGAAGCTTTCATAAAGTGGATACGGTAGGTAAATAACTAAAGCTTTACCTAAGCCTGATAGAACAAAGCTATAAAGTAGGCTTAATTGTAAAAGGAAAGGTACATACAATGATTAAAGGGTGCTGGTTCGGTGGTAAGGTATGGTACTAAAGGTCCTTGGACTTCCAGGTAGTTTTTCTTTTGGACAGCTGTTCACCATTAGATCTTGCCAATAAAGCCTCATATGGTTTTTGTTATTGAGATATCTTTTCTTTTTTCATAGGGATTTTTTTGGTAATCATCTCTCATGCTGCAAATAGTAAAACTTTCTACGCTTTATCTCTCTTCTTTCTTTCCTCATGGGCATGAAGCACACTAGTAGCGTGCAATACTTGATTCCACTATATTTTTTGCACTTGACTTGGGGGCTAGTTAACCATAAGAAAACATTGATTTACCCAACCAGCAAGCTAGCGACATGCTTATCTCACATGGAAACACTATAGAGGTAATAGCTCTTCTAATTGGGTTGCTGTGTTACAACACTCCAAAGAAAGAGGTACTTTTAGGTAACATGCTATGGTATCACTAACCTTACGAGGTAGTTATTAGTTTCATGTACTATAAACCTGACCCACGCATAGTTAGGAGGATTGGCCTCAATTTGAGCAGTGCCACAAATCCTTCCCTACTACTTATAGGGGGCCATCCATCCTATAGCCGCTCAAAGAGGAGCTGTAGTGATCTTAAATAGGGATCTTATTGTTGCAACTCGAGCCTATGAGTTTATGTTTTTGATAATAACAAATATTATGGCTCACTTCTATTGTCTACCTATATTTGCAATATATTTTTGTTTCTATGTTTACTAACATTTCTGGATTACAGTGTATCTTACAAGGCTCAAGTTTTGGTAGAACAAGTTTTATTTGTAATTTTAACTCATGTATTTTTATTCTGTAAGGGTGTATGCTTGCTTGTAACCTTACTCACATAATTATGTCTTTTTAGTGTTTTCTATTATTTGTCACATCATTCGGTATTATCCACAAATTAGCCTAGATGATCAGTTAAAAAACTAGAAACCCTATTTAGGGTATCCTAGTTAACGCAGCTGTCATTAAGCTCATCATTCTAGACGATATTTGTATCATCTGGGATAATAGGCTCAAATTAGAAAGAATCTACTGCAAGATCTGTTGCAAATATATTTTTATGACTTATGTTTTGATGATTGACAAACACTATTCATCTTCTTGGACTACTTGTTTCTTCTAACTTTTCAGGAATCGAAGAACGGACGAACAGATGAAGCCTGTTCAGGATTGCGTAGGTCTAGGGTTATGTCAGTCTGTACTTCATTTTTCTCTTCTTGAGTCTATTTGTAATGGTCAAAGAGATTGATGCTAAGTAACCCTACACACACACACTTGAGAGAATTAGAATTTTTGTTTTTACTCATATCAGCAAAGACGATATTTACATCGTCCTGGATGATCATGCTTAAAACAGAAAGTCTAATTAAGTATTCTTAATTAAGATAGCCGACATTAACCGATCGTCCTGGACGATACGTGTATCGTTCAGGAAGATAAGCTCAAAACAGAAAGAAGTTTTCGCCAAAGACAATTAAGGTATACTATATTTTTAATTAATCAGCCAGGACGATCATTGATCGGCCTGGACGACATTAATAAATTATGCCTTAATTGATCACGAAATCAAGGGAGTAGTTAAGGATGATTGATACGATCATATCATCCTAGACGATCGCAGTATCAGCCAAGATGATCTATTCAAAAACCTTAGTTACTTCAGGATGATAAATATCGGCCAGCTCGAATTCAGGGCGATGCTCTGTAATATTTTCCTCTGATTTGAACTGATCGGCCGGGACGATCGTGAGATTGGCCTGGACAATCAAGCTAATTTAAAATTGTCCGATTTACATTCAGGGCGGTGCTCTGGCCGATCTTCTGAGATTTGTACTGATCGGCCAGGCCGATGTCCATATCGGCCTGGACGATATTGTCGGCAACTTGCAATTAATGAGCTCCTTTGAAGCTCTTCTATTTAAGAGCTCTTCTTCAACATTTTGAACAACCTTTGTGCTGCAGCCTTGACCTGAGAAGGCCTTGAGGAGAGAAAGAGAGAGAGGATCTTGTGAGGGGGAGCTTGTGAGGGGATTCACAAGGGTTGCTTCATGGATCGCTCTGCTTCTTCTTCGTCTAGAGTTTCTCGTACGTGGAAGGGTCCGTAGAGGTAAGGAGTCAGCTTTTGGTTGTGGTTCTCTGCCAGCATCAGGAGGAAGCAAAAGGAGATAGGTTCTCTGCCTTGCCGGGGTGGCAAAAAGGAGGTTCGTTCTAAAGGCTTCTCCGCTTAGTTGTGGGGGCTAAAGGAGAGTCACGATTGTAGTGCAATACTCGGAGGGTGCCTCCGGGGAGTGGACGTAGGTCGAGTTGACCGAACCACTATAAATTTTTGTGTTCTTGTTTCTTGCTTCCGCACTTTTAAATTTCCTCATTTATTTTTCTCGTGGTGTGATTTTGGTTGATGTGTTTTTTGTTCTTTGTGAAAAGAAATTTTTTAAAATACCAATTCACCCCCCCTCTTGGTTAGCTTGGGCCAGTTCTATAAGGCTTAACATCTCTAACGAACTTTCAAGTGGTATCAGAGCGGGATTCATAAAAACTGAGTTTGAAAACTTTTTGAATTTTTATCCATGGCTAACCTTGGGAATCATAACACTACGGAAGGTTATTCAATTACACGACCTCCCTTGTTTGACAACTTACCCTTTGATTTCTGGAAAACCCGCATGTCAACGTTTTTACAATCTACTGATTATCGCATGTGGATGCTTATCAAAGAAGGTTACTCTCCACCTTCTCGTGAAATTAATGGTGTTAAAACTGAAGTTGTTTTTACTGAATGGACTTTCGATAAACGAGATTTAGCTCAATTGAATGCAAAATGTTTGAAATATTTTTTCTGTGCTTTAAAATCTGAGGATTATATGCATGTCTCCACTTGCAAAATTGGTAAAGAAATTTGGGATAAATTATGCATCACCTATGAAGGCACTAATGATGTTAAATAATCCCGGTTGAATATTCTCTTGCATGATTACAAACTTTTTGATATGAAACCTCATGAATCTGTTTCTGACATGTACACTCGGTTTACTCAGATAATCACATCACTGCTTGCATTAGGAAAAGAACTTCTTAACTATAAAAAAGTAAACAAGATTTTGAGATGCTTGCCTTCGTCATACGATGATAAAATTACTGCAATCACCGAATCTAAGGATTTGAACATTTATTCTATTGATAACTTACTTGGCTTAGTCATTGCTTACGAGCAAGGGGTGAATCAAAGAAATCTTGATGCAGGTGAGAAGAAGAAGGAGAAAATAGTTGCATTAAAGGCACACAAATCAGATTCTATATCTTTCGGGTCTGAAAGCGAAGAAGTTGCCTTCATCACAAGGCAATTCAAAAGCTTTCTAAGGAAAAAATAAAAGCATCATTGGAGAAAAGGTAGGGATCATAAAAATTCTAAAGGATCTTCTAATGTTGTTTGCTATGAATGCAGAAAACCAGGACACGTGAGAAACTATTGCCCTACACTTAAAGATCATTCAAGCAAAGAAAAGGGTGAGGAGAAACCTAAGCAAAGGAAGGACAAGATGAGAGTACAAAATGCATTTTGGGCGGATTCGGCATCGGACTCATCGGAGACGGAACCAAAAGATGAGACATCAAAATTGTGCTTGATGGTAGACGACAATCCTGATCATGAAGAGGTATGTGAACTTTCCTACGATCAACTTCTTGAAGTTTCAGAAAAAATTCATGAATCATATAGGAAATTAAAGAAAACACATGCTAGCTTGAAATTAGAACTTTTAAATTTACAAAAAGTGCATGAAATTTTGATTTAAGACCATCAAACGATTGATTCAAATCATATGACTTTACTTGATGAATTTGATGAGTTAAATAAACATCATTGTGAACTAGTTGAAAAGCATGATGCATTAAAAGTTTCACACACATCACTTGAATCTGATTTTAAGAAATCTAAGGAGAGGGAGAAAAAATTGAGGATTGAAAATGAAGTCTTAAAGAGCACTAGTTTGAAGATTCAAATTGAATTAGAAGCATGTAAGAAAATTAGGATGACACCCACTTTTGATCAATTGCCAAAACCTAGGAAGAGGCATTATAACTCAAACCACTTAAGAAATCCCTTTCCTAGAGTTAGATGTTTATCATGTGGCATGCTAGGACACATCTCACACACTTGCACAGTTCATCATAGTTCACATTGGGTGTGGAGACCTAAGGTGCATGATCCACAGCATATCACACATGCATTGTGTTGAGTCTAGTGAATAAGTTGTTAGACCTAAGTTAATGTCCCAAGGCTACCAAGAGGGGGGTAAATTGGTATTTTTAAAAATGAACCCTCTTTAAATTTGTGTTGAGCCGAAATGTTTTTATAGAAAATGTTTTTCAATCACAAAATTTTTTAAACAAAAGAAAAATGCGGAAAATAAAAAGCAGTAAAGTAAATGACACGAGATTTATGGTGGTTCGGTCTAAACCAGACCTACATCCACTCCCCAGAGGCACCCTCTGAGTATTGCACTAATACCAATAGTGTCTCTCCTTTTGCACCAACACCAAGGCAGAGAAGCCTTTATAAACACGTTTTTCACCATTACCCAGTGCGGTAGAGAATCGTCGTCCTTTTACACAATCCACAATGTTGGCAGAGAACCGTCCGTCCTTTCACACTCTCCTAGTGTGGGCAGAGAACCATTTGTCCTTTCACACTCTCCTAGTATGGGCAGAGAACCCTTCATCCTTTCACACTCTCCTAGTGTGGGCAGAGAACCCTTCGGCTGTTCACACTCTCCAAGTGTCGGCAGAGAACCGGATCTCCTTGACAGATCTTCTCACAAGAAATCTAGAAGGAAGAAAGAAAAGAGTGAAGTAATCCCAATTCACAAGTAGAGATCTTACCTTTAAACACCAAGTGAAGCCTTCAAGCTCCAGTGGTAGGAATCCTCCTTTGAATGCTCTCTCTCACTCTCTCCTTGACTTTTCTCTCAATAGGCACGAAGATCAAATGACAAAAAGATTGGGTGGCAATCTAATTTAGACTATATATACAAAAGACAAGAAAAATTGCCCAAAAACTGCAAGTTTTCAATTCTGTACGCAGTGGATCATCCTGTACGATCATGGATCGTCCTGAACGATATTACTTAAAAGCCTTGAAATGAACCTGTTTGTATATGTGTATGAAATGTTTTCGTACAAGCTGATCGTCCCATACAAACCAAGTTCGTCCGGTACGAACGGTTATAACAAGGTTGGTTCCAAAAACTGCAGAATGAAGATAGAAAAACTGTCCTAAGTCGGTTATATCGTCTGGACGAAAATATGTTCGTCGGGACGAAAATCTTACAGAGAGCAAATCGTCTCTGACGATAATTAATTTCGTTTGTACGAAATATTTACAGAGACCAAATCATCCTGGACGATAAATAATTTTGTTTGGACGAAATTTTTACAGAGATCAAATCGTCCCCGACGATATTTAATTTCGTCCCGAACGAATAGGACTTAGAAAGTTTTTCTAGCCAGCTCCTATTCCTTCCATGTGATCTTAATAGGAGATAACTGTCTGATCGTCCCGTACGAACTGATATCATCCCGTACGATCATTATAAATTTTATATGATCTCCTTATGTGTGTGTGTGTATATTTTTATTTACTCAATTACAATCACTCCCTCTCAATTCAAATGATAATTTTAAGCATCAAAAACTAAAAGTATTTCTTGCTGAATTTGATTTGAAGACTTCGTGTTTGAGAGTTTGATTCACCTGAAATGTTAGTACACACAAGAGTAAATACAAATCTTCTTAAAATTGTTATGAGATAACTACACATTTGAACAATAATATTTGGAATCATCAAAATTATACAAGTTGCAAAAATGTAAAATATGCAAATAACAACTATCTTAACAATCTCCCCCTTTTTGATGATGGCAAAACAATTATTATTTGTATGATTTCAATTTAAAAATCTTCTAAACTCCCCCTGAAATGATGAATACATGAAAATAAGGAGGCATTTTGAACTAAAGAACACAATTTTTATTTTTCAAAAATTTTTAACAAAAAATTACAAGATAATACTAATAACACAAGCCAAATGACACAAAACCAAAATACAAACATACAAATACAACAATTTCTCCCTCTTTTTGATAACAGTAAAAAGTGAAGAAGAAATAGATAAGAAATGTAAGTAATTATATAAAATCCATTTGAAAATTTAATCTAAAAAGTGATTGACATAAGGTATGCAAATTAAAACTAATAACATTAGGTAAATTATAGAAATTCATAGAATTTAAGAAGTGATATAACATTGTAAGTAAGAAGAATTTATCAAAGACATGATTCAATTTAGACATTTGAGATAAAGAAAATCATTACAAGAGAGATGAATAAAAATTATATATTTCAAAGTTCAATAGAAATATAAATGAACATAAGATCAATTTGAATTAAGAGATTGAAAGAATCTGGAAAGAAGAGAATTATCACATGTGGCGCTTTGCGCACCTTTTTCAAGTATTTGACACATTTTTGTGCATCTTTTTCAAATTTTTGGCACATTTTTGTGCATCTTTTTACATTGGGCTTATTTTGTGCCTCTTTTTCACATTTACAAACATTTGTGCATTCCTTTTGATTTTAGTACTTTTTGTACAATTTTCAAGAGTAAATGATACCAATTCTTTCCAAGATCAATAATCTAAAATTTCAATCTTTTCTAAGTGCATAAATATCACTTGAACAAAGAAATACAAAATAAGAAAACATCTAAATTGCAATAATAAAATTAAATTTAATGTAGTCTAAATGAATAGACATATAATTAAAAATTCTAATTATAACAAGTTATAAACAAATTTTAAATTTAGAAAGACTAAATTTTCTAATGAGATTAATCTCAAATTACAATCTAATTTAAGCACAATTAAGATTAAAAAGACTAATGAAATTCATAAAGACTAAATACATTTCAAAAACAAATAATACTAAAGCAAAACACAACAACATATATTGATATTAATAAAAGGATTACATGAACAATTTATAATATCAATATAACTAGAAAGGAAAATACATAGAACTCTAAAAACAAACATATAACTAAAGATAAGATACATGAAACCATCTAGTACTCAAAACCCAAATTTCTATTCTTCTGGAGGAGGAGGAGGAACACCACCAAATAAGTTGAAGTAGGAATTTATCAACATAACATTGGTATTAATTTCATGAACTTCATTTCTTATATTACCAATGTCCTGTTGCTGCTGCTGAAGTTGAGCATCAATTTGATCAAATCGTTGATCAAAATGAGTCTCAAGTCTATCAAATTTTTCAATCAAATTCTGATAATTTTGTTGAGGTGCAGATGTTTGTGCTCCTTCTTCTTCTTCTTCAGAATCACTGGCATGTGATTTCTCTTTGTCCTCCTTGAAGATCGCTCTAAAAGAAGCATCGTTGTAGTAGACCGGCTCTTCATACTCTTCATCAGGATGCACTAGATTGTATTTCTTTTCCAAAATAAAGGTAACTAAGTGACCTAATGAAATATTTCTTTTTTTTTTTTCTGATCAGCATGCCCAATTTCGGATAGCCCATAAAGATAGTCTAAGATAAGTTGGGCTTCATCAATAGGACTCTTTCTCATAATCAAAAATGTCACAATAGAAAGAAGTGGAGTAATGTTGATTCTATCACCATCTTTTGGAATAATAGAAGATCTAAAAATGTGCTGGATGATTCGAGCATTTTTGGTCATTCTAGAAACTCTAGCAATATGATAATCTAAGCTATTTCCTCTAATCACTCTATTGATTTCAAACCACTTGAAGGTGTTATCATTCATAAGGGTGTGGGCTCTAAAACCTTCAGTTCTTAAGTTGAGAAAAGCACCTAAGTCATGCTTTGTGATTTCAACCTTTTGTTTAAAAATAAAAGAACTGACAGAAGAGTGGTCGGAGTTGAAACTCATATTTGCTATGAAGTAAAGAAAGGTATGTTTGTTGTAGAGGTGGATAAGAGTTAGGACAAATTCAAACTGAGTGAAAGCGAAAAGATGCATTACCTTGAAGTTTATCTCACTCTGGATCAGAATGCGAGATGGAGTGATTTTTGTAGAGGCAAACCGAGGAAAGGATTCCTCATTTGCTTTTGAAAGAAAGTTCTCGAAAGAATTTCTATGGGGTTTCTTTGCTAAAATCTTTTGTCGCTTGCTAGAGGAGGCTATTGTTGATCTAGAAATCGAAAGGGATTGAAAGAGATGTTTGAAAAAGTGATTGTTGAGTTAGAAAGCCATCTTATTTAAAAAAAACGATACGTTCGTCCTGGATAAAAAATGTTCGTCCTGGATGAAAATTATCGTTCGTCTGGACGAAAAAGTTTCATACAGACGATCAAATTCGTCCAAAATGTAACGGCTTTTCGTAATCAACACAACTTACGATATGTCCTTTCATACAGACTTTTGACTTGACCGATCGTACAGACGATTAATGTTCGTCCAGACGATCACACTTGTGATCGTTTTAATGGCAGTTTTAAAATCGTCCCCTACATTGAACCGCCATGTTTTCGTTCAGATGAAGTTCAGGTTCGTACATACGAACTTCATAATAAAAATAGTCTTATTCTTTCAACTGCTCCAATCAATCGTCCCGATGTTTGAGAGAGAAAAAATTTTTTGTCCCGGACGATCGTGCAGATTGTACAGACGAGCTACATTAAAAACTGCTCTCAAGACGGTTTGAAATCACGTAGATTGACATTTTACACACATCGTCCCGTACGAAAATTTTTCATGCCGAACGATTAACACAAATTTTTGAATTTTGTATTTTTATCATATAAACTAAATGAACATACAAAACACAATAAACAAAGATAAATGTACATACTCTAAATATAAAATCACTCAAAAACAAACAAAAATCACAAAAAAAACAAAATCATAAAAACATAAATTACGAAAACATAAATATCAATGTTGCAAAAACATTTTTATTTAAGCATTCAAATCAATAACACCAAGCCTTGTTCTTAATGTACTGAAGGTATCAAAGGCTAAAGGTTTTGTAAAAATGTCTGCATGTTGATTTTCAGTTGAAACATGTGTGAGTTCAATTTCTCCCTTGGATACATGATTCCTTATGAAATGATGCCTTATATCAATGTGTTTGGTTCTAGAATGTTGAATAGGATTTTTGGAAATGCAAATAGCACTAGTATTGTCACAATAAATTGGAATAGTGCCTATAGTTAATCCTAAATCAATCAACTGTTGTTTTAACCAAAGTACTTGTGCCACACAACTTCCTAATGCAATGTATTCTGCTTCTGCAGTAGATAGGGCTACTGAATTTTGTTTTCTACTGGACTAAGAAACTAATGAATTTCCAATGAATTGATATGTTCCAGAAGTGCTTTTCCTATCCACTCTACAGCCTGCAAAGTCAGAATTTGAATAACCAATAATTTCAAATGAAGAGCTAAACTTAGGATACCAAATTCCTAAGTTTTGAGTTCCTAGTAAATATCTTAATATCCTTTTCACTGCTGTCAAATATGATTCTTTTGGATCTGATTGAAATCTAGCACATAAGCAAACACTGAATATAATATATGGTCGGCTAGCAGTCAAGTAAAGTAAAGATCCAATAATCCCTCCAAATTTCTTTTGATCAACAGATTTTCCCTTAAGGTCCTTATCCAACTGAACTAAGGAACTCATTGGTGTACTAACAGGTTTAGCATTGTCCATTTCAAATTTTTTGAGGATGTTCTTAACATATTTAGTTTGACTAAGAAATGTACCTTCCTCAAGTTGCTTAATGCTAAAACCTAGAAAGAAATTTAAATCTCCCATTAGACTCATTTCAAATTCACTACTCATTATTTTAGAAAAATCATCATAAAGATTTTTATTTGAAGATCCAAAAATGATATCATCCACATAAATTAGAACAATGAGTATATCCTTTCCAAATTTCTTTAAAAAGAGAGTTGTATTCACACTTCCTTTTTCAAAAGATCTTTCAAGAAGAAAGGTGCTCAACCTCTCATACCAAGCCCTAGCTGCCTATTTCAATCCATATAATGCCTTTTTTAACTTGAAAACATGATTTGGGTATTTAGAATTTTCAAAACCTGGAGGTTGCTCTACAAAAACATCTTCTTTAATTACCCCATTTAAGAAGGCACTTTTGACATCTATTTGAAATAATTTAAATCCTTTAAAACAGGCAAAGGCAAGTAAAACCCTAATTGGTTCAAGTCTAGCTACAGAGGCAAAAGTCTCCTCAAAATCAATTCCTTCAATTTGATTATACTCCTTAGCAACTAATCTAGCCTTATTTCTAATGACTACTCCTGAGTCATTCATTTTATTTTTGAACACCCACTTGGTTCCAACAACACTTTGATCTTTTGGCCTTGAAGTTAATTCCCAAACTTTATTTCTTATAAATTGATTCAACTCTTCTTTCATGGCCAATATCCAAAATTCATCAGAAAGTGCTTGATCAATATTAGTTGGTTCTATAGTTGAAATAAAGGCTGAATGATTGACTTCCTTGTTTAATCCACGCCAAGTTCTAACACCCTCACTAGGTTCACCTATAATCAATTCCCTTGGGTGGGTTTTAGAAAATCTCAAATCTCTAGGCAAAGGGTTTTCTGTTTCCAAATTCTCTTCCATATTTTCTTCCATATTTATTTTATCAATCTTTTGGGAGTTTTCCTCAATCTCATCTTCAACAACATTTGGCTCTTCCAAATTTCCAGATTCATCAAATACAAAATGTGTGGTTTCTTCAATGACCAAAGTTCTTTTGTTGAATACCCTATAAGATTTTCCAACACTTGAATATCCAACAAATATTCCTTCATCTGATTTTGGATCAAATTTTCCTAAGGCAGATTTTCCATTATTATGAATGAACACCTTGCAACTAAAAACATGCAAATGAAACAAATTAGGTATTCTACCTTTTAGCAACTCATAGGGTGTTTTATTTAAATTCGATCTCACATTCACCCTATTCAGAACATAACATGCAGTGCTAACCGCCTCAGACCAAAAATATCTAGGAAGTGAGTATTCTGCTAACATTGCTTTGGCGGCTTCAATTAATGTTCTGTTTTTCCTTTCGACTATCCCATTTTGTTGAGGGGTTCTAGGTACAGAAAAATTGTGTTCAATCATTTTTCTTTACAAATATTTTTAAATCTTTCATTTTCAAATTTTCCTCCATGATCACTTTGTATAGAAATTATTTCACACCCTAATTTCCTTTGAATCCAAGTCAAAAAATTTCTAAATTCTTCAAATGATTCACTCTTATGAAATAGAAATTTAACCCAAGTGAATCTTGAGAAATCATCCACTATAATAAATCCGTATACTTTCCCTCCTAGACTAACAGTTCCTACTGGGTTAAAAAGATCCATGTGAAGAATTTCTAATGGTTTACTAGTCCTAAGATCCTTATTGTACTTAAAAGAGGACTTCACTTGCTTTCCTAATTGACATGCATCACAAAGGTGGTCCTTAGTAAAGTCTAGTTTTGGTATACCTCTCACTAAGTTCTTTTGGGTAATTCTCCTAAGATTTTTTATACTAGAATGACAAAGTCTCCTATGCCAAAGCCATGATTCATCAGAAATAGTTTTCAAACAAAAAGCAGTAGGAGATTGAATACAATTTAAATCTAGCATGTAAACATTATTTACCCTTTTTCCATTTAAAACATTTTTCCCATTTAGGCTTAATATGCAGCTAGTAGGTAAAAATTTTACATTATAGCCCTTATCACATAGCTGACTTATACTTAACAAATTATGCTTTAAGCCTTTAACCAATAACACATTGTCTATGAAAAAGTTTTTTAAATTTCCAATCATCCCTTATCAAACCACTTTCTTTGTGGTATTATCTCCAAGTGTAACCTTGCCTCCACTCCTAGCTTCCAGCGTTATGAATTGAGAAGTATCTCCAGTCATATGCTTTGAACATCCGCTGTCCAGGTACCATATGCTCTCATGAGGTCTTGTGTGAGAGCAACCCTCTTCTTGATCTAATTGATCAACATTATCTGCCATCAAGCAAAGATTGGTGACTTCTTCTTCTTTTTCAGTCTCATATGAGTCTGAAGCTGAGTCCGCCCAAAAAGCTCTTTGAAACTTCTTCTTGCCCTTCTTTACAATTGGTTTCTCCTCTACCTTCTCCTTGCTAGGAGTGGCTTTGAGTTTTGGGCAATCAGTCTTGATATGACCTAGTTTCCTGCATTCTTAACAAATCAATTCATTAGAAATCTTGCCATTTTTGTTAAACTTACCTCTATTTCACTTGTGGCGTCTCTTCTGCTTTCTTTTCAGAAAGCTTCTGAATTGTCTAGTCATTAATGCAATATCATCTTCATCCTAAGGTTGTGAGTGTTCACTCTCTGACTCTTCTACTTTTAGTGCTATATTCTTCTTCTTTCGTGGTTTACCTGCATCAATCTTTCTTTGACTAACTCCTTACGCGTAAGCAATGAGTGAACCAAGAAGATTGTTAATAGAATAAATGTTTAGATCTTTAGACTCTGTAATTGTAGTAATTTTAGCATCATAAGCAGTAGGTAAATAACGAAGAATCTTATTAACCATTTTAGCATTAGTTAATTCCCTACCAAGTGCATGCAAAAAAGTGACAATTTGTGTGAATCTTGTGTACATGTCAGAAATAGATTCATTTGGTTTCATGCAAAACAACTCATAGTCATGTAACAAGATATTGAGTCTTGATTGCTTAACCTCATTAGTCCCTTCATAAGTTATATAAAGTCTATCCCATATGTCCTTTCCACTTTTGCAAGTGGAAACTCGCATGTAGTCCTCAGATTTTAAAGCACAAAAGAAGCAATTTAAATATTTGGCATTTAGTTGTGCTAAGTCACATTCTTCTATAGTCCAATCTGCAAAAAGTGTTTCTACTTTAACTCCATCAACTAATCTAGTTGGTTTTGTATAACCTTCCTGGACTAGGATCCACATACGATAATCAAGTGACTGTAAGAAAGTAGACATGCGTGTTTTCCAAAAATCAAAAGGTATATTGTCAAATAGTGGAGGTCTGGTAATAGAGTAACCCTCAGGTGTATTTCGGTTTCTGAATGTAGCCATCTACGTTAATCAAAAACTAGTTTAAACTTATGATTTTGAAACAAAGCTCTGATACCACTTGTTGAGTCTAGTGAATAGGTTGTTAGACCTAAGTTAATGTCCCAAGGCTACCAAGAGGGGGGTGAATTGGTATTTTTAAAAATGAACCCTCTTTGAAGTTGTGTTGAGCCGAAATGTTTTTATAGAAAAATTTTTTCAACCACAGAGTTTTTTAAACAAAAGAAAAATGCGGAAAATAAAAAGCAGTAAAGTAAATGATATAAGATTTATTGTGATTCGGTCTAAACCAGACTTACATCCACTCCCTAGAGGCACCCTCTGAGTATTGCACTAATACCAATAGTGTCTCTCCTTTTGCACCCACAGCAAGGCGGAGAAGCCTTTACAAACACTCTTTTCACCACTACCCGGTGCGGCAGAGAACCGTCGTCTTTTTACACAATCCACAGTGTTGACAGAGAAACGTTCGTCCTTTCACACTCTCCTAGTGTGGGAAGAGAACCCTTCGTCCTTTCACACTCTCCTAGTGTGGGCAGAGAACCCTTCGGCTATTCACACTCTCCAATTGTCGGCAGAGAACCGGATCTCCTTGACAAATCTTCTCACAATAAATCTAGAAGGAAGAAAGAAAAGAGAGAAGTAATCCCAATTCACAAGTAGAGATTCTTACCTTTAAACACCAAGTGAATCCTTCACACTCTAGTGGTAGGAATCCTCCTTTGAATGCTCTCTCACACTCTCTCCTTGACTTTTCTCTCAATAGGCACGAAGATCAAATGACAAAAAGATTGGGTGGCAGTCTAATTTGGACAATATATACAAAAGACAAGAAAAACCACCCAAAAACTGCAAGTTTTCAATTCTGTACGCAGTGGATCGTCCCGTACGATCGTGGATCGTCCTGGACGATATTACTTAAAAGCCTTGAAATGAACCTGTTTGTATATGTGTATGAAATGTTTTCGTACAAGCGGATCATCCCGTACAAACCAAGTTCGTCCGGTACGAACGGTTATAAAAGGTTAGTTCCAAAAAATGCAGAATGAAGATAAAAAAATTGTCCTAAGTCGGTTATATCGTTTGGACAAAAATATGTTTGTCGGGACGAAAATCTTACAGAGAGTAAATCGTCTCTGATGATAATTAATTTTGTCTGGACGAAATTTTTACAGAGACCAAATCGTCCTCGATGATAATTAATTTCATCTGGACGAAATTTTTACAGAGACCAAATCGTCCCGGATGATATTTAATTTCGTCCCGGATGAATAGGCCTTAAAAATTTTTCTAGCCAGTTCCTATTCGTTCCACGTGATCTTAATAGGAGATAACTGTCTGATCTTCCTGTACAAACTGATATCGTCCCATACGATCAGTATAAATTTTATATGATCTCCTTATGTGTGTGTGTGTTTGTTTTTATTTACTCAATTACAATCACTCCCTCTCAATTCAAATGATAATTTTAAGCTTCAAAAACTAAAAGTATTTCTTGCTGAATTTGATTTGAAGACTTCATGTTTGAATGTTTGATTCACCTGAAATGTTAGTACACACAAGAGCAAATACAAATCTTCTTAAAATTGTTAGGAGATAACTACACATTTGAACAATAATATTTCGAATCATCAAAACTATACAAGTTGCAAAAATTTAAAACATGCAAATAGCAACTATCTTAACACATTGCATTCTACTCTTTATAAGATGGAACCCAAACCTGCTTGGGATCCTAAATCTAACAATTGGTAATTTTGCAGGAGGACTCTCACAAAAGGCCTCATGAGAGTATGTGGTACCTGGACAGTGGATGCTCTCAACATATGACTGGTGATGTCAATCAGTTTATGGTACTAGAGTCTAGGACTGGAGGCAAGGTTACTCTTGGAGACAACACCACCAAGAAGGTGATATGCACAGGTATAATTGGTAATTCCAAGAACCTTATGATTGAAAATGTTTTGCTTGTAGATGGATTGAAGCACAACTTGCTCAGCAATAGTCAATTCTGTGACAAAGGCTTTATCGTGCAATTCTTTGCAAATTCATGCATTATAAGTTTAAGTAACAACACTATTTTGCAGGAAAGAGGATCAACAACGTCTACATGCTTGATTTAAATAACGTTGAATGTGCTGCTTCATTTTGCTTAAAAACTGTGATTGATGATTCTTGGTTGTGGCACAGGAGACTTTGTCATGCAAGTATGAAAACCCTTAGGAAAGTGACCCAAAAAGACCTAGTTAGAGGTGTCCCCAAACTTAAGTTTTCAAAAGACCACCTTTGTGATGCCTGTCAATTAGGAAAGCAAGTCCACTCTACCTTTCACCCCATTAAGGATATTAGCACCTCTAGACCTTTAGAAGTCCTTCACATGAATTTGTTTGGACCCATTATCACTACCAGTCTGTGAGGAAAAGTCTATGGTTTTGTGATTGTTGATGACTACTCAATATTCACTTGGACTAGATTTCTTTCACATAAAAATGAGTCTTTTGAGGAGTTTAAAACTTTTTCTACTTGGATTTAAGAAAAGCTAGGTTGTGAGATTTTGACCATCCATAGTGATCATGGGGGAGAGTTTGAGAATGAAAGATTTGGAGATTTTTGTGAGGACAAAGGGATTAGCCATAATTTTTCAGCTCCTAGGACCCCTCAGCAGAATGGGGTAGCTGAAAGGAAGAACCGGACCTTGGTGGAAGCCGCTAGAGTCATGCTTACTGAGTATTCACTTCTAAAATACTTATGGGCTGAAGCGGTTAACAAAGCTTGTTATATGTTGAATTGGGTGAATGTTACAACCAAATTAGAGAAGACACCCTATGAGATCCTTAAGGGTAAGACACCCAATCTTTCCCACCTTCATGTCTTTGATTGTAAGGTTTTCATTCACAACAATGGGAAGTCTCACTTAGGAAAATTTGATCTTAAATCTGATGAAGGAGTATTCTTGGGATATTCTAGTGTTGGGAAGTCTTTTAGGGTGTTTAACAAGAGAACTTTGATGGTGGAAGAGACAACCCATGTAGTATTTGATGAGTCTGATCCTAAGAAACATGGAGTAGAAGATGATGATGTTGGAGAGATTACAAGTGGAGTAGAAAATTTGGGGAAGGGTATAGAACACCAAAGTAATGAAGGAATAGGTGAAGTCACCCAAGGAGTAGAAAATTTTAATTTGGATGAAAGGGTTGGACCTTCACACACTTTGCCTAGAGATTGGAGATACTTTACAAGTCACCCCAAGGATTTGATCTTAGGAGACCTTTCTAGTGGAGTTAAGACTAGACATGGACTTAGGAAGGAGGTGAACCACTCTGCCTTTATCTCAATGAAGGGATAGACTTTGAGGAGACTTTTGCCCCTGTAGCTAGATTGGAAGCCATTAGAGTGCTATTAGCCTTTGCCTGTTATAAAGTATTTAAGCTTTTTCAAATGGATGTCAAGAGTGCCTTTTTAAATGGGGAAATAAAAGAAGATGTGTTTGTAGAACAACCTCCACGTTTTGAGAGTTCCCAATTTCCAAATCATATTTTTAAATTAAAAAAGGTTTTTTATGATTTAAAGCAGGCACCAAGAGCTTGGTATGAGAGGCTTAGCACATTCTTACTAGAGAGGGAGTTTGTCAAGGGGAGTGTAGACACCACCCTTTTTCTTAGGAGAGTTGGAGATGATTTACTCATTGTTCATATTTATGTGGATGATATACTCTTTGGATCTTCTAATAAGAAATTGTGTGATTATTTTTCTAAGACAATGAGTAGAGAGTTTGAGATGAGTTTGATGGGAGAGTTGTCCTACTTTTTGGTGTTTAGCATAAAATAATTGGAGGATGGAACCTTTTTAAATCAAACAAAATACATAAAGGACATTTTGAAGAAATATGTGATGGACAAAGCTAAGCCAATTAACACTCCCATGACTTCTAGTGCTCCATTGGATAAGGACCCAAGTGGTAAGTCTGTTGATCAGAAGAAGCATAGAGGCATGATTGGATCTTTACTTTACTTGATTGCCAGTCGACCTGATATTATGTTTATTGTTTGCCTTTATGCTAGATTTCAAGCTGACCCTAAGGAGTTCCACATGACTGCTGTCAGGAGAATTTTTAGATATCTTTTGGGGACACAAGGCTTAGGGATTTGGTACCCTAGGCATAGCACTTCTTTTGAGATTATTGGATTTTCTGACTGATTTTGCAGGCTGCAAGGTGGATAGAAAAAGCACTTCAGGAACTTGTTAATTCATTGGACAATCTTTGGTCTCTTGGTCTAGTAGGAAGCAAAACTCTGTTGCACTTTCTACTGCTGAAGCAGAGTACATCGCTCTTGGATGTTCTGTGACCCAAGTCCTTTGGTTGAAACAACAGGTATTGGATTTAGGATTACCTGTAGGCACCATCTCAATCTTTTGTGACAACACTAGTGTCATATGCATCTCTAAGAATCCTATCCAATATTCACGGACTAAGTTCATTGACATGAGGCATCACTTCATTAGAGATCATGTGACTAAGGGAGACATAGAGTTACACCATGTGACAACTGAAAATCAATTGGCGAACATCTTTACTAAACCACTGGCCTTCGACACTTTCAGTTCCTTAAGGACCAGATTGGGTGTGATTGACATAAATGCATGAAACTTGATCTTTTAGTTACTTTCTTTTGCTTTTGTTTTTTATTTTCTCTTAATTTTTTATGTGTTTTAATTTTCTTTTGTTTCTTTTTACTTAGTCTTCAAAATCATCGCTAAAATGGTATTATATTCCTTGTCCTTGCTTTTGAAAATTTGTAGTCAATGTGATTTTCATCTCGTAATCTCTTAGATGGTAAAAATATTTTGTGATTGTGTCTCTTTCTCTAACCTATTTTAGTGGCATAGTTTTCTTTTCTAATAAAAAATCTATCTCAAATTAAAGATTGTTTATAAAATTGAGGTCTTTTCTTAAGCTTGCTTAAGCAAATCTATCTTATATTTATAATGTTTAAAATCTTTTTGTCACATCAAGATCCCTCGTTATCCTTGTCTTTGATTATTGATTCTATTTGTGGTAATTCTTGCCTATGTTAGAGAGAGAGAGCTCATATTCTCTAATATCTAAGAAGATATATTCACAACTAAAAATTTTTTTAAGAGGGTATAAAAGAGAATTTAGCTTGCAAAGATAAAAAAAAATTTTGGCCAATGATGACAATGAAAGAAGCGCAATGATGCCAAATTGAAAAATATACACAAAAGTGTATCAAAAATAAAAAAATGCGCAAAGCGCCACTCAAATTGACAAGAGGCATAAAATGAGCCCACTCAAAAGCAAGCTATTCTCTCTTTTTAATTCTTTTAGAACTTAGAAGTTTTGGTTCTCAAAGGCTTGATTTCGATTGTTTTGCAATCGTGACAAATTTACTTTGGTTCATTATTTTATAAAGATAGTTTTTTTCTTAAACCAAGTGATGGATGGATTCTCTTTTTCATATCCAATTAATTCTTTGAGTTAGGTCATTGATTTCAAAAGACGATTCTACCCTAAGAAAACGTCTAAGCTAAGGGTAACCATGATCGGATATACTACTACTCTATGGATTGTTGAGATTGTTAACTCATTAACTCATAAGTTTTTAAATCAATCACATAGAATACAATATCATTTTCATGCCTTGGTTAAAAAAAAATTATATTGTTATTTTGTGTTCCCTCCTCCTTTTTGATATGTCAAAAGGGGAAGAAGTTTATGATGCTCTTTTTACTTGTCGATCCCGTACTTTTACTACTAATTATTTTTGTATTGTTTTGCCATCATCAAAAAGGGGGAGATTGTTGCAAATCTATTTTTATGACTTATGTTTTGAGGATTGACAAAGATAATTGATCTTCTTGGACTACTTGTTTCTTCTAACTTTTCAGGAATCGAAGATCGGTCGAACAGACGAAGCCTGTTCAGGATTACGTAGGTCTAGGGTTGTGTTAGTCTGTACTTTGTTTTTCTCTTCTTGAGTTTATTTGTAATGGTCAAAGAGACTGATGCTAAGTAACCCTACACACACACACTTGAGAGAATTAGAATTTTTGTTTTTACTCATATCGGCCAGGACAATATTTACATCGTCCTGGACGATCAGGCTTAAAATAGAAAGGCTAATTAAGGATTCTTAATTAAGGCAGCTGACATTAACCGATCGTTCTGGACGATACGTGTATCGGCCAGGATGATAAGCTCAAAACAGAAAGAAGTTGCCACCATAGACATTTAAGGTATATTGTATTTTTAATTAATCCGCCAGGACGATCATTGATCGGCCTTGACGACATTAACAAATTATGCCTTAATTGATCAGGAAATCAAGGGAGTAATTAAGGATGATTGATATGATCATATAGTCATGGACGATCGCAGGATCAGCCAGGATAATCTATTCAAAACCTTAGTTACTTCAGGACGATAAATATCGGCCAGCTCAAATTTAGGGCGATACTTTAGTCGATTTTCCTCTGATTTGAACTGATCGGCCGGGACGATCGTGAGATCAGCCTGGATGATCAAGCCAATTTAAATCATCCATTTTGCATTCAGGTGGGTGCTCTGGCAGATCTTCTGAGATTTGTACTGATCGACCAGGCCGATGTCCATATCGGCCTGGACGATATTGTCGGCAACTTGCAATTAATGAGCTCCTTTGAAGCTCTTCTATTTAAGAGCTCTTGTTCAACATTTTGAACAACTTTTGTGCTACTGCCTTGACCTGAGAAGGCCTTGAGGAGAGAAAGAGAGAGAGGGAGAGAGGGAGGATCTTGTGAGGGGATTCACAAGGGTTGCTTCAAGGATCGCTCTGCTTCTTCTTCGTCTAGAGTTTTTTGTCCGTGGAAGGGTCGGTAGAGGTAAGGAGTCAGCTTTTGGTTGTGGTTCTTTGCCAGCTTCAGGAGGAAGCCAAAGAAGATAGGTTCTCTGCCTTGCTGGGGTGGCAAAAATGAGATTCGTTGTAAAGGCTTCTCCGCCTAGCTGTGGGGGCTAAAGGAGAGTCATGATTGTAGTGTAATACTCGGAGGGCGCCTCCAGGGAGTGGACGTAGGTCGAGTTGACCGAACCACTATAAATTTTTGTGTTCTTGTTTCTTGCTTCCGCACTTTTAAATTTCCGCATTTATTTCTCGTGGGTGATTTTGGTTGATGTATTTTTTGTTCTTTGTGAAAAGAAATTTTTTAAAATACCAATTCATTCCCCTCTTGGTTAGCTTGGGCCAATTCTATAGGGCTTAACATCTCTAACAAACTTTCAAGATCTATTTAGGTATTGTTTATTTTTAGACATCATCGAGGACATCATCTTGGATAACACAACATAATTATGCCTAAAATAATTTGGTAATTAAGCAAAGAAATTAAGGTTTTATTTCTCGATCATATCGTCCTGGATGATAGCAGGATCGGCCGGGACGATCAGTCCAAAAACCTTAGTTATTCCTGGACAATCAAACATCAGCCAGCTTTCATTCAGGTCGACATTCTGGATGATATGTGCGGATTTGAACTAATTATGCAGGATGATAACCTATCGGTCTGGTGATATGAACAAAAACCTTCTGATCATCCCAAATCATCGTGCGGATTTGTACTGATCATACAAAATGATATTTATATCATCCTGGATAATTATGTTAGTTTTTTATAATTAAGAGCTAGTTTGGAGCTCTTCTATTTAAACTTTGACAAGGCACTTAGTAATTATCTTTGGTAGCCATTGAAGCTTCATTCTTCTGGAGGAAACCTGAAGAGAGAACTTGAAAGGGAGAGAGGGAAAGGTGGAGTTTGAGAGAGGGATAATATCCTTGGAGGGGGTTTTAAGGGAGTGTGGAGGGAAGTCCACACGGGTTCTCCATTGAGCTTACATCTTAATACCATCTGATTTAAGGTTCATCTTGAGGGACTTTTTGGGAAGAAGAAGACCTCTTTGGTGTCAAAGGGCCCAGTTACTCCACCGCTCTGGGGAAGGTGGAAGTGATTCTATACGGGCTTCTCCGCCTAGCTGTGGGGGCTAAAGGAGAGACACTGAGTTTAGTGAAATACTCAGAGGGTGTCTATGAGGAGTGGATATAGGTCAGGTTGGACATAACCACTATAAATATGGTGTGTTCTTTCTTATTATTTTCTACACTTTATTTTTACTTTGATTAACTGCTTGAGTGAAATCTCTAATTAGTCTTTTTATTGTTGATTTAATTCATTTTCACTACAATATATAAAAAGATTATTCTTTTAGTCAAAGAAGTTTTAAAGTTTTAAATATCCAATTCACCCCCCCCCCCCCAACCCTCTTGGTTAGCCTTGGTACTAGTTCATAAGGGCTTAACATCCTTGTCAAACTTTCAAGTGCCACCAAAGCACTTTCAAGTGGTATCAGAGCGGGATTCATAAAATCAAGTTTTAGAAAACTTTTGAATTTTGATCCATGGCTAGTTTTTGTAATCATAATATTTTAGAAGGTTATTAAATTTCCCAATTACCTTTATTTGAAAATATTACTTTTGATTTTATAAAAATTTTCATGTCTACTTTCTTGCAATCAAATTATTTTTGAATGTGGCAAATGATTTTAACTGGTTATCCTATACCATCACATTTTATAAATGGAATTAAAACTTATATTCCTTTAAATCAATGGAGTAGGGAAGAATAAATTAACACTCAATTGAATGCTAAATCATTAAATTATTTTTTCAAGGCTTTAAATTTTAATGATTTTATGCTTGTTTCCACATGCTTAACTGACAAGAAAATTTGGGATAAATTACACACTATATTCGAAGAAACTAGTGAAATCAAGCAATTCATATTAAATATTTTAATGCATGATTATGAACAATTTTGCATTAAATCTTATGAGACAATCTTAGAAATATATACTAGATTTATTCAAACTAAGACATCGTTATATGTTTTAGGTAATAAATCTTTAAACTTTGAAAAAGTTAATAAAATTCTATGTTGTCTACTGATAAGTTTGATGCCAAAGTGGATACTATTTGTCAATCAAAAAATTTTAATGAATACTTTGTTGATAATTTGATTGGCTCACTCATTGCCTACGAGCAATGCTTGGGCTAAAGACTTTTGGATGCAGGTGAAACAATAGTACTAAACGCCAAAGACTCTAAGAAAAGTGGCTTAGTTGGTGACGAAAGCGATGTCTTATCAAGAAAATTGGAAAGCTCACTAAAACATAAGTATCAACAAAAGTTGAATAAAGGTAAAATTGGTAAGAATGTTTAAGATTTCTTCTGATGTTATTTGTTTTGGAAGTAGGAAACCTAGACATATGAAAAATCAGTGTCCTAATTTGAGAACTCCTGCAAAAGAAAAGGGTAAAGCTAAGAAAATTGTAAAAAGAGAAAAAATGAGAAGCAAAAAGTATCTTGGGCAGACCTAGCTTCTGAATTATCAAACCTGGAGCAAGATGATGTTTAAACAATTATTTCTTTATATATTTTTCTGTGTATGCATGTTTTGTTTGTTTTTTGTGTGTTTTATGTGTTTTTTTTCTTAGAATTTATTCTTTTTCTTTTTTACTAAATTTTTTATTTTGTCTTTACTTTTCTTCTTCTGTAATGTTTTCTCTTATCAACACACACATATTACCATCTTTTTTTGAAAACCAAATCTTTTTAAAGTTCATCTAAAAAAAAGAGAAAACCTACCTCCTATTTTTCTTTAATTCTTATGTAAGATGTGGTTGACTTCTCTAAAAACAGTTAAAGGAAGGAAACTCATGATTTTGACTCTCTATCTCTATTTTCTAAAGAGGTTATTTTATTTTTGATTCAAAATCTTCATCATATTCTTAATTAGATTTTAAAATTAAATGTTATCATCTCCCTACATTTAATCTATCGCATAGGAATCTTTTGCTAGTTGTTGAATCCACCACATAATTTTCTTAATCAAGAAGTTTTTTTTATCAATAGAATGGGTTTGCGTTAGTTCTTAAAATATCATAAAGGCAGCATATTTGATTGAAAAGAAAAAAAAAGTTGCCAATGATGCCAAATCAAAAGATGTTCAATGACACCAAATTAAGAAAGATACATAAAGTGTATCAAATATTAAAAGATGCGCAAAGTACCAAACAAATGACAAGAGACAAAAAATGAGCCCACAAAAAGTATGCTTACTTTTCTTGTACCATCTTAAGCTTAAGAAAACCCTTGATATTTTTGGTACTTGAGCTTGGAGTAATAATTTCTAAATTTCTAACCTTTTTTGTATTATGCATTGTCAATACATTCCTTGCTATTTTTTTCAATAAAATTAAGAGGTAATCTTCTCATTTTAAAAACTTTTTGATCAGGGTTTATTTTGTTTGTATGTGCTCCGTTTCTTTTTGAAAATGTGAAAGGGGGAGAAAAAACTATTGTATCTGTATCTTTTTTTTTTTACTTTTTTTTTTATATTTTTATCCTTTTTTGTAACTTTTTTTCAAAAAAATAAAAACAACAAAAATTTGATTTCCCCTTTTTTAAATTTTTATTCTAGTAAGGGGGAGATTAGGAGAAAATGTTTTTGCTTTTTTGCAAATCCAACCTATAATATTTGTAATCATAAAAAAAGGGGAGATTATTGTAACTCGAGCCTATGAGTTTATGCTTTTGATAATAACAAATATTGTGGTTCACTTTCTGTTGTCTACCAGTATTTATAATATATTTTTGTTTCCAAGTTTACTAATATTTCAGGATTACAGTGCACCTTACAAGGCTCAAGTTTTTTCGGAACAAGTTTTATTTTTAATTTTTATTAATGTATTTTTATTCTATAAGGGTGTATGCTTGCTTGTAACCTTGTTCACTTAATTCTATCTTTTTAGAGTTTTCTGCTTATGGTCACATCATCCAGGATGTCCATAAATTGGCCTGGATGATCAGTTAAAAAAATAGAAACCCTAATTAGGGCATCCTGGTTAAGGCAGCCATCATTAAGCTCATTGTCCTGAATGATATTTATATCGGCCAGGACGATAGGCTCAAATTAAAAAGAATTTATCGCCATATCTATTTATGTATTGTTTATTTTTTGACATCATTCAGGACATTGTCCTGGATGATACAACATAATTATGCCTAAAATAATGGTGTAATTAAGGAAAGATATTAATGTTTGATTTCTCAATCATATCATCCTGGAAGATTGCAGGATTGGTCGGGACGATTAGTTCAAAAACCTTAGTTATTTCTGGATGACCAAATATCGGCCAACTTCCTTTCAGGGCGATGTTTAGGATGATATGTACTGATTTGAACTAATTGTACAGAACGATATGAACAAAAATCTTCTGATCGTCCCAAATCATCCTGGCTGATTGAGCTTAATTTATACTGATCGTATATAATGATATTTATATCATCATGGATGATAATGTCGATTTGTTGTAATTAAAAGCTACTTTGGTGTTCTTCTATTTAAGCTTTGACAAGGCACTTAGTAAGTGTCTTTGGCAGCCATTGTTGCTTCATTCTTCTGGAGGAAACTTGTAGAGATAATTTGAAAGGGAGAGAGGAAATGGTGGAGTTTAAGAGAGGGAGAAGATCCTTGGAGGGGGTTTTAAGGGAGTGTGGAGGGGTGTCGACACGGTTCCTCTGACGAGCTTTCACCTTAGTACCATCAGATTCAAGGTTCGTCTTGAGGTAAGTTTTGGGAAGATGAAGATCTCTTTAGTGTCAAACGACATGGCTACTCCGCCGCACCGGGGAAGGCCAAAGTGATTCTGTAAAAGTTTCTCCACCTAGATGTGGGGGCTAAAAAAGAGATACTTAGTTTAGTTCAATACTCGGAGGTGCCTCCGAGAAGTGGACATAGGTCAGGTTGGATCGAACTACTATAAATCTAGTGTGTTCTTTCTTATTATTTCCGCAATTTATTTTTACTGCAATTAATTTTTTGGGTGAAATCTATGATTAATCTTTTTATTGTTGATTTATTTAATTTCCACTGCAAGATATAAAAAGATTGTTCTTTTAGTTAAAGAACTTTTAAATATCCAATTCACCCCCCTCTTGGTTAGCCTTAGGACTAGTTCATATGGGCTTAACATCCCTGTCAAACTTCAAGTGCCATCAGAGTACTTTCACCTATTATGATAGATAGAATCCCCATAAAAGACCACTAAATTGAGCATCACTGATTTCATATAATGTCAAAATCTTGGCTTATTGATAGAAGTGGGTAGCTCCATTAGACCCATAAATCATGGAATAAATTGGGTGGGTAGGCCACACTATATGTTTAGATGTGAACTGCCCTCATTACCATACATGAGACTCTCACTGCATATGACTTGCATAAAAAGTCCTAAATCCATCTTTATTCCACCTCTCCAATCAATTTGCATTCCCCTGAAACAAAATAGATGCTCCGCAGCTTTTGTTGTTACTTGTTCATTTTCTTTCTTTGTTATGCAACCTTGCGAGAGCCTCTTTGCTTATTGCAGAAAAATTATCGATAGCCTCCCATAGTGCAGGGTGGGCACTTCCTACCTCTATCTTATGTATCTCTTGGCTTCATCCTGAATCCATCCTGAACCAAGGATGCATTCTTGATGGAACATGTGTATGCCGACTGCAGAGACTAGAAGCCAATGCTAGAAGAGACTCACTTCTATCTTGTTAGGATATAGATGGGGAATCTCTTCAGATTGTAGTAGTCTGTCAACCTCTCTAACTATCATATGAGAAAATTAAACTATGAGGAATGGCAAAAAAAAAGAGAGAAAGAGCTTCGCTCTATTGGCCCTCCTATGTTGATGCTTACTTTCTCTTCTCCAAAGTCTACAATAGGTGGGAGAGGCAAGAATCAAACATTCATAGATAACCTTCAACATATTTATAATATGCCGCTTTTCACCACTCAGAAACTAGCCCCTTTCCGGGCCGAGACCCCCCTAAATGGGTTCCCTAATAAAAAGGATGGTGGAGCTCATTCTGATTCAGTTCATAGGATTGATGGGAACTCATAGATTAGCTAGCATTCTGGGAGAAGAATTTCATTTTCATCAAAATTTCTAGAAAGAAAGGGGAAAAACTTCTACAAAAGCTTCCCCCTCATTTCAATCGTAGGCCTTCCCCGACTCCCCTCCTTCGTAGCTTCTGGCTAAGTTTCAGCGGAGGAAAGGAGGCAATTAGTTGCTTCTCTTCTGTAGAAGCAACTAGTTCATGAGCAAGTGAATGAAAAAGTCAGCAAGCTACGAGTGAAGTACAACAGTCGTCTACAGAGCCCTGTTCCTAAAAGAAAAAAAAGGCAATAGTTTTCTTTCCCATTTCCTAGTCCTCGGCTTATTCAATAAGGCTTTGACTCCTATATAGAATAGACATTAATGTTGGGACAATCAACTAGCATGCTAGGCTGTGTCAGTAGATTTAGTTACTAGGTCAAGGTCAAAGAAAAAACACCCCTGAATAGGAGGTGAAGGTAAGTAGGTTCAGCCACTGGAGAAACCTAGGCTTCGACTCTGATGCTCTACTACTGGCAATATTTTTTTTACCTCTATAAGCTACAAACTCTTTGTAGAAACATAGGATTCAACTACTTCTTAAACATAAGGCTCACTCGACTTGGTCTCCATGCTACCATTAACTAGGTGACCAACCACTCCTTTCATTGTCAATTACTTCCCCAATGCCAGAATGAGAAAGAATGACAACTCTAATCATCACTGCTAAAGCCATAATACTCCTTGATAGCTTCAGAGAGAAAGGATCAAATAAAGTTTTGTCAATGCTTCCACGATTCTATCATGAATTCCCCTTTGCGAATGCATGGATACCCTATACTGCATCATGCACAAACTTAGTGACTTTTTCCTTTTTGAGCACCTGTGCGTAGTTTGCAAAACATAAACATGATGTGTTAACAGTGGTTCTATAAGCAAGGCCTGTTGAGTCTAGTAATTAGGTTGTTAAACCTAAGTGAATGTCCCACGGCTACCAAGAGGGGGGTGAATTGGTAGTTTTAAAAAATAAAGTTAAAATTTAAGACCCCTTTTTAAATATTATTGAACCGAAATAAAATCTCTTTTAAATTTTGTAGAAAAAGGTTTTTCAACCACAGAGTTTTTTAAACTGAAATAAAAAGTGCGGAAAAGTAAAAACAGTAAAGTAAAAGACACCAGATTTATAGTGGTTCGGTCTATAACCAGACCAACATCCACTCCCCAGAGGCACCCTCTGAGTATTGCACTAATACCAATAGTGACTCTCCTTTTGCACCCATAGCAAGGCGGAGAAGCCTTTACAATACACTCTTTTCACCACTCCCCGGTGCGGCAGAGAACCGTCCGTCCTTTTACACAATACCCAGTGTTGGCAGAGAACCGTCCGTCCTTTCACACTATCCCCAGTGTGGGCAGAGAACCCTTCGTCCTTTCACACTCTCCTAGTGTGGGCAGAGAACCCTTCGTCCTTTCACACTCTCCTAGTGTGGGCAGAGAACCCTTCGTCCTTTCACACTCTCCTAGTGTGGGCAGAGAACCCTTCGTCCTTTCACACTCTCCTAGTGTGGGCAGAGAACCCTTCGGCTGTTCACACTCTCCAAGTGTCGGTAGAGAACCGGATCTCCTTGACAGATCTTCTCACAAGAATCTAGAAGGAAGAAAGAAAAGAGTGAAGCAATCTCAATTCACAAGTAGAGACTCTTACCTTTGAAATCCAAGTGAAGCCTTCTCGCTTCAAGGAGATAACAGTTATCTCCTAACATTTGGACGATCAGTTCCTATTCGTTCCAAATGCTCTATAGGAGATAACTGTCTGATTGTCCAGTACGAACATAATATCGTCCTGTACGATCAGTATAAATTCTACATGATCTCCTTATGTGTGAATGTTTTTATTTTCTCAACATACAATCACTCCCTTTTAATTTGATTTCTAAGAAAAGTGCAAGTTTCAAATTTTACAAAGTATCTCATGCTGAATTTAATTTGAAGTCTTCGTAGTCTGGAGTTCGTTTTTCCTGAAATGTCAGTACACACAAGAGCAAATTCAATTCTTCCAAAATTGTTAGGAGATAACTACACATTTGAACAATAATGTTTGAAATCATCAAAACATTCTAAGTTGCAAAAATGAAAAGCATGCAAATAGCAACTATCTTAACAATCTCCCCCTTTTTGATGATGGCAAAACAATTATTGTTTGTATGATTTCAATTTAAACAAATCTTTCTATCTCCTAAACTCCCCCTGAATTGATGAATACATGAAAATAAGGAGGCAATTTGAAGCAAAAAAAAAAATTTATTTTTCAAAAAAAATAACTAAAATAAACTAGAAACTCAAACATACAAACATATGAACAAACAAAGCATACAAACATAGCATACAAACACAATGATTTCTCCCCCTTTTTGACAACAACAAAAAGTGAAGAAGAAATAGACAAGAAATGTAAGTAATTGTATGAAATTCATTGGAACATTTAATCTAAATGGTGATTGTTACAAGGTATGCAATTTTAAAACTAAAAACATTAGGTGAATCATAGAAATTCATGAAATTTAAAAAGTGATATAACATTGTAAGTAAGAAGAATTTAGCAAAAGACATGATTCAATTTAGACATTTCAATATAGAAAATCATTACTAGAGAGATGAAGAAAAATTCGATATTTCAAAGTTCAAAAGAATATAAATGAACATAAGATCAATTTGAATTAAGAGATTGAAAGAATTTGGAAAGAAGAGAATTACCACAAGTGGCGCTTTGCGCATCTTTTTCATATAGCTGACACATTTTTGTGCATCTTTCTTTATTGGGCTTATTTTGTGCCTCTTTTTCACATTTGCAACTTTGTTGCGCATTCCTTTTGATTTTGTACATTTGTACAATTTTCAAGTGTAATTGAATTCTTTCCAAAGACAATAATCTAGAATCTCAAATTTTTTTAAATGCATAAATATTAATTGAACTAGGAAATACAAAATAAGACAACATCTAAATTGCAATAATAATATTAACTTTTATGTAGTCTAAATGAATAGACATGAATTTAAAAGTTCTAATTACAACAAGTTATAAACAACTTCTAAATTTAGAAAGACTAGATTTTCTAATGTAGATAATCTCAAATTACAATCTAATTTAAGCACTATGAAGATTAAATAATACTAATGAAATTCATTAAAATTAACCACATTTCAATAACAAATCAACATTGAAACAAGTACGAAATGCATTGATATTTATGAAAGGATTACACATTTCACAATATCTAAACACAACTTAAAAGAAAAGACAAACAAACACTTAACATAAACACTAAAACAACAACTACAACACGAGTACAACAAAGACACAGAAATTCATCTCTACTGTTCTGGAGGAGGAGGAGGAGGAGGAATGCCACCGAAAAGGTTAAAGTAGGAGGCCATCAACATTACATTGGTATTGATATCATGTACTTCATTTCTAATTATACCAATGTCATGTTGTTGCTGCACAAGTTGAGCATCAAATTGATCAAACCTTTGATCAATATGAGTCTCTAATCTATCAAATTTCTCAATCAGATTCTGATAATCTGACTGAGGTGCAGAGGTTTGCGCTCCTTCTTCTTCTTCTTCTTCTGAAGCACTGGCATGCACTTTTTCTTTTTCTTTTTCCTCCCTGAAGAGCAATCTGAAGGATGCATCATTATAGTAAACAGGCTCTTCATATTCTTCATCAGGATGCACCAAATTATATTTCTTCTCCAAAATGTAGGTAATTAAATGTCCCAAAGAAATATTCTTTTTCCTCTTCTGTTCAGCATGTCCTATTTCTGAAAGCCTATAGAGATGATCTATGATAAGTTGGGCTTCGTCGATAGGGCGACGATCCATAATCAAAAAGGTTAGAACAGAAAGGAGAGGAGTAATGTTTATCCTATCACCAGCTTTAGGAATGATTGAAGATCTAAGGATATGCTGGATGATATGGACATTTTGGGTCATCCCAGATACTCTAGCAATATGATAGGTTACGCCACTTTTTCTAATTACCATATTGACATCTTCCCATCTGATTCTGTTTTCGGTCATAACGGTGTGAGCTCTATATCCTTCAGTCCTTAGGTTTAGAAATGCACCAATGTCATGCTTGGTGATTTCTACTTTTTGCTTGAATACATAGGAACTAATGGAAGAGTTGTCGGAGTTAAAACTCATGTTGGCTAGAAAGTAGAGAAATATTTGCTTGTTGTAGAAATGGACGAGAGAAAGTATGAAATGGAATTGGGTTGAGGCAAAAAGGTGTATTACCTTAAAATTTATCTCGCTTTGGATTAAGATGCGAGATGGAGTTATTTTTGCAGAAGCAAAACGAGAAAATGATTCCTCATTTGCCTTAGAAAGGAAGTTTTCCGAGGCATTCCTATTCGGCTTCTTTGCTAACACCTTTTGTCTTTTGCTTGAGGAGGCCATTGACAATTTGAAGTAGAAAGGGATTGAAAGAGAAGTTTGAAATTGTGATTGTTGAGTTAGAAAGCCTCCATATTTAAAGAAAAACGATACATTCGTCCTGGACGAAAAAGGTTTGTCCTGGACGAAAATCATCGTTCGTCTGGACGAAAATTATTTCGTACAGACGATCAAATTTGTCCAAAATATAACGGCTTTTCGTAATCAACACAACTTACGATGCATCTCTTCGTACAGACCTTTGACTTGACCGATCGTACATACGAACAGAAGTTCATACAGACGATCTAGAATTAACTCGTTTAAATGTCTTTTGAAAACCGTTCCCTACACTGAAATGACATATGTTCGTCTGGACGAACCAAAATTTCGTACAAACGAAATCCATATTAAAAACTGTCTTATCCACTCAACCGCTGCATTCAATCATCCCGACGTTTGAGAACAAAAAGTTCATCCTAGATGATATTCAGATCGTACAGACGATTTAATTAAAAACTGCTCTCAAAACTGGTACAATGCACGCAAACCAATTTTTCTCACATCGTCCAGTACGAACCAAAAGTCGTCCCGGACGATTTCCTCCAATTTTTGAATTTTTGAATTTTATTTTAAGAAAATCAAACCAAACTTAAAAAAAAGAAAACAAAACAAAAAAAATTTACACTTAAAAACAAATTCATTCAAAACACATAAAAATTCACATAATCAAAAACAAAACAAAAACATAAACATCAATGTTGCAAAGACATTTTGTTTAGGCATTTAAATCAATAACACCTAACCTTGTTCTTAAAGTACTGAAGGTATCAAGGGCTAAAGGTTTTGTAAAAATGTCTGCAAGTTAATTTTCAGTTGAAACATGTGTGAGTTCAATTTCTCCTTTGGATACATGATCCCTTATGAAATGATGTCTTATATCTATGTGTTTGGTTCTAGAATGTTGAATAGGATTTTTGGAAATGCAAATAGCACTAGTATTGTCACAATAAATTGGAATAGTGCCTACAGATAATCCTAAATCAATCAACTGTTGTTTTAACCAAAGTACTTGTGCCACACAACTTCCTAATGCAATGTATTCTGCTTCTGCAGTAGATAGGGCTACTGAATTTTATTTTCTACTGGACCAAGAAACTAATGAATTTCCAATGAATTGACATGTTCCAGAAGTGCTTTTTCTATCCACTCTACAGCCTGCAAAGTCAGAATCTGAATAACCAATAATTTCAAATGAAGAGCTAAACTTAGGATACCAAATTCCTAAGTTTTGAGTTCCTAGTAAATATCTTAAGATCCTTTTTACTGCTGTCAAATGTGATCTTTTGGATCTGATTGAAATCTAGCACATAAGCAAACACTGAACATAATATCTGGTCGGCTAGCAGTCAAGTAAAGCAAAGATCCAATAATCCCTCTATATTTCTTTTGATCAACAGATTTTCCCTTAAGTTCCTTATCTAACTGAACTGAGGAACTCATTGGTGTACTAACAGGTTTAGCATTGTCCATTTCATATTTCTTGAGGATGTCCTTAATATATTTGGTTTGATTAAGAAATGTTCCTTCCTCAAGTTGCTTGATGCTAAAACCTAGAAAGTAATTTAAATCTCCCATTAGACTCATTTCAAATTCACTACTCATTGTATTAGAAAAATCATCACAAAGATTTTTATTTGAAGATCCAAAGATGATATCATCCACATAAATTTGAACAATGAGTATTTCTTTTCCAAATTTTTTTATGAAGATAGTTGTATCCACACTTCCTTTTTCAAAAGATCTTTCAAGTAGGAAAGTGCTCAATCTCTCATACCAAGCCCTAGGTGCCTGTTTCAATCCATATAATGCCTTTTTTAACTTAAAAACATGATTTGGGTATTTTGAATTTTCAAATCCTTGAGGTTGTTCTACATAAACATCTTCTTCAATAACACCATTCAAAAAGGCACTTTTGACATCCATTTGAAATAATTTAAAACTTTTAAAACAGGCAAAGGCAAGTAAAACCCTAATTGCTTCAAGTTTTGCTACAGGGGCAAAGGTCTCCTCAAAATCAATTCCTTCAATTTGATTATACCCCTTAGCAACTAATCTAGCCTTATTTCTAATGACTACTCCTGAGTCATTCATTTTATTTTTGAACACCCACTTTGTTCCAACAACACTTTGATCTTTTGGCCTTGTAGTTAATTGCCAAACTTTATTTCTTACAAATTGATTTAACTCTTCTTACATGGCCAATATCCAAAATTCATCAGAAAGTGCTTGATCAATATTAGTGGGTTCTATGGTTGAAATAAAGGCTGAATGATTGACTTCCTTATTTAATCCACGCCTAGTTTTAACACCCTCACTAGGTTCTCCTATAATCAATTCTCTTGGGTGGTTTTTAGAAAATCTCAAATCTCTAGGCAAAGGGTTTTCTCTTTCAAAGTTTTCTTCCACATTTTCTTCCAAATTTAATCTATCAATTTTTTGGGAGTTTTCCTCAATTTCTTCTTCAACAATATTTGGCTCTTCTAAATTTCCAGATTCATCAAATACAACATGTGTGGTTTCTTCAATAACTAAAGTTCTTTTATTGAATACCCTATAAGATTTTCCAACACTTGAATATCCAACAAAAATTCCTTCATCTAATTTTGGATCAAATTTTCCTAAGGCAGATTTTTTATTGTAATGAATGAACACCTTGCAACCAAAAACATGCAAATGAGACAAATTTGGTGTTCTACCTTTTAGTAACTCATAGGGTGTTTTATTTAAATTTGATCTCACATTCACCCTATTCAGAACATAACATGCAGTGCTAACCGCCTCAGCCCAAAAATATTTAGGAAGAGAGTATTCTGCCAACATTGCTCTAGCGGCTTCTATTAATGTTCTGTTTTTCCTTTCAACTACCCCATTTTGTTGAGGGGTTCTAGGAGCAGAAAAGTTTTGATCAATCCCTTTTTCTTTACAAAAATTTTCAAATCTATCATTTTCAAATTCTCCTCCATGATCACTTTGTATAGACATTATTTCACATCCTAATTTTCTCTGAATCCAAGTTGAAAAATTTCTGAATTCCTCAAATGATTCACTTTTATGAAAAAGAAATCTAACCCAAGTGAACCTAGAGAAATCATCCACAATAACAAATTCGTATACCTTCCCTCCTAGACTTACAGTTCCTACTGGTCCAAAAAGATCCATGTGAAGAATTTCCAATGATTTACTAGTTCTAAGATCATTATTGGATTTAAAAGAGGACTTCACTTGTTTTCCTAATTGACATGCATCACAAAGATGGTCCTTAGTAAAGTCTAGTTTTGGTATACCTCTTACTAAATTCTTTTGGGTAATTCTCCTAAGATTTTTCATACTAGAATGACAAAGTCTCCTATGCCAAAGCCAAGATTCATCAGAAACTATTTTCAAACAGAAAGCAATAGGAGTATGAAATGAATTCAAATCTAGCATGTAAACATTGTTTAGCCTTTTTCCATTTAAAACTTCTTTCCCATTTAGGCTTAATATGCAGCTAGTAGGTAAAAATTTCACATTATAACCCTTGTCACATAGCTGACTTATACTTAACAAATTATGCTTTAAGCCTTCAACCAATAGCACATTGTCTATAAAAAAGTTTTTGAAATTACCAATCATACCTGATCCAACCACTTTCTTTGTGGTATTATCTCCAAGTGTAACCTTGCCTCCATTCCTGGCTTCTAGCGATATGAATTGTGTAGTGGCTCCAGTCATATGCTTTGAACATCCGCTATCCAGGTACCATATGCTCCCACGAGGTCTTGTGTGAGAGCAATCCTATAAAAATATCAAATGTTAGACCTGGGAACCCAAACAAGTTTGGGTTCACCTTTTAGCAATTTATAATCAGATGCCTGTATGATATGTCTAGGTTTATGCATCTTAGGTCTCCACACCAAATTAGATTTCATCATCAAGGTACAGGTGTGAGATATATGTCCAAAAAATCCACAATTATTACATTTAACATTAGGAAAAATATTCCTAAGTTTTCTTCCATGTGATTGTCTTCTAAGGGATTTCATGAATTTAGGATAATATTTAGGATTTGTAAAATCTTCAAGTCTGGGGGGTTTCCTATTATCCTCGAGAGCTCTTATTGTTAGTTTGTAAAATAAATTCATATCTTCCAAGATTCGATTGGTATAATTGATTCTATATATTTTGCTCTCAGATTCATCCTTAAAATTTTTAAATTCCTTTTCAAGATCAGTATTGGATGACTTTAGATTTTCAAAATTCTTATTCAAGTCATCATATTCATCAAGTAGTTTCATGTGGTTGTCATCTATTAAAGCATGGTCTTTTCTAAGGATTTCATTTTCCTTCTTAAGCTCTTCAAATTCTAAACTTAAACTAGCATGCATCTTTTTCATTTTCCTATATGCATCGTGCATGTGTTCAGAAACTTCAAATAATTCATCATAGGATAAGTCACATACCTCTTCTTGATCTGAGTGATCCACTTTGTCTGCCATCAAGCAAAGATTAGTGACTTCTTCTTCTTTTTCTGTCTCAGATGAGTCTGAAGCTGAGTCCGCCCAGAAAGCTCTTTGAAACTTCTTCTTGCCCTTCTTTACCATAGGTTTCTCCTCCACCTTCTCCTTAGCAGGAGTGGCTTTGAGTTTTGGGCAATCAGTCTTGATATGACCTGGTTTCCTGCATTCATAACAAATCATTTCATTAGAAATCTTGCCATTTCTGTTAAACTTACCTCTATTCCATAGCTGGTGTTTCTTCTGCTTCCTCTTTAAAAAGCTTCTGAATTGTCTAGTCATTAGTGCAACATCATCTTCATCCTCAAGTTGTGAGTGTTCACTCTCTGACTCTTCCACTTTTAATGCTATATTCTTCTCCTTTCGTGGTTCACCTGCATCAATCTTCCTCTGACTTACTCATTGCTCATAAGCAATGAGTGAACCAAGAAGATTGTCAATAGAATATGTTTAAATCCTTAGACTCTGTAATTGCAGTAATTTTTGCATCATAAGCAGTAGGTAAACAATGAAGAATTTTATTGACCATTTCAGCATTAGTTAATTCCCTACCAAGTGCATGCAAAGAAGTGACAATTTGTGTAAATCTTGTGTACATGTCGGAAATAGATTCATTAGGTTTCATGCGAAACAGTTCATAGTCATGTAATAAGATATTATGCCTTGATTGTTTAACCTCACTTGTCCCTTCATAAGTTATACAAAGTCTATCCCATATGTCCTTTCCGCTTTTGCAAGTGGAAACCCGCTTGTAGTCTTCAGATTTTAAAGCACAAAAGAAATTGTTTAAACATTTGGCATTTAATTGTGCTAAGTCACGTTCTTCTACAGTCCAATCAATAAAAGGTATTTCTACCATTACTCCATCAACTAATCTAGTTGGTTTAGTGTAGCCATCCTGGACTAATATCCACATGCGATAATCAAGTGACTGTAAGAAAGTAGACATGCGTGTTTTCCAGAAATCAAAAGGAATGTTATCAAACAGTGGAGGTCTAGTAATAGAGTAACCCTCAGGTGTGTTCCGGTTTCCAAAAGTAGCCATCTACGTTAATTAAAAAGTAGTTCAAACTTATGATATTGAAACTATGCTCTGATACCACTTGTTGAGTCTAGTAATTAGGTTGTTAAACCTAAGTGAATGTCCCACGGCTACCAAGAGGGGGGTGAATTGGTAGTTTTAAAAAACAAAGTTAAAATTTAAGACCCCTTTTTTAATATTATTGAAACGAAATAAAATCTCTTTTAAATTTTGTAGAAAAAGGTTTTTCAACCACAGAGTTTTTTAAACTGAAATAAAAAGTGCGGAAACGTAAAAACAGTAAAGTAAAAGACACCAGATTTATAGTTGTTCGGTCTATTACCAGACCTACATCCACTCCCTATAGGCACCCTCTGAGTATTGCACTAATACCAATAGTGACTCTCCTTTTGCACCCACAGCAAGGCGGAGAAGCCTTTACAACACACTCTTTTCACCACTCCCTGGTGCGGCAGAGAACCGTCCGTCCTTTTACACAATACCCAGTGTTGGCAGAGAACCGTCCGTCCTTTCACACTATCCCCAGTGTGGGCAGAGAACCCTTCGTCCTTTCACACTCTCCTAGTGTGGGCAGAGAACCCTTCGTCCTTTCACACTCTCCTAGTGTGGGCAGAGAACCCTTCGTCCTTTCACACTCTCCTAGTGTGGGCAGAGAACCCTTCGTCCTTTCACACTCTCCTAGTGTGGGCAGAGAACCCTTTGGCTGTTCACACTCTCCAAGTGTCGACAGAGAACCGGATCTCCTTGACAGATCTTCTCACAAGAATCTAGAAGGAAGAAAGAAAAGATTGAAGTAATCTCAATTCACAAGTAGAGACTCTTACCTTTGAAATCCAAGTGAAGCCTTCTCGCTTCAGTGGTAGAAATCCTCCCTTGAATGCTCTCTTCAACTCTCTCCTTGGCTATTCTCTCAATAGGCACGAAGATCAAATGACAAAAAGAATGGGTGGCAGTCTAATTTGAACTATTTATACAAAAGACAAAAAAAACCGCCCAAAAACTGCAAGTATTCAATTCTGTACGCAGTGGATCGTCCTGGACGATTTTACTTAAATGATCTGAAACGACCCTATTTGAATATGTGTACGAAATGTCTTCGTACAGCTGATCGTCCTGTACGAACTAGGTTCGTCCAGTACGAACGGTTATTACAAGGTCGATTCTAGAAACTGCTGAAAACTGTCCTAAGTCGGTTAATCGTTTGGACGAAAATATATTCGTCTGGACGAAACTTTTACAGAGGACTGATCGTCCTGTACGATATTTTATTTCGTCGGGATGAAAAATTTCCCGAGGACTGATCGTCCTGGACGATAATTTAATTCCGTCTGGACGAAAATTTTCCCGAGGACTGATCGTCCTGGACGATAATTTAATTTCGTCCTGGACGAATAGGACTTAGAAAAAATTTCAAGCAAGTTCCTATTCGTTCCAAATGCTCTATAGGAGATAACTGTCTGATCGTCCAGTACGAACAGAATATCGTCCTGTACGATCAGTATAAATTCTACATGATCTCCTTATGTGTGAATATTTTTATTTTCTCAACATACAATCACTCCTTTTCAATTTGATTTCTAAGAAAAGTGCAAGCTTCAAATTTTACAAAGTATCTCATGCTGAATTTAATTTGAAGTCTTCGTAGTCTGGAGTTCGTTTTTCCTGAAATGTCAGTACACACAAGAGCAAATACAATTCTTCCAAAATTGTTAGGACATAACTACACATTTGAACAATAATGTTTGAAATCATCAAAACTTTATAAGTTGCAAAAATGAAAAGCATGCAAATAGCAACTATCTTAACAATCTCTCCCTTTTTGATGAATAAATTTACACAAACTTAAAGGAGATCTTGAAAAAGTTTTTATACTGATCGTACGGGACGAACATTATTCATACGGGACGATCAGATCAGTTATCTCCTTGTAAGAGCAATGGAACGGACAAGAACTGAACTGGAAATATTTTCTAAGTCCTAATCGTCCAGAAGAAATCATTTTCGTCCCAAGACGAGTTCCTTTCTGCAAAAATTTCGTCCAGACGAAGTCCAGTTCGTCCAGGACGATGGGAACCGACTATGGCAGTTTCTGGCAGTTTCTGGAACTGACTTTTGATATAACTATTCGTCCAGACGAAATATTTTCATCCAGGATGAAAATATTTCGTCCAGGACAATATTGGTTCGTACAGATGAACAAAATTTCGTACGGGACGATCCAGTGCGCAGAAAAACTTGTTTTGGGCAGTTTTTTGGACGGTTTTTCTTCTCCTTTCTATATAAAGAGTCCTAGAAACTATTACAAATGCCTTTGGAGTTGTTTTCTCTTGAGAGGGATCATTGAGAGGGAGAAGATCCTTGGAGGGGATTTTAAGGGAGTGTGGAGGGGATATTCACACGGTTGCTCCGGTGAAGGCTCTCAAGTGAAGTTCAACAACATCGGTCCGGTTCTCTGCCGACACTTGGAGAAGTGTAAAAGGACGATAAAGTGTATCTTTGACAGTCATTGTGTCTTCGTTCTTGTGGAGAAAACTAGAAGAGAGAACTTGAAAGGGAGAGAGGAAAAGGTGGAGTTTGAGAGGGAGAAGATCTTTGAAGGGGATTTCAAGGGAGTGTGAAGGGGATATTCACACGGTTGCTCCGGCGAACTTGCACTTCAGTACCATCGGATTCAAGGGTCGTCTTGAGGGAAGTTTTGGCAAGAAGAAGATCTCTTTGGTGTTAAAGAACCCGGCTACTCCGCCGCACCGGGGAAGGTGAAAGTGATTTTGTACAGGCTTCTCCGCCTTGCTGTGGGGGAAAAAGGAGAGTCACTTTGTGGTATTAGTGCAATACTCAGAGGGTGCCTCTGGGGAGTGGATGTAGGTCAAGGTTTGACCGAACCACTATAAATCTGGTGTGTTCTTTCTTATTTTTTATTCCGCATTTAATTTTATTGCAAGTTGTTTACTCTGGTTGAAAAGTTTATTTTTAAACTTTAATTTTAACTTGCATCAATAATTCAAAAGGTTTTCTAAAATTCCAAGAGTTGAAGTTACATTTTTTAATTGCCAATTCACCCCCCCTCTTGGTTAGCCTTGGGAAATTCACTTAGGCTTAACAACCTAATTACTAGACCCAACAAGTGGTATCAGAGCTTTATTTCAAAATCATAAGTTTAGACTACTTTTTGAAAAACGAATATGGCTAATTTTAGAAACCATAAATTGTTAGATGGATGTTCGATTGTTAGACCACCTTTATTTGAAAGTATTTCTTTTGATTTTTGGAAAATTCGAATGTCTACTTTCTTGCAATCAATAGATTATGGCATGTGGCATATGATTCAAAGTGGTTATTCTGTACCGTCACGTATTATAGATGGAATCAAAACTGATATCCCTTTTTCTGAATGGAGTAGAGTAGAACAAATTTATGCACAATTAAATGCTAAATGTATGAATTGTTTGTTCTGTGCTTTAAATTCTGAAGATTATATGAGAGTCTCTACATGTACTACAGGTAAGGAAATTTGGGACAGTTTATGCATTACATATGAAGGTACTAGTGAAGTCAAGCAATCTAAGTTGAATTTTTTGATGAATGACTATGAACTCTTTAGCATGAAACCTTATGAGTCGATCTTAGACATGTATACTAGGTTTATTCAAATTGTAACATCATTGCATGCTTTAGGTAAAGAGTTTTCAAACTTTGAAATAGTCAATAAAATTCTACGTTGTTTACTTGACAAGTTTGATGCCAAAGTTGTTGCTATTTGTGAATCGAAAAATTTGAATGAATATTCTATTGATAATTTGATTGGCTCACTCATTGCCTACGAGGAATGTTTGGGTCAAAGACTTTTGGATGCAGGTGAAACAATAATGCTAAAAGCGGAAGACATGGAGAAAAGTGGCTTAGTTGGTGAGAAAAGCGATGACTTAACAAGCAAATTGAAAAGTCCACTAAAGCACAAAAATAAGCATCAACAAAAGTGGAATAAAGGTAAAAATGGTAAGAATGTTCAAATTTCTTCTAATATTAATTGTTTTGGATGCAAGAAATTTGGACATCTAAAAAGTCAGTGCCCTAATTTGAGAACTCTTCCTACTAAAGAAAAGGGCAAAGCTAAGCAAATTATAAAAAGGGAAAATAATGAAAAGCAAAAAATCTCCTGGGCAGATCTAGCTTCTGAATCATCAGACCAGGAGAAAAATGATGTTTAAAACCCTTTGTTTATTTATTTTTGTTGTATTTTTATTTTTGCTTGTTTTGTGTGTTTTTGTGTTTTGAATGATTTTGAAATGTTTTCTCATTTGATTTCATGTTTTAGATCGATGTTAATGTTCTTAATCTTTATGAAATTCATTTAGTCATTTTAATCTCTATTGTGCTTAAACTAAAATTGTAATTAGAAATTAATTTCATTAGAAAATCTAGTTTATCTAAATTTAATTTTTTGCCTATAACTTGTTTTAGTTAGAATTTTTTTTAATTTCATGTCTTTCATTTTAGACTACAAAATCTTAATTATTATTATTGTATCTTAGATGTCTATCTTATTCTGTATTTTATTTTTCAATTAATATTTATGCACTTAGAAAAATTTGAGATTCTAGATTATTGTCTTTGGAAAGAATTCAATTACTCTTGAAAATTGTACAAATATACAAAATCAAAAGGAATGCGCAACAAAGTTGCAAATGTGAAAAAGAGGCACAGAATAAGCCCAATAAAGAAAGATGCACAAAAATGTGCCACCTATATGAAAAAGATGCGCAAAGCGCCACTTGTGGTGATTTTCTTCTTTCCAGATTCTTTTTAGTCTATTAATTCAAGTAGATATAATATTCATTTATATTTTAATTGATTTTTGGAATATGCAATTTTTTACTCATCTTTATTTCAATGATTTTTCATATCATAAATGTCTAAATTGAATCATGTTTTTCATAAATTCTTACTTATTACAATGTTATATCAATTTTTTAAATTCTATGAAATTCTATGATTTGACTAATGTTCTTAATTCTTAGTTGCATTCTTATGTCAATCACTTTTTTAGATTAAATTTACACATGAATTTTTCATAAGATTTTCTACATTACTAGTCTATTTCTTCTTCACTTTTTGTTGTTGTCAAAAAGGGAGAGAGATTATTGTTTGTATTGTTTAGGGGGAGAATTTTTTTTTAAAATTTTATGTGTGTCTTGTAATGTTTTATTTTCGTCCCTGAAAATAAAAACAGTTATCTCCCTTGAATGCTCTCTTGAAAAGGAGAGAGTTGAAGAGAGCATTCAAGGGAGGATTTCTACCACTGAAGCGAGAAGGCTTCACTTGGATTTCAAAGGTAAGAGTCTCTACTTGTGAATTGAGATTACTTCACTCTTTTCTTTCTTCCTTCTAGATTCTTGTGAGAAGATCTGTCAACGAGATCCAGTTCTCTGCCGACACTTGGAGAGTGTGAACAGCCGAAGGGTTCTCTGCCCACACTAGGAGAGTGTGAAAGGACGAAGGGTTCTCTGCCCACACTAGGAGAGTGTGAAAGGACGAAGGGTTCTCTGCCCACACTAGGGATAGTGTGAAAGGACGGACGGTTCTCTGCCAACACTGGGTACTGTGTAAAAGGACGGACGGTTCTCTGCCGCACCGGGGAGTGGTGAAAAGAGTGTGTTGTAAAGGCTTCTCCGCCTTGCTGTGGGTGAAAAAGGAGAGTCACTATTGGTATTAGTGCAATACTCAGAGGGTGCCTCTAGGGAGTGGATGTAGGTCTGGTTATAGACCGAACCACTATAAATCTGGTGTCTTTTACTTTACTGTTTTTACGTTTCCGCACTTTTTTATTTCAGTTTAAAAAACTCTGTGGTTGAAAAACCTTTTTCTACAAAATTTAAAAGAGATTTTATTTCGGTTCAATAATATTTAAAAAGGGGTCTTAAATTTTAACTTTGTTTTTTTTTTAAACTACCAATTCACCCCCCTCTTGGTAGCCGTGGGACATTCACTTAGGTTTAACAACCTAATTACTAGACTCAACAAGTGGTATCAGAGCATAGTTTCAATATCATAAATTTGAACTACTTTTTGATTAACGTAGATGGCTACTTTCGGAAACCGGAACACACCTAAGGGTTACTCTATTACTAGACCTCCACTGTTTGATAACATTCCTTTTGATTTCTAGAAAACACGCATGTCTACTTTCTTACAGTCACTTGATTATCGCATGTGGATATTAGTCCAGGATGGCTACACTAAACCAACTAGATTAGTTGATGGAGTAATGGTAGAAATACCTTTTACTGATTGGACTGTAGAAGAACGTGACTTAGCACAATTAAATGCCAAATGTTAAAACAGTTTCTTTTGTGCTTTAAAATCTGAAGACTACATGCGGGTTTCCACTTGCAAAAACAGAAAGGACATATGGGATAGACTTTGTATAACTTATGAAGGGATAAATGAGGTTAAACAATCAAGGCTTAATATCTTGTTACATGACTATGAATTGTTTCGCATGAAACCTAATGAATCTATTTCCGACATGTACACAAGATTTACACAAATTGTCACTTCTTTGCATGCACTTGGTAGGGAATTAACTAATGCTGAAATGGTCAATAAAATTCTTCGTTGTTTACCTACTGCTTATGATGCAAAAATTACTGCAATTACAGAGTCTAAAGATTTAAACATTTATTCTATTGACAATCTTCTTGGTTCACTCATTGCTTATGAGCAAGGAGTAAGTCAAAGAAAGATTGATGCAGGTGAACCACGAAAGGAGAAGAATATAGCATTAAAAGTGGAAGAGTCAGAGAGTGAACACTCACAACTTGAGGATGAAGATGATGTTGCACTAATGACTAGACAATTCAGAAGCTTTTTAAAGAGGAAGCAGAAGAAACACAAGCTATGGAATAGAGGTAAGTTTAACAGAAATGGCAAGATTTCTAATGAAATGATTTGTTATGAATGCAGGAAACCAGGTCATATCAAGACTGATTGCCCAAAACTCAAAGCCACTCCTGCTAAGGAGAAGGTGGAGGAGAAACCTATGGTAAAGAAGGGCAAGAAGAAGTTTCAAAGAGCTTTCTGGGCGGACTCAGCTTCAGACTCATCTGAGACAGAAAAAGAAGAAGAAGTCACTAATCTTTGCTTGATGGCAGACAAAGTGGATCACTCAGATCAAGAAGAGGTATGTGACTTATCCTATGATGAATTATTTGAAGTTTTTGAACACATGCATGATGCATATAGGAAAATGAAAAAGATGCATGCTAGTTTAAGTTTAGAATTTGATGAGCTTAAGAAGGAAAATGAAATCCTTAGAAAAGACCATGCTTTAATAGATGACAACCACATGAAACTACTTGATGAATATGATGACTTGAATAAGAATTTTGAAAATCTAAAGTCATCCAATACTGATCTTGAAAAGGAATTTAAAAATTTTAAGGATGAATCTTAGAGCAAAACATATAGAATCAATTATACCAATCGAATCTTGGAAGATATGAATTCATTTTACAAACTAACAATAAGAGCTCTCGAGGATAATAGGAAACCCCCCAGACTTGAAGATTTTACAAATCCTAAATATTATCCTAAATTCATGAAATCCCTTAGATGACAATCACATGGAAGAAAACTTAGGAATATTTTTCCTAATGTTAAATGTAATAATTGTGGATTTTTTGGACATATATCTCACACCTGTACCTTGATGATGAAATCTAATTTGGTGTGGAGACCTAAGATGCATAAACCTAGACATATCATACATGCATCTGATTATAAATTGCTAAAAGGTGAACCCAAACTTGTTTGGGTTCCCAGGTCTAACATTTGATATTTTTGTAGGATTGCTCTCACACAAGACCTCGTGGGAGCATATGGTACCTGGATAGCGGATGTTCAAAGCATATGACTGGAGACACTACACAATTCATATCGCTAGAAGCCAGGAATGGAGGCAAGGTTATACTTGGAGATAATACCACAAAGAAAGTGGTTGGATCAGGTATGATTGGTAATTTCAAAAACTTTTTTATAGACAATGTGCTATTGGTTGAAGGCTTAAAGCATAATTTGTTAAGTATAAGTCAGCTATGTGACAAGGGTTATAATGTGAAATTTTTACCTACTAGCTGCATATTAAGCCTAAATGGGAAAGAAGTTTTAAATGGAAAAAGGCTAAACAATGTTTACATGCTAGATTTGAATTCATTTCATACTCCTATTGCTTTCTGTTTGAAAACTGTTTCTGATGAATCTTGGCTTTGGCATAGGAGACTTTGTCATTCTAGTATGAAAAATCTTAGGAGAATTACCCAAAAGAATTTAGTAAGAGGTATACCAAAACTAGACTTTACTAAGGACCATCTTTGTGATGCATGTCAATTAGGAAAACAAGTGAAGTCCTCTTTTAAATCCAATAATGATCTTAGAACTAGTAAACCATTGGAAATTCTTCACATGGATCTTTTTGGACCAGTAGGAACTGTAAGTCTAGGAGGGAAGGTATACGGATTTGTTATTGTGGATGATTTCTCTAGGTTCACTTGGGTTAGATTTCTTTTTCATAAAAGTGAATCATTTGAGGAATTCAGAAATTTTTCAACTTGGATTCAGAGAAAATTAGGATGTGAAATAATGTCTATACAAAGTGATCATGGAGGAGAATTTGAAAATGATAGATTTGAAAATTTTTGTAAAGAAAAAGGGATTGATCAAAACTTTTCTGCTCCTAGAACCCCTCAACAAAATGGGGTAGTTGAAAGGAAAAACAGAACATTAATAGAAGCCGCTAGAGCAATGTTGGCAGAATACTCTCTTCCTAAATATTTTTGGGCTGAGGCGGTTAGCACTGCATGTTATGTTCTGAATAGGGTGAATGTGAGATCAAATTTAAATAAAACACCCTATGAGTTACTAAAAGGTAGAACACCAAATTTGTCTCATTTGCATGTTTTTGGTTGCAAGGTGTTCATTCATAATAATGGAAAATCTGCCTTAGGAAAATTTGATCCAAAATCAGATGAAGGATTTTTTGTTGGATATTCAAGTGTTGGAAAATCTTATAGGGTATTCAACAAAAGAACTTTAGTTATTGAAGAAACCACACATGTTGTATTTGATGAATCTGGAAATTTAGAAGAGCCAAATATTGTTGAAGAAGAAATTGAGGAAAACTCCCAAAAAATTGATAGATTAAATTTGGAAGAAAATGTGGAAGAAAACTTTGAAAGAGAAAACCCTTTGCCTAGAGATTTGAGATTTTCTAAAAACCACCCAAGAGAATTGATTATAGGAGAACCTAGTGAGGGTGTTAAAACTAGGCGTGGATTAAATAAGGAAGTCAATCATTCAGCCTTTATTTCAACCATAGAACCCACTAATATTGATCAAGCACTTTCTGAGGAATTTTGGATATTGGCCATGCAAGAAGAGTTAAATCAATTTGTAAGAAATAAAGTTTGGGAATTAACTACAAGGCCAAAAGATCAAAGTGTTGTTGGAACAAAGTGGGTGTTCAAAAATAAAATGAATGACTCAGGAGTAGTCATTAGAAATAAGGCTAGATTAGTTGCTAAGGGGTATAATCAAATTGAAGGAATTGATTTTGAGGAGACCTTTGCCCCTGTAGCAAGACTTGAAGCAATTAGGGTTTTACTTGCCTTTGCCTGTTTTAAAAGTTTTAAATTGTTTCAAATGGATGTCAAAAGTGCCTTTTTGAATGGTGTTATTGAAGAAGATGTTTATGTAGAACAACCTCCAGAATTTGAAAATTCAAAATACCCAAATCATGTTTTTAAGTTAAAAAAGGTATTATATGGATTGAAACAGGCACCTAGGGCTTGGTATGAGAGATTGAGCACTTTCCTACTTGAAAGATCTTTTGAAAAAGGAAGTGTGGATACAACTCTCTTCTAAAAAAAATTTGGAAAGGAAATATTCATTGTTCAAATTTATGTGGATGATATCATGTTTGGATCTTCAAATAAAAATCTTTGTGATGATTTTTCTAATACAATGAGTAGTGAATTTAAAATGAGTCTAATGGGAGATTTAAATTACTTTCTAGGTTTTAGCATCAAGCAACTTGAGGAAGGAACATTTCTTAGTCAAACCAAATATATTAAGGACATCCTCAAGAAATATGAAATGGACAATGCTAAACCTGTTAGTACACCAATGAGTTCCTCAGTTCAGTTAGATAAGGACCTTAAGGGAAAATTCTTTGATCAAAAGAAATATAGAGGGATTATTGGATCTTTGCTTACTTGACTGCTAGCCGACCAGATATTATGTTCAGTGTTTGCTTATGTGCTAGATTTCAATCAGATCCAAAAGAATCACATTTGACAGCAGTAAAAAGGATCTTAAGATATTTACTAGGAACTCAAAACTTAGGAATTTGGTACCTAAGTTTAGCTCTTCATTTAAAATTATTGGTTATTCAGATTCTGACTTTGCAGGCTGTAGAGTGGATAGGAAAAGCACTTCTGGAACATGTCAATTCATTGGAAATTCATTAGTTTCTTGGTCCAGTAGAAAACAAAATTCAGTAGCCCTATCTACTGCAGAAGCAGAATACATTGTATTAGGAAGTTGTGTGGCACAAGTACTTTGGTTAAAACAACAGTTGATTGATTTAGGATTATCTGTAGGCACTATTCCAATTTATTGTGACAATACTAGTGCTATTTGCATTTCCAAAAATCCTATTCAACATTCTAGAACCAAACACATAGATATAAGACATCATTTCATAAGGGATCATGTATCCAAAGGAGAAATTGAACTCACACATGTTTCAACTGAAAATCAACTTGCAGACATTTTTACAAAACCTTTAGCCCTTGATACCTTCAGTACTTTAAGAACAAGGTTAGGTGTTATTGATTTAAATGCCTAAACAAAATGTCTTTGCAACATTGATGTTTATGTTTTTGTTTTGTTTTTGATTATGTGAATTTTTGTGTGTTTTGAATGAATTTGTTTTTAAGTGTAATTTTTTTTTGTTTTGTTTTCTTTTTTTTAAGTTTGGTTTGATTTTCTTAAAATAAAATTCAAAAATTCAAAAATTGGAGGAAATCGTCCGGGACGACTTTTGGTTCGTACTGGACGATGTGAGAAAAATTGGTTTGCGTGCATTGTACCAGTTTTGAGAGCAGTTTTTAATTAAATCGTCTGTACGATCTGAATATCGTCCAGGATGAACTTTTTGTTCTCAAACGTCGGGACGATTGAATGCAGCGGTTGAGTGGATAAGACAGTTTTTAATATGGATTTTGTCTGTACGAAATTTTGGTTCGTCCAGACGAACATATGTCGTTTCAGTGTAGGGGACGGTTTTCAAAAGACATTTAAACGAGTTAATTCTAGATCGTCTGTACGAACTTCTGTTCGTATGTACGATTGGTCAAGTCAAAGGTCTGTACGAAGAGACGCATCGTAAGTTGTGTTGATTACGAAAAGCCGTTACATTTTGGACAAATTTGATGGTCTGTACGAAATAATTTTCGTCCAGACGAACGATGATTTTCGTCCAGGACGAACCTTTTTCGTCCAGGACGAACGTATCATTTTCTTTAAATATGGAGGCTTTCTAACTCAACAATCACAATTTCAAACTTCTCTTTCAATCCCTTTCTACTTCAAATTGTCAATGGCCTCCTCAAGCAAAAGACAAAAGGTGTTAGCGAAGAAGCCGAATAGGAATGCCTCGGAAAACTTCCTTTCTAAGGCAAATGAGGAATCATTTTCTCGTTTTGCTTCCGCAAAAATAACTCCATCTCGCATCTTAATCCAAAGCGAGATAAATTTTAAGGTAATACACCTTTTTGCCTCAACCCAATTCCATTTCATACTTTCTCTCGTCCATTTCTACAACAAGCAAACATTTCTCTACTTTCTAGCCAACATGAGTTTTAACTCCGACCACTCTTCCATTAGTTCCTATGTATTCAAGCAAAAAGTAGAAATCACCAAGCATGACATTGGTGCATTTCTAAACTTAAGGACTGAAGGATATAGAGCTCACACCGTTATGATCGAAAACAGAATCAGATGGGAAGATGTCAATATAGTAATTAGAAAAGTGGCGTAACCTATCATATTGCTAGAGTATCTAGGATGACCCAAAATGCCCGTATCATCCAGCATATCCTTAGATCTTCAATCATTCCTAAAGCTGGTGATAGGATAAACATTACTCCTCTCCTTTCTGTTCTAAACTTTTTGATTATGGATCGTCGCCCTATCGACGAAGCCCAACTTATCATAGATCATCTCTATAGGCTTTCAGAAATAGGACATGGTGAACAGAAGAGGAAAAAGAATATTTCTTTGGGACATTTAATTACCTACATTTTGGAGAAGAAATATAATTTGGTGCATCCTGATGAAAAATATGAAGAGCCAGTTTACTATAATGATGCATCCTTCAGATTGCTCTTCAGGGAGGAAAAAGAAAAAGAAAAAGTGCATGCCAGTGCTTCAGAAGAAGAAGAAGAAGGAGCGCAAACCTCTGCACCTCAGTCAGATTATCAGAATCTGATTGAGAAATTTGATAGATTAGAGACTCATATTGATCAAAGGTTTGATCAATTTGATGCTCAACTTATTCAGCAACAACATGACATTGGTATAATTAGAAATGAAGTACATGATATCAATACCAATGTAATGTTGATGACCTCCTACTTTAACCTTTTCGGTGGCATTCCTCCTCCTCCTCCTCCAGAACAGTAGAGATGAATTTCTGTGTCTTTGTTGTACTCGTGTTGTAGTTGTTGTTTTAGTGTTTATGTTAAGTGTTTGTTTGTCTTTTCTTTTAATTTGTATTTAGATATTGTGAAATGTGTAAACCTTTCATAAATATCAATGCATTTCGTACTTGTTTCAATGTTGATTTGTTATTGAAATGTGGTTAATTTTTATGAATATCATTTGTATTATGTAATCTTCATAGTGCTTAAATTAGATTGTAATTTGAGATTATCTACATTAGAAAATCTAGTCTTTCTAAATTTAAAAGTTGTTTATTACTTGTTGTAATTAGAACTTTTAAATTCATGTATATTCATTTAGACTACATAAAAGTTAATATTATTATTGCAATTTAGATGTTGTCTTATTTTGTATTTCCTAGTTCAATTAATATTTATGCACTTAAAAAAATTTGAGATTCTAGATTATTATCTTTGGAAAGAATTCAATTACTCTTGAAAATTGTACAAATGTACAAAATCAAAAGGAATGCGCAACAAAGTTGCAAATGTGAAAAAGAGGCACAAAATAAGCCCAATAAAGAAAGATGCACAAAAATGTGCCAGCTATATGAAAAAGATGCGCAAAGCGCCACTTGTGGTAATTCTCTTCTTTCCAAATTCTTTCATTCTCTTAATTCAAATTGATCTTATGTTCATTTATATTCTTTTGAACTTTGAAATATCGAATTTTTCTTCATCTCTCTAGTAATGATTTTCTATATTGGAATGTCTAAATTGAATCATGTCTTTGCTAAATTCTTCTTACTTACAATATTATATCACTTTTTAAATTTCATGAATTTCTATGATTAACCTAATGTTTTTAGTTTTAAAATTGCATACCTTGTAACAATCACCATTTAAATTAAATGTTCCAATGAATTTCATACAATTACTTACATTTCTTGTCTATTTCTTCTTCACTTTTTGTTGTTGTCAAAAAGGGGGAGAAATCATTGTGTTTGTATGCTTTGTTTGTTCATATGTTTGTATGTTTGAGTTTCTAGTTTATTTTAGTTATTTTTTTTGAAAAATAATTTTTTTTTTTGCTTCAAATTGCCTCCTTATTTTCATGTATTCATCAATTCAGGGGGAGTTTAGGAGATAGAAATATTTGTTTAGATTGAAATCATACAAACAATAATTGTTTTGCCATCCTTTTTTAGAAATCAAATTGAAAGGGAGTGATTGTATGTTGAGAAAATAAAAACATTCACACATAAGGAGATCATGTAGAATTTATACTGATCGTACAGGACGATATTATATTCGTACTGGACGATCAGACAGTTATCTCCTATAGAGCATTTGGAACAAATAGGAACTTGCTTGAAATTTTTTCTAAGTCCTATTCGTCCAGGACGAAATTAAATTATCGTCCAGGACGATCAGTCCTCGGGAAAATTTTCGTCCAGACGGAAATAAATTATCGTCCAGGACGATCAGTCCTCGGGAAAATTTTCATCCAGACGGAATTAAATTATCGTCCAGGACGATCAGTCCTCGGGAAATTTTTCATCCCGACGAAATAAATTATCGTACAGGACGATCAGTCCTCTGTAAAAATTTCGTCCAGACGAATATATTTTCGTCCAAACGATTACCCGACTTAGGACAGTTTTCAACAGTTTCTAGAATCGACCTTGTAATAACCGTTCGTACTGGACGAACCTAGTTCATACAGGACGATCAGCTGTACGAAGACATTTCGTACACATATTCAAATAGGGTCGTTTCAGATCGTTTAAGTAAAATCGTCCAGGACGATCCACGATCGTACAGGACGATCCACTGCGTACAGAATTGAATACTGGCAGTTTTTGGGCGGTTTTTCTTGTCTTTTGTATAAATAGTTTAAATTAGACTGCCACCTTATCTTTTTGTCATTTGATCTTCGTGCCTATTGAGAGAATAGCCAAGGAGAGAGTTGAAGAGAGCATTCAAGGGAGGATTTCTACCACTGAAGCGAGAAGGCTTCACTTGGATTTCAAAGGTAAGAGTCTCTACTTGTGAATTGAGATTACTTCACTCTTTTCTTTCTTCCTTCTAGATTCTTGTGAGAAGATCTGTCAAGGAGATCCGGTTCTCTGCCGACACTTTGAGAGTGTGAACAGCCGAAGGGTTCTCTGCCCACACTAGGAGAGTGTGAAAGGATGAAGGGTTCTCTGCCCACATTAGGAGAGTGTGAAAGGACGAAGGGTTCTCTGCCCACACTAGGAGAGTGTGAAAGGACGAAGGGTTCTGTGCCCACACTGGGGATAGTGTGAAAGGACGGACGGTTCTCTGCCAACACTGGGTATTGTGTAAAAGGACGGACGGTTCTCTGCCGCACCGGGGAGTGGTGAAAAGAGTGTGTTGTAAAGGCTTCTCCGCCTTGCTGTGGGTGCAAAATGAGAGTCACTATTGGTATTAGTGCAATACTCAGAGGGTGCCTCTGGGGAGTGGATGTAGGTCTGGTTATAGACCGAACCACTATAAATCTGGTGTCTTTTACTTTACTGTTTTTACGTTTCCGCACTTTTTATTTCAGTTTAAAAAACTCTGTGGTTGAAAAACCTTTTTCTACAAAATTTAAAAGAGATTTTATTTCGGTTCAATAATATTTAAAAAGGGGTCTTAAATTTTAACTTTGTTTTTTTTAAAACTACCAATTCACCCCCCTCTTGGTAACCGTGGGACATTCACTTAGGTTTAACAACCTAATTACTAGACTCAACAAGGCCCACCACGAACTCATCCCAAGCAAAAGAAACGTTAGCAGCACAAAGTAAAGATCTCATATAAAATATTAAAGCAAAGATTTTTTCATTCAATTTAACCTTCAAACTCATATTCAATTACTTTCCCCAAAGAATCACATTGACCTCTTATTCCCTCCTAAGATCGGTGTAGTCAGTCTTGCTTGAAAGCTCCAGTTGGGATCAAATCTTGTGAAGAGGCTAAATGGTTTCCAAAAACCAACAGATTGAAACATGAGCCATTTGAAAAGATCTCTCCTTCGTCAGTCTTGGAGAATTCTTGTACATGCCACCTAGAAACAGCATTTTGTAAACCTACTTTTCTAAAGGTGCTAGATCATACTCACTCCACTAATAAAATTAGTTTTTTAAACAATTTCCTGATGTTTCTACCCAACTGTCACTTTGAAAGCCTTATATTTCAATTTGAGATTCTTGAACTAATGACAAACAAATGGAAGATGAATAACAAGTTTTCCTTATGCGAACTACAAGAATCTTCATTCAATTGACATACCACAAAAGTGATTTTCTGATAGTTTCCCAATAAGACTGCTCCACAAACAAAGTCTAACCCTCAAAGATTATTTTGATCTTTCTCAATATTTCTAGCTTTCAACCCATGATTTCTCATTCAAAACCATTAAAGAGACACATTTCATCATATACTTAGTTGGTCACTTTATGGCCTTGTGGAACTTATCCAGTCAGCCTATCTTTATGTCAGTTAATTTAAATTTGGTTGCTAACTTCACATCATTTAAGGTAAGAATGGATAGCATAGCTACAACATTAGAATTACGTTCATAGTAGTAAGGGCATTAGCCTTTTATTCAATGATGTATCAAAAGAAAGTATCCAAGCTTGAGGCTTTCATTCTATAAGAGGGTTAAGGTGCGTAGCAAAGAAAACTCTACTTGCTAACAATCCCTTGAGTAAGATAGTTGCAATCAAGCATACATTTCAACTCAAGAATAAATGAGATCTATCCCACCTCCAACTCTAATGGGAACTCCTAGTCTTAAGCTTGATCTATCTAGCTGAAATCGATATAGCATTTCACTAGGAAATCCATTTGTCACTTCACTAGCAACCACATAGGGTGAAGGAAAGTTGGATGAAAGTTATCCTAATGGAAGCTCCGGACCAAGGTTGTGTAAAAAAGTAGTGACAGAACATCCACATTTACTTATTTAGGAATTTAACTGTATCAATGCAAGAAAGAAGAAAGGCATAACCAAGAAGCGTTGAACTTTGTTATTTTATTTTCAAATAGAAGGACTAAGCCAAAGAATAAAAAATGTTTGCTAGGATCTTATCCCTATCACGCGAGCCTTGTCTTTTTGTGTGCCACGCTGTGCTCCTAGTAGAGTGATGCCTTTAGCGCCTTTACTGCTTCATTTTCCTGTCATCCATTTTGCGGGGACCCCTAGCATATCTTATCCCCCCTCACCCAAATAAGTCACATTATTTTTTCTATAAGAGAAAGAGAGAGCATTAACGATTCAGGTCCATTTCCTTAGTGGAATAAGAAGAAATCATAACAAAAAACTTGTCTGAAAGTGAAAAGCCAGGAAAGTTAGATATTTATGACCACTAACACCTATTTCTTGATTCATCAAATTACATAGGTAAAAGAATGTGTAATCTCCTTCAAGTCTGGATCAAGCATGATTTGATTCCTAGACTATAAACAACCTTCCTTATATTTGATGGTATGGACTGGTTTATATATGCAAAGGTGTTACAGTAAATTAAATCATTTCAATTTTTCAAAAAGTGTAAAGTGCGTACCGATTTGATCAACTTCAAGTAGAAAAAAAAATGAGCACTGGAATTCATTGATGTGATGGATGGAGTTATCCAAGGCACAAGCAAGGAACCTTAAGGAACTATTGGTAGGAGAGATGGACTTGATCAAAAAGGTTCTCAAGTGCCCACTAGACCAGAAATGAGTTCCTAAATGAAATCTCTCCTAGGGGGTAGATGTGTGATTCCACTATGAATATTGGGGTGAGTGAGAGGGACTGCTCAGGAAGGTTTACCAGGATGCAACATCACAGGGACTTTGACTATAGAAATGATCATGCTAGAAAAAGATGCACTAACCAAGTACTTGAGCTTCGATGAAAACAAGAAGATATGTTCCATGTTCATCCTTTTTTTTTGGGAAGAGATAAGATGATGGATCACTTTCTTTAAGCAATGAATGCAGAAGGGCTATAGTAAAAACATCAAACTTTCTTTCCAAAAAAAAGACATACATATGCAGGTTGGGTTGATGCATCTTTTTTGGGATGGTGTGTCTGTGAATAATACTATTGAGGTGATGGAAAAAATTCCAGACATCCTACAAAATAGACAACCTTTGATATTAAATTAACTTTTTAATTCCAATATCCAACTATATATCATCAAATGATTTGAAGGAAGACCCCAGGAAACAGGGAGACATGACCGCCCAACTCAACAAGTCAAGGCAAAGCAACCCCCCATGCAAAAAATCTAGAAAATGGTGCATGAAAGACATAGAGTTAGAATAAAAGAACAAAAAAAAAAAAGCCATCCCTTGGTGAGCTGGCAAGGATAAATAATCCCATACATAACAAAAAGAGTGATGAAAAGGTGTGTCGCAAAAGAACTTAGAATCCTTCGAGTGACCACAGACAAAACAATTGATCCTTCAATGGATGGGTGACTTGATCAAAGTTTTTTCCTCGCTCTTTCCTAAGTATGAGTGTGTACAAAAAACTAAATGCCCCTCTTTGATAAGGTGCGAAGTAGTTCATCCAACTTGAATGAAAAATCTAGTTCGATGGTTGTTCTCCACTAACAATAATGATATTAGTACTTTATATTCTATCTTTGATGCTATTATTTGAGTGATGGGCACATGCTTCTCCGTATTCATTTGTATGGAATTAGCTCAACATGATAATCAAATCCTTGGTGGAAATCATTAACTTTATAATGTTATAATAATGGCTAACACTTCTTTATTGATCTTTTTTATAGTGCTGTCAGTGATGATTGGTGGATCTGGTAATTGGCTTATTCCAATTCTAATAGGCACACCTCAGAAGGCATTTCCATGATCAAATAATATTTCATTCTAGTTATTGCCACCATGCCTCTTACTCCTATTCAACCTAGCCTTAGTAGAAGTGGGTAACGGCACTAGGTGGATGGTCTATCCACCCTTAAGTGTTATTACCAGCCATTCTGGCGGAGCAGTTGATTTAGCAATTTCTAGTCTTCTTCTATCAGCTTTTTCATCAATCTTATGTTCTTTCAGTTTAATAACAACTATCTCTAACATGTGTAGACCAAGAATGACTATGCATAGACCACCCCTTTTTGTGTGGTCCATTCTAATGATAGCACTCCTACATATATTATCACTTCCGGAACTAGCAGTGGAAATTATAATGTTATTAACCAATAAAAACTTTAATACAACCTTTTCCGATCCTGTTGGATTGGGGGGGGGGGGGATCCCATGTTATACTAGCATCTTTTTTAGCAGTCATCTAGAGGTGTATATTCAAATTCTACCTGGATCCAATATTATTTGTCATATCGTATTGACCTTTATGGGAAAATTGATCTTCGGGTATCTAGGAATGGTTTATACCATGATAAGTATAGGTGTTCTTAATCTCTTATTTGTGCTCATCATATGTTTATTGTGTGCTCAAATGTTGATACGTGTGCCTAATTCATCTCAGCTACAATAATCAAAGCTGTCCCCACTAGAATCAAAATCTTTAGTTGGATCGCTACCATGTGGGGAACTTTGATACAATATAAAACACCCTTGTTATTTGTTGTGGGGTCCATCACCATAGGAGGGCTCATTGGAATATTTCTAGAAAATTATGGGCTAGACATTACTTTACATAATACTTATTATGTGGTTTCACATTTCCATTATCTAGTTTCTATGGGATCCATTTTTATTTATTTATAGGATTTCATTATTGGGTGGGTAAAATATTTGGTCGGGCATACCCTGTAACTTTAAGTGAAATCAATTTTTGGATCACCTCTTTTGGGGTTAATCTGACCCTCTTTCCTATGCATTTCTTAAGGTTTTCGGGTAAGCCACATTGCATTCTAGATTATCGAGATGCTTACACTGGATGGAATGATCTGAGACATTTTAGCTCTTATATATTTGTAGTTGAGATCCATTATTTCTTCGTGGTTGTCATAATCACTTGAAGCAGTGGAAACAATAAAAGATGTGCTCCAATTCCTTGGGCGGTAGAAAAGAATACAACAACTCTGAAATGGATGGTACAAAGTCCTTAAGCATTTCATACTTTTGGAGAACTTCCAGTTATCAAGGAGATAAAAGTTATGTGAAGTAAAAGAAGAAAAGGATGATGCCTTCTACTGGGAACATAACGTCATTTTTCAAATGCTTTCCCACATTATAAAATTGTTTCTGTTTGAGTGGTTAAGGATATTTTTTTCCCCTGATCTTTTTTTTTTATATACGAGTGTAACAAGGTTACGATATTACGCGATAAATTAGAACCCTTTCATCATATGTTAGTGTGCTCATTTTAAATTCTATTTATCTTTGATCGAGCTAAGATAATTTCCCTATTTGGTGTTTCAGAGATGGTAGTAGGGTTTGGTACTCTTAGTTCATCTCTTGGTAGAACAAGGCACCTATGTGGTGGGTTCTTATGAAAAATTTGAGTTTTGATCATTCTCAGGCACATATATACAGGTGACTATAATCATGTCAGATCGAATATTTTCATGGAAATTTCTCGTTGTACTAGTGTGCCATTAACGTACTGTTTGGGAGACCCTTTTCAAGATTAACTGTGATAGACAATTCTTTGAAATTCAAAACAAAAAGGGAAAGAAATCATTTGAGTACTAGAACTTGAACTATATCAATTGGGAAAAGTTGGGCATGAACTAGATTGATGAATTAGAACTTTCTGAGATAAGATTTGGCCATGATTTGGCAAATGGTTGTAATTGTAAATGGAAGAGAACAAACCCATTTTCTATATCTATACATTCTTTTGTCATCACACATGTATGAACCTGTATTTTCTTCAAAAGGATTTCTTCATATTTTATAGAAAATCTAGTCTATTTCATATTCTCTTTCATATAAAGAAAGTTTCCTAGGCACAACATGCCTGGTAACATAGGTAATAGCAGTGACTTCCAATGCGAGGGAAATGCCCTTATCCTCCCACTCGAAACTAACTTAGATTCTGCTGACTCAGATCTGATGGTCTAACTTGAATGGAATCTGATCGATCTCAATCTATAAAAATAAGAAAGTTTTGGCATAAACTCTTCCGCCAACTTCCCTCCATGACCTAGGTAATTTAACTATCCCTAATAAGGTGCTACCTTTTTAGTGTCTACCAAAGGAGGAAACTCTGACATAATATACCACTAAGCTACTGAAAGGCCGTTCACTCTACTACAAAATAATTCCATTGCAAATGATAATAGAAAGTCAAGAGGCCTTTGAGAACTTCAAGAGAGCGGCCTTTCTAGATCATGCTAAGCCATCGAGATTGACTTGAAAAGTAGGTGGGTGGAATGCCTTTGGTGGATTTCATTATTAATCGGTGAAAAGTGATGATTGAACCTAATCGTAATAAAGAAATCACTACTATGCTACATGGAAAATTCAAGTTTGATAATAAGGTTTGATCTTGAAGAGGACCTGGTAAGAGTCTTAGTAAATTGTCATATTTCTTACAAAAGAACTTATATTATTCTAAAAAAATGGTAGCCAATGATGGATGACGAGGTAGCTCCCCAAATAGAAGAGGAACCCCAACAAGTATTTGTACTGGCTGATAAATTTTTGGGGGAACTCGATAGATCATAAATCAAGTGTCAACCTTTATAGTGCAGAAAGCTGCATTACACACTAAGACCATCGTTTACCTTTCCCAATAAAATAAAATTATCAATTGTTTTTGGCTTCATAAGAAAACTTGAGAGTGATTAGAGAGCGGATCATTCCTGAAAATAACAAAAAAGAGATCTGCCTGAATCAACATAAAAAAATTTGAATATACAAAGCAAGGAAAGAAAAGGAAATTGGACTCAAACAATATGATATAATATATAATCAATAATTCGAATTGGAAAGATCTTGAAATGTTTTCTGCTCCGCACCTTACCTATGATGCAAAAAAGAATAGATTTACATTACCACCGGCAAAAGGTGATCAACTATCGGTTGTAGTCTTCTTGACATATCAAGTCAAGAGGGCGAGGCTCCGGGGAAAGGGATTTTTTTTGAAACGGATGAGGGCAGTCGCTGGGCCTTCTTTTAGGCAATCTCCCGCTGCTCTTTCGCCTCATCCCAACCGATTTCACTTATTTTGTTCATGCAAAAGATGGATGGAAAACTCTCAGCTTTGCCAAAAGAATCCATTTCCCACTACTTGTTTGGGGACAACAAACAGTCAAAAAGTAGAGCCTTGACTTAAGGTATATCTTTGGATTGAATCCTTGAAAACTAATGTCTAGGCCAATCCAAAAAGAAAGAGAAGGAGGATGGCATAGAATCATCTAAGGATGTTATAAGAAATCAGTAAGCATTCCTTATCTCTCGTCTGAGCTCTTCTCTTCCAAATTTTTATAAATAGATGGTTGGGTCACAGGCCATGCGAGTGGGTTAGATTAAGCCAACAAAATTTGTGGGCAAGACATAATAGAGTGAAGGTGGGCCTACTTATTCAGTAGGCGGGAAGTTCTCTATAATCATAATAAGGCAATGGCAGAATAGGAATAACTCATGGATGAAGCTCCTTCTGATTCTTTGATTGGTTGTCCTACCATTATATGGAGTGGAAAGCAATATAGTAAGGCTAAAGGGTGGAATAAGTTGTAGGTGAAGTAATCATCTACATATATCCCTGATTTAATTTAGAAGACTTTCAACAGATCTATCTGCACAATGAGCATTGTAGTGGAATTTTAATGCATTAGTCAGAAATCTAATTATATGTATTATTCATGAATGACCTCTCAGGATTTATCTCCAATAATTTAGAAGTTCATATAACAATTGGAATTATCGTAGTTAAATTGGCTGTCTAACCTCCAGTATTAACTAGAATTTTATCTGACAGGGTTTAATAATACACCAATATAAATATCAGTGGTATAATAAGCCGCTGCTAAGCCACTAGTTTTTTTGTTTTTTGTTTTTTTGGCGCCTTTACCGGCGGCCAAATGGCTAGTGTTAAGTAATTATTTGTGGATGTCGAAACTACCAAAAAACTCTCAGAAATCACCCTAATATTGGCCAAATTGATCGTTCCTTCTTATGTATCCTTTTATGCAGACACTTACACACGCGCCTCCGGCTTCCTCCATAGGAATCCAATCGTCGACACCCTATCTCAAATCGATGATCTCACCCTCACTCCGGTTGCCAATTACACTTGCATTCTACCACTGAAAACCATCAATCTAGCACCACAGCAACGCCCCGCCCAGAACAGAAGGTCTGTATTTTTTCCTATTACTAATATGTCTTAATTTAATACTGTGAGAGAGAGTTATGGAGCATAAATTCCAGTGTGATGCTATTTTTTCATAAAATCAATTTGGATTCATGCTTGTTAGGTCAATTATGGAAGCTATGCATTTTTTATTATTTTTAATAGAGAATTTTATAGAGAATATGGAGGATCTACACATGATATTTATTTATTTTATAAAAGTATATGAAAAAGTTTCAAGAGAGGACCTATAAAGAGCTATAGAAAAGAATTGGGTTAATAATGCTTATATTTAAGTCATTAAGAATATGTATGCTAGAGTTATTACTTGTTGGATTACGTTAAGGAACGGTCTTAAGTCCATATCTTTTAGCGTTAATCATGGATGTTCTCACTAGAAATTTGCAAGAGGTTGTACCCTAGTGTATGCTTTTTGTTGAAGAAATTCTTTTAGTTTTAGTATATATTTTAAATAATATTTATTATGGAGTGATTGTGAGCTTGAGTGAACAATTCATTAAAAAGATAATATATATTAAATATATTTATTCTATTATTAGTTGAATTCAAGTTGGATGGTTAAAGTGTAGGAATGTTTTTGACTGATTATGTGATAGAAAAGTCCCCCTCAAACTTAAGGAAATATTCTATAAGATGGTGGTTAGACTTGTAATACTTAAATATCTTGTTCAAACGTAGTTATCAAACCTCTCTTTTGATACTTACGTTTGAACTCATAAAATGATTGCCTTTCGATAACCCAGTTAGGGGAGTAAATAATATTTCTTTCTTAGATTTTAATGAGATTTAAGGTTGCATATCTTCTAATATTTGATTTCATAACTATGTAGGGAACATTTGCTTTAACATCGAAATAACTATCCTAGTGGTCATAGGGATAAACAAGATAGGCTAGCTATCACAAAAACAAAAGTATGGGTGATAATTGATCAACAATATGTCGTAGCACCTGCACATCAAAAGAATGAGATGTCAAATTATAGGTCTGTTTAAATAGAGGAGATGTCAACAACAACCCACAAAATTAAAATGTAGTTATAAGATGTGAACAGTTTAACTAGCTCGTTAAATGAGAGTGAGGATGAAAGTGAAGATACCTTGGAGAGCAACAAAAATATTTTTGATTATCAATAATTCTTTTAATTTAAGTGACTAAATTTATTTTAATGTACTTATTGAGTTATATTTTTTTGAAATCAACTTGGTAGACATGTCTTGCTAAATGTCTCTTATCAAATCTTATTTGTATATTAATTATTATTATGTATTATGTAATTCTTTATATTTTTTTAATTAATTTATCTACATTCTATTTTTTTATATGTTACACTGACTTACTAATTTCTTCATTTAATGTAGATGGCTTCAGGAGATGGTCCTCCTTGTAGATCCTTCACTTCAAAATTTTCTCATAAGAATGATTTTAGCATTGGACCAAGCAGACATAGAGAGTATGATGAAAGTGAGGGGTAGAGATCAGTTCCAAAAAAAATACTATCACCACCACTACCCATGGTTTAGCAATAATCCCCTAGTAAGCAGGGTTAAGGATAGTCAGATCCACCTGTTCTTAGGGTACCACCACACTTTCATGGGTAGTTCCCTCCTACATCGATGAGTCCTCGATTTCCCTCTCTAGATCAGACACATGTAGCTCCATTCTATCCATATTACCCCCACCAACATCATAAATTGGTCCACCCACAATCCCTTACCATCTCTACCCCCACCCCTATTATTACCCATATCCTGTGCAGCCAAAACACTCTGGACTATCTACACAAGTAGAGGTTAGTACTGAGGATCCCACAGCTATACCAGAAAAGCACCTTTAAATTATGCTTAAGAGTTATATGTAAGTTTAATTTATTTTGTAAAGTTATTGTAATTTGATATATTATATGTTATTGATAAGAAATTTAACCCGCAGCTTCAATCCCTCAAGGACACCTACCCACAAGTTACATGACATCATACGGAGCAAATCTGATTCTCCTTTCTTCTCATAAAAGAAGATCCAAAAGAAAACTAGGGATTTATGGTTTAGAAAATTTCATGTATATTTATTTTACATGAATTAAAATATTTTATTTAATTTATATTAATTTTATTTATTATGCCTATATTTTTTGACAGAAAGATTTTAGGTGGTTGCTTGAGCATGGCACGAGGATCAGATCAAATTTTGAGAGGAGAGGATAGACCCATCTTAGGGACATGTTCGCTTATATTAAAAACACAAGACAGGATATATTATGGATTAGAGAGGGTGTATGGGCATATTTGAGTAGTTCTTGGGCGAGCCTTGAGTTCACAGAATTGAGACAACAAAATAAGCAGAATAGAGCATCTGATTGTGGGGGTTAAGGAATCTCTCTTCAAAGTGATGGATCTATTCCTCATACTGAACATAGATTATGAGTAGTAAAAGCTTTCAATTAGTTTAATAAATACAAGTATATTATTTTAACTCTATATTCTATTTTAAGAAAAAGTTTCTAGGCCGGGAGCCGACACCACTGGAGTTGCATACAAGGGCTCACCAACATGGGCAAAAAAAACTCACGTGAGTAAAATTTTTGGAGTAATAAAATAGAATATAAAAAATTTTCTAATATAAATTTATTTTATGGATTTTTTATTTTAGTATGATTTTATCTAAGTTTGGGAAGGTCATCAGTCTACTTGTGAGGGATCATTTTAAGGATAGACACAGTACTCTAAGTATCATACATGGTTAGATATTATTTGAGGAAGGCATAAGGGGAGGGTATATGGCTTGGGTTCACAAGGCGATGCTTATGAGGATAGTTGTCTATATCTGCATTTCATGATGCTTGTGGAGCTGTAGAAACTATTCACTAGAGTGTTGCTACCCTGATGAGAGAGATATAAAAGGTATAAAAGGTTCAAAATGAGATTCAGGAAGAGCTACGATCCAACATAGATGAAAATCAAAAGAAGAAAGAGCAAGAGGCGACACATGAATCATATGGCAGCGAGGACACAAAGGATGTTTAGTGCTATTATTTGTTTAATGAACTTTTTGGTGTATTCTAAACATCTTATTATGGATTTCATATGTCATGTTTATTAGAAAATATATGCATTTCTCTTTGTTTAAACATTTGGTTCTTCTTATTTTGGATTTTGATTTTTTGATTGAGTTTTGTTATTGAATGTTATTAATGTTGATTTTGCACTCCATCTGTAGGTTAATTATAGAGACGTGTTGGCCTTACATGTTATATAGGTTTTGAATTTTGTGTAGGTATTGTAGAATTTAGAGTAAATAGAAGGGGCTGTCATTTTTTTTTTCAAAATGCTATTGGTTTTGCTAGAAACTTTGATACTGAATGCCTTTTTTAACCGTCAAAATTTTAATCTAGCTATTGGTAAAAATTGAATGTTTACTGGCGATTTACCAACGGCTGGACTGCCGATAAAACGATGTATGAGATGAGCGAAAAGTCACGGGTAATTAACTGGTGGTCACCGGCACTGTGATCATTGGAAATTATCGGTAGTTTAAGCCGCCAAAAAATTACAAGTAGTTTTCAAAATTTCCAGAAATTTAATACTTACCACCGAAAGAAACTGTCGGCATTTGGAAAGTTTCCTGTAGTGCCAACTAACCCAATTTTTTCTCTTTTTTTCAATTTTGAATTTCAATTTTTGCATTTTTATGAATCTTGACACCAATATGTGCATTAATCAAATCTCAAATCTCTTTATAAAACAAAGATGAAGAATTCTACAATCAAATATTTTCAATCAAAATTTGTATTCCTATCAATATGATATCCTTTTTATAGATAATCATTACTAGGTATACTTTCAAATACATAAAATGATTTAGGTTTTGATATATAAAAATGAGATGGAATCTCTTGGTCCCCATTTCATTCTAATATTGATCTAGAAATGTATAAAATAGGAAGGTATATGTATTTTTATGAGAAAAGATCATATTTGTAATATTTTTTCCATTTTCCTTTTTGACCCATAAATGAATTTGTTGCATTGTCATTTTTTTCATGGAATAAAGAAATTGGTATTTTTGATATAAATCCAATTAGTTTGATTCCTTGTTTTGAATCATACAATGTTTATTGATTCTATTTTTCCATTCTTTTGGTACTAAAGGAGATTTTTTTTTTTTTGAGAGAAATTGTATTGATAATAACCTTTTCACCTATTTTTCCATTCATCATTAGATACGTATGAATTTTCTTATGTGAATGAAATATTCCATGTATCATACAATAGACTTTGAAATTATCCTTAAAAAAGGATAGCTCCTTTGATATTTAAGTACATGTCTCAATTGATACTTATTAAGTAATTGGTTTTGTGATATTTTTTAAAAAACATATGATTGGGACAGGGAAGATAAGTTCCAATATGTGTTGGAATTTTGATTGTAATTCTTAGTATTATTTGAATCTGAAAACCTTTTTTTTATATTCAAAATAAAATTCTTTGTATTTTCATTTGTTTCCTCAATTCCTTCCTGTTCTTGATTTCTTTTAATATTGTAAAAGGATTTCATAAAAAAAAATTTTGTTGATTCAAAGAAAAGTTGTGCATTTATCATAGAAACAAAAATGGTACATAGCAAAGTATCTATATATATTTTTTCAATGAATGATTTTATAAAGTACTGTGATTTACGCATTAATCAGATATTTTTCCTTTTTAATATTTGCCAAATATGGTTATGTGATCCCAATCCTTTATTATCATGAATTAGAACTATTTATTTTTTTCTCATAAGATCTCTATGATGAGATTGTGCAATAGATTTTCTCCAAGGTTTTAGACAAAAAGGATATAAAATCTTCATTTGAATCCCATTTATTAACCAATGTGGGGAAATTCTATTTCTTATATATGAACACCATTATTGGTGCATTTAATTTGGATTTATTTTCCATTCCTTCAAATCATCATCCCACTAGGAAATTTGGAATAAGAACATACGGAAAAGATTTTTGGTATTATTAATGAAGACGATATAATATATTTTCTAAGAAAAGATTGGGTTACTAACATCAAACTTCTTATTCCTTTAGTAAATTGAAAAGCAACCCAAGCTTATGATATTTCTATCTTTTTATTTCTATAACTTTTTTCCTCTTTCTCCTTTCTTATTTTTTACCTTCATTTACATAATAGGAAAATTTTCATTCTGATTCTTGTTCACTGCCCATCCAATTCCTAGAAATTAGATTCTTCATTTCGTTGATATCAAAAGACGAAAAAAAGACATTTTTTCGAGACGATCCAAAAAAAGTGGGCAATGTACATTTACTTCAAAGAGGTCCCAAATAATTATTTTACGCCTTTGAGCGCACATGGATCCTTGGATTGCGACAAAAATCTGATTATCTTGAGTAACGTATCAAAGCCACCTCTCCCTCTTCCATTTTATATTTATTTTTATCATTGTTAATAGTATTCTGAATACTAGAAATAGAATTTGTATTCTAATATTTATCGTTATAAAATTACCAAACATTTGGATCTTCTTAAATGAATCGTATGATGATCTTCCTCAAATTCTTCTTCATTTTCTTCTTCCTCTTCTTCTGAATTCTCGATGAATTTGTATGACCATCAAGAAACCTTTTTACTAACCTCTTCTACTCTAATTCTAATAGATTTTTTTATCATTTTCTATTATGTAGAATAATTTAAGAAAAAGGTCTTCTTCTTTTACTATATATAGAAAATAAACTTTTTTGCTGTAATGTGATGTAAAAAACATAATGAGAATTTCATAAGTAAAAGATTCTAGAAAAATAAGAACAATGAAAGAAAGAATATATACTTCGGAGAGAGAGAGCCCAATCTACACTTATTTTACTTTTCCCTTTCTATCCAATTTTATTTCTAGATGCTATTTAATAGAATTAGAATAACAAGAAAAGTAAATAGAAAAGAACAAGAAGAAAAAGAAGGAAGGCACTAGGATAGTTTTTTTCTTCAAGAACAAAGGGAAATAGTTTGATTTGAATAAAGGAGACTTAGTCAAAGGATGACCCTATCAATAAAGGATTCTGTAATGGGCAGTCGCTTGAAAAGACATAGTAAGAGATGGAATGGACTTACTTAGGGATGTGGCCTATTCCACCAACATCCACTGAGGTGCGAGCAAAAGAAATGAGTCCGTGATTGATAAAGATCTAAGGTTCGTAGCAATGGACTGATAATATTTCAAGGAGTTCCTCCTACCACAGTTTGTTTGTACCTGATAATAAGGTTTGCAAGGTGTGTAGCAAAGAAGCTGCCAATTTGCCTTGACATAATACCTTTCAGGCCCTACCACGGGACATGTGAGTGGGAAGGCACAAGGAAGACCTCAATCTCCTTACCAAGCATGCATTTGTCCCTTCTGCGATTATAAATAAGCCACTTGGTAATGGTGCCTTACAAAGCTAGAAGAGGTTTACATCGCTCATGACCTAACAATGTGAGTCTCTTCAATTGTTAAGCAGCGAAGAGAAAAGGAAGTACATACTTGTTTTGTTTCCAAAACCTTGCCTAATGCCTTGAAAATAAGAGAAAAACTTCAAAAGACGTTATTAAAGAATGGGATGAAAATGCGGCAATTATTTTATTTTGACAATGAAAATGGAAATTGGTCCCATACAACTTCCACCACTAACCGATATGGCAATGAAGATCCACCAGGAAACCCTATAACCTCCCTTTACTTAGAAAATTTAGGGATACAATGTTAAAGGGACATGTGGTAGGAATGGAAAGCCGAGTTTATTGGAATGATTTTCAAACAATCTCATGTACATGCATCAAACTAGGCCTTCTCTTAGCTGTACAACCTCACCAAGATTGAAATTTAGAAAAAAAACTAGCGCTTTATCCTATTAGGGAAGTAAAAATGGAAGCACTCAAGCTAAAGAAAATATCAACATACACGCCATTTCATAGAACTCAAGGTTCTGATTGGAATAATCGGTGCATAAGGAATATGGAAAGGCTTGAATGAAAGGATAGGACCATAATGAAAAGGGGAAAGAATTCGATAGTACCAGATGGACTAAAGAGGGAAAACATACATCCATACGAAAGGAGAATAAAGGGAATCTGTTGGATGGATTTTCCTTTTCTCCAATAGATTACTTATGCAAGTGTCAGGCATAACTCTATCTCTAGACCCAATCATAAGTAGGGGTGGTTCATTCCATCTATCTAGTATAGGCTAGCTCATATAAAGCTTAGTCAGGTCTTTACATCAGTCAAGATCGATCATTTCAATCGGGAAATACTTGAATAAAATAACATACAAAAAAATGAATTATAACAATTCAAGAACTGGATAGCGCATTGAGCGAAGCAGTTGAAATTGGACTTGACTGAAAGCGTCGATGCTAGTCCACCTATTTCTATTTTTCTATGATGGATGAAACACAACTTCTATTAGTTGAGCCTTATAATTATGATAGAGAGCTTTATCTCCTATTTTGTCTGAAGAAAGAGAGTTATTAAAATGCTATCTTTCCTGAGGCTAACCAGCTTTACATATTCTTAATCAGTGGCTGATTCGTGAGGAAGATCCATATTTATATGAAGTTGAAGGCCATATTGGAATGAAAGGTAAGCCATATAAAGCCAAAGTATTTGAGCATCAAGAATTTGATTTGAGAAGTCAAATAAAGAAAGTAAGGCAATTAGTTCCAAAAAGCTAGTCTTAGGAAGCATATATTCTCTATATTCCTTTAATTTGAGTGAATGCCAAATATTCTCCTATTAATGTTCTAATTGAAGTACTATTCTTATAAAATACATTAGGACTAAGACTACGATCTCTATGCACATGACACTTGCTCTTTATTAGCTTTTCTAGTTGGTTGGCTTACTAAAAATCTATCTATCTGTGCCTAGCCCTTGGAGAGTAAAGAAAGCTCTGACTTGCACCTAGAGAACCATGCAGTCTAAATATGCTATATTAGCTTGCCCGATCCACATCAGAATAGGTAGATTGTTACAAGTTACCATATAGGATCCCTTTACTAGGAGATTCTTAATTATGCAATTTGAAGAATGACTTCTAAATGTCAATGAGGAACTGACGATGTATGCATGAATTGCTCGCTATCACAACAATGTAGGTCAGGTTTGGGTCCAGTATCATAAAAGTGAGGGAGATTAGTTTCCCAACTTGCCTCTTATATGCTCTATGATATGTTCCCATTCTTCTGTGCTAAGAATATGATGAACCTCCATAGGCGAGTATAAAGGCTTTACACCCAATTTTTTATTTCTTAGAGGAAGTTCAAGCAAAATTGGGCTCATATGTGATCAAACAAGTCCTCCCAGGGATTACGCTACTGCTAACAAACATGGATGGACTTCCCTCACATATAACCTAGAAAGTCCATCAAACAAAGTTTATGTCTTATTGCCTAATTGTTTTCTTCATATCATATATAAAACTTACCATATGTTCCTTCGAAATTATTAAAATTAGGTATTCCCAGACAGTATATAACCCTGGACTGATAAAAAGAAATCTCAGCATTAGAGAAGGAACTTAATACATCTCAAAAGTAGGAGAAAGTATATTGAAAAGTTCTAATAAAATCTATTTCAAAATAGATTAAGAAGAATAGAAATTATTTGTACACAAAATCTATTTTGTATACGCATACACATGACGTCCATCTTCATTCTTGATAAAAGTAAAAGGTCTAATAAGTATGGATTCATCAAATATCCTTAGATGTCTTTTATGCTTATAAAATATAATTTCTCTTTTTAGTTTTTTGAATTGATACCCTATCCCCACGCTGCTGTTTGATAGTTAAATCTTTTAAATTCAAAATTGAAGAAGAAATCAATTCTAATTTGCTTAATTGAGATATCTTGAATATGGTAAGAATATTTACTTATTTTTTGTTTCATTTGAAAAGGGCCATTTTTTTATTAAATGTTCCAAAAATACTTGGAGAAGCTAGAGAGAGAAGCTCTGGGATTTCAAATTTCTATTTTTTTTAAAAAACTTATTTCACGGCTGTTTTGTCGATGATGATGGTGTTAAACGGTTGTCGGCCATCTTCGACCGATGTTCCGGTGGACGTTAAACGCTTGGATGGACATCAATCTGGAGGAGCTTGGTTTGCATCATCATCACCTCCGGTGTTTGGAGATATCAAAGAATTTACTGGATTGAAGGTTAATGCAAACAAACCTTTAATTATCAATGAAGGAGGACTATTAATGAAGAAACAAACCGTTGCAATTGCTGGCAAGGGCAAAGGAATCATGGTAGAGAAAATTCTAGATAAAGTAAAACTTATGGAGAAACCACTTGCTGCGAAGGGAGAAACTTCTTTTTCTCCATCATTCAAAAATGAGGTGATATCTACATATGAAGCAAATACAGTCATTATTTCATCTGGAAAAGGTGAGAAAGTAAAATTTTCTAAAAACTGGTGAATGGCTCAATTGAAGTGGTGAATTCTGGAAGCAAAAAAATCCTTGTTGTAGAGGATTTGTCGGCAAATGATCTAGAGGAGGTGCGCATATGCTAATCTGGAGAGCTGGGTAGATGCAATGAAGTTAATGTTGAAATGCCACAAAGGAACAATCAAGACAACCAGCAAAATGTTTGGTCAAAAAATAAAAATATCAGAGTTGTCGATTTGGATTTCAGTAATTGCAAATCAGATGATGGTAAATCAGTTAAGCTCAATCTGGAAAAAGTTCAAGAAAACTCCAAAAAACTGGATAAATCATTGGTGGTGAAGATATTTGGGAACGAAGTCTCTTTTTCCTCAATTAGCTATGAATTGAGGAGACAATGGAGTCAATATGGGAAATTTCATTTAACAATGCTCGGGAAAGGATGGTTATTATGTTCATTCTGTGAACCCGAAAACATGGAGGCGGTGCTAACCAATGGACCATGGTTTGTTAATGGAAACATTGTGGGGTTAGACAGATGGTCTCACATGTTTGATCCTAATTCACTTAAAGGAATTTCTGCTCCCATTTGGATTAGAATGCCAAACTTACCGCTGCATTGCTGGGATGAAATAAGCATATGCCGTATAGCATCTATGGTGGGCTCTGCCTATTTGATAGATGGCAATATGTTCCAATGGTCCAGGCGAGAATTTCATAGAGTTTGTGTTCGTATAAGTTTGGATGCAAAACTACCAACAGGAGTATGGGTTGAACGAGAAAATGACAAATTTTTTGAGAGAATTGAGTATGAGAGGCTAGCAAATCTATGTTTTGAATGTGGGAAAATCAGACATGGAAAGAATGAATGTTCTTCAACAGCAATGGAGCACAAGTCTATGTTAATTAAACCAGTTATGTCAGATGCCATCAGTGTGGAGGATAAAGGAACAGCTAATGTTAATCGGAACTTGGAGGCAGTTGATACAACTGATAAAGATTCATATGGTCCATGGATACTAGTAAAGTACAGGAAGAAGAAAAACTATAACAATATGGCAAGAAAAATAGTCTTTCGGGTGAAGACCAACAGGATGCAAGTAAAATAGAGCAAAAATGAATGTGTTTTATCACAGGAGAATAAGCATAATGAAGATGTCACAGAAATGGGGGAAAAACAATCTGGGAGCATAGCAGAATGTAATGAAGTTAGCAAAATAAATGTCCAAAAAGATTCAAATTTTGTTATAGTAAAAAATTGCTTCAATGTTCTAGTTGCTCTGGAGGAAGGAGAACTAATTCCAAATGCAGATGCAATCAATATAGAAGGAGATAGCCATAATTCTCAAGGCAAAGAAGATCCTAGTATCATAACTGATGAAAAAGAAAAAGATATCACAGACACAGCTATAGGTGAAGAATTAAAGACTGTTAGTGCAGGGAATGCAGACTCTGCTATTTCAATAAAGAAGAGAATTCTGAAACAATTGAGGGAATTGGGACCTATCAATTCCACTTCAAGAAGCAGAAGACTTGAGAAAGAAGGAAGAGGTAATATGGGGATAAATCCCCAAAAACTCTTTTAATGAATTCCATAGATTTTTGGAATTGTAGAGGAGTCAAGAAAGAGGAGTGCTTCTCTTTACGTCAAGGAATTTGTTAAAAACAATGGAGTATTTTTTTTGGGATTGGAAGAAACAAAAATTGTTGAAGTTAATAAAGGTGAAATTAATGAAATGGTGGGAACCGATTGGGACTTTTTCTTGGTGCCATCAACAAGACTCTCTGGAGGTTTTTTATTGCTTTGGAAGTCTACTCTTGTAGAATTTTCTGTGGTATTATGTTCTTATCAAATTGTAGTTGGAGATCTCAAAATTCAAAACAAAGGAAGGAGGGTGGCCACAGTCTATGGTAGCAAAGAAGTACACGATAGAAGAGAGCTTTGGGGCATGATAGACAAGTATGCTAGCAATGAAGTTCCTTGGGTAATTGGAGGGGACTTTAATTACATTATGAACAAAGAAGACAAGATTGGTGGTAGAAGATTCCTTTTCTCTCAAGGGCCTAAGGAGATGAAGGAATGCTTGCTCATTAATGTTCTTTTTGATGTTGGGTTCATTGGACCCAAATTCACATGGTGTAACAACAAAAGTGGAGGTGCAAGGATTCTAGAAAGACTGGATAGGTGTTTTATTAACACCGTAGCATTGAGCACATCAATTCAGTTGATAGAGAGGCACTTGGCTAAGGTTATCTCAGATCACTATCAAATTATACTTCATTTTCAAAATCTGAACAAACTCAAAGATGATTTATTAAATGAGAACCTGGATCTTCAGAACAAGGAAGCTGCAAATGGTAGTCTCTTTGAATTTGAATATTGGAGTCTTAAAGACAAAGTAGATGGGCTGAATTCTACTATGGAGAGATTAAATTCTTGGTGGAAGCAAAGAGCCAAAATCAAGTGGCTAAAGGAGGGAGATGGTAACTCCAATTTTTTCCACTCTTATGCTAGTGCCAAAAGAAACTCCAAAAAAGTCATCAAAATTAAGGATGAAAATGGAATTATAGTGGAAAAATAAGACAAAATGGAAGAAAGTTTCTTACAATTTTTCAATAAAAAATTGGAGGGTAGACGTTGCATTCTGTATGGCTGGTCGGCAGTGAATTCATGTGTAGATAATGAAGAACAAATTCTTCTTGAAGATGATCTGACTTGGAAAGAAATGGAAGATGCTTTAGATAAAATGAAAGGTAATGCAGCTCCAGGTAATGATGGAGTCACAAACTCCTTCATTAAAAATTATTGGGGGCTCATCAAAATAGATTTTTTGAGGGCTTTAAACCAGTTTTTAAGAAATGGTGAATTAAACAAAGAATGGAAAGATACTCTAATAGTTCTCATCCCAAAGGTATCAAATCCTTTACTCACTTCTAATTATAGACCTATTAGTCTTTGTAACCATGTATACAAGGTAACGGCAAGGATTATATTTAATAGATTGGTTTTGGTGATCCCAAAAATTAATCTCTATAGAGCAAGCTACATTCATCAAGGGGAGGTCATTATCGGACCATGCTCTATTGGCACAAGAGATTTTTCATAAACTAAGGTACCCTAAGGCCTCCAAGGTTCTAGTATATTTTAAAGTCGATAAGGAATAAGCCTATGATTCCATGGCTTGGTCTTCCTTACAGAAAGTGCTTACATACTTCAACTTCCCTCCAAAAAACTCTCATCTCATCATGGAGTGTGTAGAAGATCCAAAATATTGTATTTTCATCAATGGCAGATACTCTAACTGGATTGAAGCCAAAAGTGGAATTAGACAAGGTTGTCCCCTATCTACTATCCTTTTTATATTGTGCTCTCAACTTCTCTCAAATGCTTTTGAAAAGAGTTACTGTGGCATCAAAATCAGTTCGAATGGGCCTAGAATTTCTCATTTATTGTACGCTGACGACATTATCATATTCTCATAAGCCAATAGGAAGAAAGTTATTGAAGTGAAGAAAATACTACATAACTTTTGTGAATGGACTGGCCAACGTATCAACTTGAATAAATCTGCCATGATGATTGGAAAATATGTTAGAAAAAAGAAGGAAAAAACCATTAAAAGAATCATGGGATTCAAGGCTGTGAGAGAATTCAACTACCTTGGTTTGAAGATTGTTTTGAGAAGACTTAAATATGAAGATTTTTAGTTTATCATTGAAAATGCCTTAAAAAAGCTAAATTAATGGTGAAATAAATTACAGTCACTAGCGAGTAAAATGACTCTAGTGAAATCTGTGCTGTTAGCTTTACCAACATTCCATGCTACTCACTCCTTGGTTCCTAAGAGAGTGTTAGATGAGCTTGATAAAATAAGCAGAAACTTTTTTTGGAGTAAGAAAAATGGAGTTAGAGGACTGCATTATGACAGTTGGTCTGGGATGTGCAAACCGTTAAAGAAAGGAGGCCGTGGAATGCACTCTAACAGCATCAAATCACCTGCTCTGAAAGCACGGTTGGGATGGAGATTTTATCAAGATAAAAATTCTCTTCTAAACAAGTATATGGTTTTTAAATATGGAGAGAAGCTGGACAAGGGAAATGGGAGAATTATTTGCTCCTCTTCTTCTAAATTACTCAAGGAAGGCTATAAAATGCTGAAACCTATTATCAAATGAGAGCTTGTGAATGGAGATAAAGTGAATGCTTTTAAAGACATCTGGTTATTAGATAGAAGTATACAAAGCTGGCCAACATTCAATGTACCTCAAGAAGAAGATACGGTTATTCTCAAAAACTTCATTACTGATGGAGTATGGAATGAAATTAAGTTGCTAGAAACATTTGGGAATGACCTTGTTGATTTGATCATTCAAACCAGAATTATTAAAGATGGTGGAGAGGATCATATAGAGTTGATCCATCAAAATTCTGTAATGTCCATTACAGGACTTGCTTACAAATCCACTTCCATTGAAACTAATGATATCCAATACTGGAATTGGATCAGAAATATTAAACTAAATGTCCGGGTGGAAGTATTATGGTGGAGACTTTGTAGAAATGCAATCCCAACTCTTAAATTCTTATCATACAGATGATTAATTGATCATGTTAACTGTCCAAGAGGATGTAATTCCACGGAAGACTGTGAACATATCATGTGTTCTTGTTTGAAATTCAAAGAGGTTCTATTCTATCTGAAAAAATGGGGATTTTGCATTCTGCTTCTTGATAAAATTGAGCATTGCCTTAATTGGTTGAAATCCAGTTCTAAGAAGAAAGGAATGGTGGTTAATTTGTATTGTAACACAATGTTCTTGTCTTATAAAAGCAAGAATAAATTCACACGTGAAAGAGTGGAGGAAAGTTCAAGTCTTATAGCTTCCAATGCAATTTGTCGAGCTTCAGTTACTTACAGCTTTAGTCAATATAATTTGGGCATTTGGGATGTCAACCAGTCATCGAGAGTGTCCAATATTTGGCATCCTCCCCCACCCAAATGCTTAAAGGTAAATGTAGATGCGTCTCTTCTTTCTTCCTACAAAGCAGGGATAGAAGCTATTTTTCGAGACAACAATGGGAGATTTCCTTATGCTTCTGGTAGATCGTGCACTTATTGGGACATAGCTCAGCTAGAACTATTAGCTATTCATTCTCTAAAGGTAGAGATAAAGGATTGGATGTTCAAATACAAAGGCATCATCATTGAAGGAGACAACTCAAATGTCATTTCTTATCTTCAAAAGCTCAAACGGATTAGGGTATGGATTTTTTACAAAATTTCAATTTTGTCATTTTTAATTGTATAAGTCATGTTAACAATGAGCTAGCAAACATGTGTGCTAACTATGCTTTATTTAGTAGTTCTAGTTGGGATGAGTTCTCTTGGAATATGGTTCCTCCTTTTTTTAATAAATTGAAGAAGGAATCACCATTGTAGTTGCTTTTCCTCTTCTTTTAATATATTAAGCTTTGGCATTTTCTAAAAAAAAAAAAAGAAAAGGGCCATTTTCTATGTTATATTCTAGATCTAAAGACTCAATTCTTACACAAAAAAAAAAAGAATTGGAAAAGAACCATATGTTCGATACCTTGTTATTGTTAGAGTTATAGGCTCTTGTTATCTAATTCTTGCTTCATAGAAATAAAAGATAGAATTGGCGAATGAAATATGTTCATTAAAAAATCACATCACAAATATAAAATGACAAAAAGGAAGCATTGGCTTCCCTCCCATATCTTGTGTCCCTGGTGGATTGCTCTCTCATTTCATAAATTTCTAGAAACCTGGGTTCTTAATTTGTGGAATACCAGGAAATTCAAAATCCTTTTAAATGATATTGAAGAGAAAAATGTTCTTGAAAAATTAATGGAATTAGAAGAACTATTCTTGTTTGACGAGATGATAAAGGAATACTCAGAGACATATATACACAGGTTTCGTATAAGAATGCACAACAAAACAATACAATTCTCCAAAGACATAATGAATCTCATTTCCATATCAATTTTCATTTCTTTAGAAATCTAATCTTTTTGATATTCTAAGTGGATCTTTTTTTTTCTGGGTAAAGAAAAACCTTTCATTCTAAATTCTTAGATTAAGGAATTTCTCTATAACTTCAGTGATACAATCAAAGCTTTGTTTATTCTTTTATTTACTAATTTAAGGATCATATTTCACTCGATTCATGGTTGGGAACTAATGATTGGTTTGATCAACAAAGATTTTGGATCAACTCAGAATGAACAGATTATATTTGGTCTTATTTCCACTTTTCCAATGATTCTAGATATAATTATGAAATATTGGATCTTCCATTTTTTCAATCATGTATCTCCTTCACTTGTAGTAATATATCATTTAATCAATGAATAATTAATTAGATATTTTGTTCTCAATCAAATCAAAATTTTTGTTCTTGTATAAAGAAATCATTTTTCATCTTACTTGTTCTTTATACTTCTACCTTTTCAATTCAAGGAATTCATACTATACCAATACAATTCTTTTAGTACAATTAATATAATGACAAAATTATGGATAGGGAATTATACAAGTTACATATCAATGTTATTATAGAAATTATGGGGATCAATGATTGGACCATGCAAAATAGAAAGAGTTTTTCTTCGATAAAAGAATAGATGACTCGATCCATTTATGTATTGATCATGATATATGCAATAACTCAAGCATGAATTTGATATGCATATCCAATTTTTTTGCAGCAGGGTTATGAAAATCAATGAGAAGCAATTGGGAAATTTTTATTTACCAAATAAAATTTAGCTAAAAAGCTCATGGATAATGTTTTTGAGCAAAGAAAGTGAGAGAAAGTCTGGTTTTCTAGTGAGAGAAATTTTATTTTATTATTTCAAATTTTGATTCGCGTTTTCATGGCAAAGGACGATCACCAACCGTCTTCTACAGTTGGCAGTCAAATTGGGGGTCAACGTGCTATTTCAACTCTGTTCTTCTCTTCACATTCAATCTTACCTTCATTAGCTTCGATTAATCTGGATGGGAATGTTCATTTTATGACTGGGAAGCCATTAGTTATCAATAAAGGTGGTCTTTTGGTCCAGAAGAAACCAACTGAAGTAATTGGGAAAGGGAAAAACATCATCTTCGAGAAATATGAAGTTTTTTCATAAAATGGATTCTATGATTGAATCTAGAAGAATGGCTAAAGCTGTAAGTGGTGAAGCATCGACATCCAATTCGAAGAAATGTCCAACTAAATCTAGGTTGGAGCTGGGAGATAATGTCGACTGCCAGAAGGTAATCCTTGATGAGAATTTGAAAATTGAAGGTGATGGTAATCAAGGAGCAATCAAAATTCATGATCTAGATCGTGTCTGTGAAAATGCTGAACTTGTTGATTATACAGAGGATATGTCACAGAATGTAACAACAAAAAAGGCTTCCAATAATTTGGCTCCAAATGCTTGGACTAAGAAAAACAACATTAATGATTGTAACCTAGACTTTGGGAAAGAGTTTACATAAGAGAACATTGTGGTGAAACTTCATGCGGCTAATGAGCGGGAGAATTTGGTGAAGCTCCAGAAATCATTAGTTATTAACGTATTTGGTGAAAGCATCTTGTTCCAATTAATTAGCACGGAGTTGAGAAGGCAGTGGTCTCAGTTCGGTAAATTTCATTTAACAATACTTGGTATAGGATGGGTATTGTGTGCATTTGATGAATAGGAGGCATTGGACTCAGTTTTATCCAGTGGGCCTTGGTATGTAAAGAATAACATAACATGCATGGATAAGTGGTCACCAGCTTTCTCCCCAATTTCCTTGAAAGGCATCAAGTCTCCAATTTGGATTAGAATGCCGAACATTCCTCTACATTGCTGAGTTGAAATCAACATGTGTAGGATAGCCTCAATGATTGGGAAGCCTTATATGATAGATGGGAATTCATTCAAATGGAGCAGAAAGGAATTTGCCAGGATTTGTGTCTGTATCAATCTGGATACCCAGCTTCCTTTGGGAGTTTGGGTCGAAGGAGCTTCGGGAAATCTCTTTCAATAGATTGAATATGAGAAGATTCCTAACTTCTATTTTTGCTGCGGCAAAATTGGACATTTGAAAGTGCAATGTCTTGAAAAAATAGTGAAGTAAACTCAACCAGAAAATGTGACCTTTAATGCTGATTCATCTTGGGAGGAAGGCATGAACAAAGAAGCAGTATCAGATGAAGTTGATTATGGACCATGGATTCATGTAAACTTTAGGAAAAATAAGTTTAGAAATCCAGGTCCAAAAAATTTATTCAGTTCTCAGAACAACTCAGGTATTCAAAATGGAAATGTAAAAATTCAACTGAAGAATATTGTGATGTATAGGAAAGTGGAGAAAACTGCTGGTGAAGCCCATGGAAGAGAAGCTCAGGAATTGAATGATGCAAAAGTTCCTGTGGAAGAAAGGATGAGTAAATATGGAGAGGCATCAGATTCAGCTATTCATCAGAGTGAAGAAAATGTTATCACTGGTTTGGATCCTTTTCTCCCATCCATATCTGTTGACAATAACAAATTCAAATTATTAAGTGATGAAATTTAAGAAGGTCCAATTTTGGTACCTACAAAAGAGAATTTGTTAAATGGATGTGGCAACAATAACCTTATGAATCATAGGAATAGTATAATGGGTTGTGGTAATGATGATAAATGGGAGGAAGGAAAAAATTCAGGATCAAAAAAGAAAGGTTCTAAGCAGCTTAAGGGCTTAGGCCCTATAAAATTGAAATCAAGGAGTAGAAGACTAGAAGGAGATCAAAAAGAAAGAGTGGGGAATCCTTCCCCACTTTTGCATTAATGTCATCCATTGACTTCTGGAATTGCAGGGGAGCTAGGAAGAGGAGAGCTTCCCTATATTTGAAGGAGATTGTAAAAGAAAATGGGGTTTTTTTTATGGGTTTGTTGGAAACTAAAGTTGCATCGTTTAGTAGAAAAGATGTTGACTTGTTTATTGGAGCAGGATGTATTTTTTTTTTAAGTTCATTCAGTTGGATTATCTGGTGGAATCATGATTCTTTGGAAATTAGATTTGGCTACTTTCAGAGTTTTGGAATCTTCAAGCCAATTCATCATTGGGGAGATAGATGTCAAATAAGGGGAGATGGAGAATTGATACCATCTATGGTAGCATAGATGTATACAGGAGAAGGATTCTATGGGAAAAGCTATAGTTATACTCTTCAAAGGAAAAAGCATTGATCATCGTAGGTGATTTCAATTGTCTCCTCAATAAGGATGACAAAATAGGTGGGAAGTTATTCGGTTATTCATTGGCCAAAGAAATGGAGTATTTCCTTGTTTCAAACGACCTTCATGAGGTGAGGAGTTTTGGACCAAAATACACATGGTGCAATAAAAAAACTGGAGCTAACAGAATCCTCGAAAGGTTGGATAGGTGCTACTTGAATTCAGTGGCATTAAGCTCTCCTCATCGGCTTGTAGTAAGGCACCAAGCAAGAGTTGCCTCAGACCATTGCCTGATAATTTTAAATATGTTGAACTACAATGCTGTCGCTAAAAGAACTATTAAATGTGAAGATGTTTGGATCCCTAATCCATTATCTATTGTTGTGGTAAAGAAAGCTTGGAGCAGGAAATCAGTGGGGGACTTTAGCCAAATTCTAAACTGTAAGATGCAGAGGACACTTAAGGCTCATTACTATTGGAGCAAAGATAAACACAAGGCTATTACTCATAGAAAAGTTTGTCTCAATAAGAAGATCATGGAGCTTAAAGAAAAGAAAGCAGGGAAGGGCTCTCGGATGATGATTGCTTGATACTCAAATAGAAGGTTGGAGAAATCAACTCAAATTTATCTTGTCTTAACTTGGGTGGAGACAGCGTGCCAAGGTGAAATGGGCCACAGCAGGTGATATAAATTAAAAAAATTTTCATGCTTATGCTAGTGCAAGGAGAAATGCCAATATTATTAATAAAATCAAAGGTGAAGATGGAACGGAGATGGAAGATCTGCATCAGATTGAAGACAGATTCTTTCAATACTTTCAGAAGAAATGGGAGTTTAGGGAGTGCATTTTGGATGGATGGCCAAAGTCCAATTATTGTCTGGAGGAAGATGATGTTCGAAGTTTAAACATAGTTTTCTGTGTTGACGAAGTAGAGCTGGTTAAAAAAAATACAAGGAACTTTATAGCCTCGAGAAATGATGGAGTCACGTACTCTTTTCTAAAAGGCTATTGGGACATCATAAAAGAAGATCAATTGTGAGCCTTGAATCAGTATTTTCTTTTAAGAGAGATGAATTCCAACTGGAAAGAAACTCTAATTGTTTTGATTCATAAAGTTTCTAATCCTATTTATCCATCCAATTTCAGGCCAATTAGCTTGTACAATGTAATCTATAATGTGGAGGCCAAAGTCATTCAAAACAAAATATCTCCTATTTTTCATAAAATAATCTCATTTGAATAAGCTGCATTTCTGAAGGGCAGAGCTATGTCAGATTATATCATAATAGCACTTGAGATCTTCAACAAATTCAGGTATTCAACGAATTATAGCGGATTGGTCTCTTTCAATCTTGATTTGGAACAAGCCTTTGACTCCATGAGATGGCCTACATTTGGGAAAGCTATGAGGTATTTTGGGCTTCCATCTTCAATTTCTTCTTTAATTATGGAGTGTGTTACAAACTCAAAATTTTTTCTAATAATTAATGGAAACCCATCAAATTGGATTGAGGCTAAATGTGAATTTCAGCAAGGGTGTCCATTATCACCTTATATGTTCATCCTTTGTGCTCAATTGATGACTAATGCCATTAAACAAAGAGGTGAAAATTATGGTATAAGCATTTTTCCTAATGGGCCAAGGATATCACATTTGTTATATGCATATTATATCATAATCTTTTCAAAAGAAAATGTGATGGAGGTCAAAAATATTAAAAGCATAATTAAAGATTTCAATGACTGGACTGGGTTAATGGTGAATGCTAAAAAAGCTTGTGTGCTTTTCAGGAATTCTGCAAATAGAAGGAAGAAGAAAAAAATAAAACAAATTATGGGGATCCAGAGTGTTAAAGAATTCCAATATTTGGGGACAAAGATATCTTTGAGGAGATTAGTTGGCCAAGACTTCCAATTCATAATTGAAAAGCCCTTAAAATGATTAATATTTGGGGGAGCTAATTTATTTCTTTGGTGTGGAAATTAAACCTTGTCAAGATGGTTTTGCTTTCATATACCATTTTCATAGCACTCACTCTATGATTCCAAAAAGTATACTTCAAGAGATGGACAAATTGTGTAGGAGCTTCATCTAGAATAAATTGAATGGGAGTCAAGGTATGCACTTTGTTACTTGGAAGGTTTTGTGCTTATCGACCAAGTGGGGAGGAAGAGGTCTTCATTCTTTCTTTGACAAAGTTGGGTCGTTAAGAGCCAAATTTTCATGGAGGTACAATCAATAGGAGGAATCCTTATTGCATAAAGCCTTATTTCCAAAATATGGATACATTTTTGAGAACCGGTTCTGAAAAAGGAAAGGTTCTACAGCCTGGGTTATTCTAAAAAATGGAGAAGAATTTTTATGAGCAATTGTCAGGTGGAATGCAGTTGATGGAAAATCCATAAATACACTCAAAGACAACTGGATTTTGGATAAAAATCTGAACAAATTGCCAACTTATTTTTCTCCTCAAGAACTAGTTGTTTTGGTGGAAAGATTTTTTTCTAATGGAAAATGGGATGAAGCTGAACTGAACAAAGTATTTGGAACAGAACTTGTTAATTTGATATTACAAATTATCATATCTGCTGAATTATGTAAAGACTCCTTGGAACAATTAAACAACAGATCAGGTAAATATATATCTGCAATGGTTTTTGAAGCTTCAATCCAGAATTCTCAACAAATCTGCTATTGGAATTTGATAAAGAATGCAAAATTATCACCTAGAGTAGAAGGATTTTGGTGGAAAGTTTTTAATAGAGCAATCTCGACATTCCAATTCTTATGCTATAGAAGATTGCAAATGCATAATGGATGTCCTAGAGGCTGCAATATGAAAGAAGATATTGAACACCTAGTTGTCAAATACAAATAGCTGTGTGAGGTGTACAAGCATCTAAATCGGTGGGGATTCAGAATTCCTACCTTCAGCTCACTCTCAGATTTTATTTTTCTAGATATCTAACCAATATTACTAGTTGATAAATCTATTTTGTAAATTCTATTTACTTCACGTAGAAAGCAAGGAACAATCTTGTTCATGCAGGCAAAGAGGCGGGTTCCTTATTTATTGCATTGGAGTCTCTTACTATGGCTTCAATTTCAACATCAAATGCTGTAGCTATCATTGGTAAATGGGTTTTCAATCAGCCTTGTAAGTTGTTGGATGTTCGTTGGCATCCCCCTCCACCCTGTTGGATCAAGATAAATGTTTATGCTTCCTTACTTCAATCTTATAGAGGAGGAATTGGGGGAGTAATTAGAGACTTCAAAGAAGGTTCTTATTAGCATTTGGATTCTCTTGTGTTCACTGGGATATCTCAAGGCATGAAATGCTTTCTATTCATTCCATCAAAAAGATTTTTAATAATTGGATGTTGAATTATGATGGCATTATAATTGAAAGCGATATTGCAAACGTCATCAGGCATCTCCAAGAAGGATCTTTTTTCAAAAATGCTGATTTGAGAAGTATGTTCAAAGATTATAGAAATGTTATCTTTAATTGTATAAATAGAAAGTGTAATAAGTTAGCGAATCCATGTGCTAACTACGTTATTATTAGTTCATATTTTTGGGATGATTTAGTTCTTAATAAGGTTCCTCCTACCTTTATCTCTTTGTTAAAGGAGGAATGTAATGTTTTTCATTAATTCTTGCTTTTAGTTTTTAATAATATTTAAATGCACCTAGGTACATCTTCTTTAAAAAAGAAAAAAAAAAGATCATGGATATTTAAGTTCCATAAGCTATGCTTTTTAATACTATAGTTGAAGTAGTTGTTTGAATTCTTTATGATATGCAACTCATACAAGTTCTTGCTAATGGTAAAAAGGAAGCTTTGAATGAAGGAGTTGTTCTTGATTTATCTGAGGGATTCAAATTAGTCCCCCCCCCCCCCTCCCCTCGATCGTATTTTTTCCAAAATGAAAGAAATTATGGGCAATCTTTCTTTTGAGGGTTATCTTCCTAATAAAAGAAAGATTTTTGAGATAGGTCCTGTTCCAAGTCAGAAATATAGTGAAATTGTCTTGATGGTAGCAAGAGTAACAATACAGTTTAGAATGTTACACCACTTGTATAAAAAGCAAAATAACACATAAATAAAAGGGGGAGATGAAATAACAATAGTTGTGAGAAAGACATCAAGTGGTTGATATTCTACCTCCAGGACCATAACTTCTTATTTAAGAAGGTGAATCCATCAAGCTTGATGAACCATTAAAAAGTAATTCAAATGTAGTAAAAATAGCTATATGGTTAGGGACATGCAGAAATAGTGCTTCAAGATCCATTACGAGCCTGAGGCCTTCTATTCTTCTTGGCATATGTGATTTTGAATCATTTTGGTTCTAAAAAAGAAACAATTTGAAATACCTGATCTTATCTATAGCTCTGAAGAAATTCAATACATGCATTAAGATACGAAGGCTTCTTCTTCCACAAAAATGAAAGCACTTTTTCATTATTTCATATACTAGGGAATTTCACTTGTAAAAGAAGATATTCAATACTTATAAATTCATGTCCACAACCATGGGTTCCAATGCGTGAGAACTTGTAGAACTTATCAATGTGGCCCTATAAATTTGTATACACAGAAGAAATCCATTATAAAAACTAATACAGTTACATCAGCTCTTCATAGAAAAATTTTGGAGATCCTAGATAAGTTTAGTTAAGGATCATGGGATCCTTTTCTATTAGATAGGAAGAGCTATTACTCAAAATGTACTTCTAAGGAATTACCCCATAAATCTTATATCTATCTATATAAAGAAGAAAACATGTAAGGGAGGGCATTCTAATGTGTACAAATGGTACTTCAAACATGAAAGGAGCATGAAGAAATTCACGATACTTATTTATCTTTTAAGTTGTTCTACCGGATTGGTCGATCAAGATCTTTGGTTTTCATACAGACACGATGAACAAAATTAGACCACTTATTATGGATTTATTCTTAATGATTCTGATCTATTTCATGGCCTCTTACTATTCTGAATATTAGAAGTTGAAGGCACTCTAGCTGTAGCAGGATCCTCACGAATAGAAAATCATGCAGTCAACCTATATAAAGAAGAAATCATGTAAGTGAGGGGTTTCTTATTTCTACAAATGGTACTTCAAACATGGAAGGAGCAAGAAGAACTTCACAATAATTCTTTATCTTTTAAGTTTTTCTTCCGGATCAATGGCTCAAGATCTTTTGTTTTCTTCCAGACATGAAGAAGAAAATTAGATCTCTTCTTAAGGATTCGTTCAGAATGAATCTAATCTATTTCATGGTTCTTAGTATCCTAAAAATTAGAATTAGAAGGCGCTCTAGCTCTAGCAAGATCCTCAAGAATAGAAAAATCTTGTAGTCAATTTCATAATAATTGAGTGACATTACTTCTTAAGCCCGTACTAAGGTATTAGTTAGATATGATGCTAATGGAATCTTTTTTTATCATTGATCTGATATTTCCTTATGAAAAAGATGAAATAGAGTTTGAAGAAGGGGAAGGGACCCTCGATCTAGAACAAATAGAGGAGGATTTATTCAATCACATAGTTTAGGTTACTAGAATATGACGACCTTGTGGAAATCTATTTGATTGTATCGAAAGGCTCACGGAATTGGGATTTCCCTATTGGACTCAGACATTTCGAGGAAAATAAATCATTAATCATAAAGAGGATGAGCTTCAAGAGAATGATTCAGAATTCTTGTAGATTGGATCTATGTAGTACCAAAAACAAGATAGATCTTCCAACTAACAAGGATTTTTTTGAACAAGCCAATTCATTTGGGATAGATACATTCTTTTCCCTCTTCAACGTTTAGCCCTCTATCTCTTTGTTTTCACATCGATAATTCTTTGCAGATGAAGAGATGCCAAAGGGGCTTATGACTTCCCAAACAAATCACCATATATCTATATATAAATGTTAGTTCATCAAGAATACATAAGAAAAGAACTTCAAATTTTGATTCATCACCAAAGATGGAAAAGAAACAATAGTTCATTATAAAATGGATCTTTCCATTCTAATACTCTATGTGAGAGTTATAAGTCTTTATCAAGTTTGTTCATATCTAACGAAGTGCTATTGGATAAAATGACAAAGACATTGTTGAGAAAGAAATGGCTTTTTCTAGATGAAATTAAACATTTGATTCATGTAATAGGAGAAAGATTCCCCATTCCTTAGCAATAAAGATATATGCCCAGGAAAAGGGGATAATGTGGAATAGAATTGGCCATATGGTAGAGGGGTGGAAACACTTGTTTTCTTCCATCTTTTTGGCCTTAGCTCCATGTAAAAATATGCTACTACTGAAATATGGAGGAATTAAAATCATAGAACACTATGTGTGGATAATATGAAATTCCTAAAAAAGAATTCTTAAATGATGAAGGAGCCTATTACTCGCTACATCAAACAATTTCTAAAAAATCAAACCATGTAAATCCATCAAAAAATGCTCATGTTCGCTGAAATGGTTGTTGCTATATGCTCCAATAACAAATCATTGGTTTCATTGAATAACTAAAGAAGATAGATAGACCTTTCTCTGCATCTCACATTGATGGATCTCCTTAATTAGAAGACATCCCAAATGGATTATACACATTATAGTTGATTGAGCCTAATTCTAATTGCTTTGTTTCGAAGAAAATATATCTACTGAGGAGGCTTCATTATATTTAAATATTTATGACCAAGAGGTATTATCCTCTTTCGGACAGGCCTTGAATGGAGAAGGAAGGCTGGAATGCAAATAGATGTCAGTCAAATATTTTTTAATTCACCTGACCTGTCATTTTGAGAATGTCTAGTGCCAAAGTCACTGAATGGGTAAGTTACCAATCCTAAATGTAATATACATTCTTTGTTGGGTTACAGGTACTGGTGGGTATTTTACCAGAGGATTCTATCAATCTACCTTGTGTGATTCATGTTGAATCCTATACTTGGGGGATGTGCGTAGGGCGGATGATTTCCAAATGAACTCCTATAGAGAAGTTCACCAAGATTTTGTGATCTGTTGGCGATTCCAACACCTTAGACTCGGATTATGAGGATTGCCAGAATACTTTGTATCAATATATAAGATACTCATCAATATTGATTAGATCAAAAATCTATTTTAGAATTTCTCATTAAATTAGCATTCTCAATATTTTGCCTTGAAGAGGACTTGAACCTGCTTTCCCTTTAGCACAAGATTTTGAGCCTCGCATGTCTGCCATTTAACCATCAACGCATCATGAAAGTGAATCATATTCCATGAACATGATATTTATCTAGTGTGATATATTGAATATAAGATAAAGGTGGAGTTTGTAGCCTTTATATCGATCTATCATGTCATATAGGCCTGAGTTTGACATCAAATTGCTTTAATGGAATTATCCAAAGGATACCTTCTATATACCAAATTATATATAAAAATGATGTAAAATCAAACTTTTTCTCCATTCAATAGAAGCCCAAAGAAGTGAATAAGGTACCTAAATAATGATAGATATATCAAAAGTGGGTATGATTATGCCTATTCTTATTCTTAAATATAATGTAATGACATAGTGATCAATATGCAAATAGAGTATCCATATACATATGCTTGAATAAACCCTTCTCATAATAAGAATATCTAAAACCCTATTTCTGGTCTGGTCTGGAATTAACTTCTAATCTGATGATCGAGTTGATTTCATGATTAGAATTTCATAACTCCAGCCCATTCCCAGTTTGGGTTGAAAATCTTTAATAATTCTTTTATTCCAGTTAGTAAAAGGGATCTTTAACTAAATAATAAACCTAGAATCTAAAAGAGGGTATACTAAGCAATTGCAAGAGTTGGGTTTAATCATATTCCATGTATAATAGATGCTATCACACTTACAATCATACTCAATTCGTGGAATTATTTGATCTAATGGGAGATCTTCTATAATTATTCATGTGAGGGGTTCAATCTTAGTTTCTCCAAGTAATTAAAGACTTGATTCTTTTTTTCTAATAGTAGATAGAAACAATGCTTGTAAGGAGTCGTATTAACGCTAAGAAATATAAGCCTTCCTTCCATCCACACCTGAATAGATAGAGTTTTTTGAAAAAACCTTCTAGTGGAGGAAGACCCCATATGGATAAGAAACATAGGACTGAAGAGTGAGCAAAAAATGATCTTTCATAGATAATCCTGCATAATCTAAAATGTTATCAGTTATGTTTCTCTTTAAGGCTTTTCTACCAACCAATATGACCTCGCAGAGCATCTTTTGATAAAACTCGAGCAATTCCTTAAAAAATTATTTTGGATATGAATGTTTGAATATTCAGAGATTACTTCATCTCACCACCTTCTGTAGAAATAGTTGTCACGACACATCAAATCATTAACTTGACAGAACCAATATCTTTGTGTATTGAATTAGAAATCAAGAGAGATTATGGATATCATATGAAATACACAAAGGAGTCTCACAATGGAAGTTATAATATAGATATTGTATCTATGCATGTTCGAAATGTGAATCATACTATTCATTTTTATTGGAATGAAAAACTAGAGATACTTTTTCTAGAAATATGGATGAAGAAAAGTTTCACTCAAAGCACTTTATGAAGCTTCTCATAATTTGAATGATTTATTGATTCCTTTTATATATGAAGAGGAAGAGAACATGAATTTTGAGGTAAATGAAAACTAATGGAATCTACCACTTTTTTCAATTCAAGATAGATTCACTAATCTCAAGAAAATAAAGTAATTCCATTGACATGCATTTTTATTGACCAATCAGAATTGTCTTCCAGTACCTATAATTGTCTCAAAAGTCCAATAATGTGTGTATATTGAACCTTTTGAGTCAAAATAAAGGAGATCTTATGAAAATGGAATATTTTTACATAAAACATGTAAAAAAGATACCGGGCACTCTACAGAAACATTTTGCAATCAATTTACCTAAGAAAAAGTTTTCATTTTAAATACATTGGTGTTTTTTCATTTTTTTAGTTTTGAGAAAGAAAAAGACATAAAGTTAAGGATTTCTCAATAGGTCAAGTTGGTCTAATACCTAACCAAAGAGCTACAACAGTACTGATCAAAAAAAACTATTGTAGCCACTAGACGACGAAATGGATTTGGTAATTTATTGACATTTTCCAAAAAAGGTACTGAATCCTATTGGTTCTGAAACAATTAAAAGAACACCAAATAACATATTTGGTACTGTACGAAGTATTTGAAATAAGGAAAAAGTACCATTGGGTTAATATTTCCAATGGAGTTGGAAAGAGATCATTCATCGATCATTGATGATTATAGAACTACTAAGCCCACATTACATACAATAGAGCCTACAATTACTATTGGAAAAAGAGATAAAAGATTATTGGGCCATGTAGGCTCCCAAGAATAATTATGTCCCATCGTTTTAGCCAACAATTTCCCTGCCCAGTTAATAACTCAATAGAACTTATTGATTTGCTAAATTATAGAGGCACAAAGAAAAGATTTTTAGCCACTTTAGGAAAAGGAGTCTACTCAAAAGCATTATGACCATTAATAATTGAAGAAAGAGAGATTAAGCCAACCAATTCCTTAAGCCACTCAGTCATAAAATATTTTTGTTTATATCCACTTTTAATGTGCTGGGTTTGGTTTGTTGCTTATAGGTTTGACTGTGGTGGTAGCCAATCATCCTGTTTTACTAGATACTTTTCCCCATCGATATAGTTCATATACGAAGGAAGGTGATAAGCCTTTGCATTACCCCACGTATCCAATAGAGAATCTATATCCTATATGTTAATTAGGAGTATGTCATAGAAATCATATGTTCAATAAGATAGGATTAAATGAATCAAGTTCTTATATGACAATCCCATCTCCGACGACCTGAACTGAGGGTTAGATTGAGATGAGCATAATCAGAGAAAGATAGCTGTGAGTACACGACTGGCCCAGTGCAATGTATAGAACATGATACCTTCCCTCCCTTCCTCTCATTAGATTGTATGTAATTATCTTAAACAAATGCAAATATAATGAGCCGCATTTCTCACGTGTTCATTTCTAATTATCACTGTCTTCATTCTTGCCTTTGTACCATTATGTCATAGATTGACTTGAAGCATCAATGTCATACTCAAGCCAAAACCATCAATTTTTTAGGCCTTCCTTCTACCTAGCGCGTACAGGCAAAGAATCTTTCTTTGAAGCTGGAATAAGATTTTCCAATTAGATGAACTATGTGTGGGTAGATAGGATTGCAATAAAGCATGGTCTTGCAGTTATCTGTTGCGCATGCATTTGCTTTATAGGCTATTGATGCCATAACAATTTTCACCTAAAGCATTTGCAAACATTTTCCAACTGAGTCTAATTTCCCCCTCTTTCTTAGGTTTGCATAGTGCATCACATGAGATCCAATAAGATTTATGACCTCCTCCCCATAAGAATTTAGAAAAGAGTCTATGCAATTTACCAATGGTCTACCTCAGTGGAGTATTAGATGATATTAGGGGGATCGAAGCAAACACTGAATGGAGAAGAACTATTTGACCTCTTTTAGATAGTTAATTGCACTTCCATATGGAAATTATCCTTTAGATATTCTCCACCAATCCCTTAGAATATTGGGCTTTTTCTTCACTAAGAATAGAATAATGGAACCACCAAGTAATGCATTGGTAGAGATTTTTTGTTGAACCCTATAGTAGATAAGATGATATGATTTCTTTCTAGGTGCCACATGCTTCCCAGAGACAAACCAACTCTTTTCTCTGTGAATTCTCTAGAGGCCTTTTCATACTTATTCACAAACTTCATTAGATTATTTAGAGATTGATTGGTTACATTAGTCAAGATTAGTGTGACATCTAAAAATAAGAAATAGGAGATGGATGGGCAGCCGCAAGCGACATGAAATCCTTCATTTTTCCTCCAACTTGTAGTTCAATCAATCCTCTATTTAAGACCTCTTCAGAAATCATAAAAAAACTTAGTTCCAATGCACTAGATCTACTTATCGTAGTGCTCGAGTTGAATGAAATAATCCATGAATCCAGCTAGAACTCTAAAGAAATAAGTAAGCACTCGGGCATTTGTATGGCTGGCTCCCTAGTAAGATGAAGGGTCTTCCCTTGAAGGAGATGTGTACTAGAAGGTGAAGATAAAGGAAGGGAGGTTTTTCATTAACAAATTCGAAATCACGGGGATGTAGGGCATCTAAATACATTGATTCACCTACTGAATATGTAACTAAAATAATCTATTAAATCCTATGTTCTTTTATCCAAAAAAGTTGTTTGAAGAAGAAGAATTATCTACATCCAAAGCAGCAATGAGTGGATAAATCCTCATCTCCACCTGCAGAAGAGTAGCCATTTGCTCAATCTAAAGATAAATATGATGCTCATTTGACCCTGAAATCAACTCACAAGAATTCTCATAATACTCAGAGACTCAGATTCAATTTTTCCCAAAGAAAGTAGCAGTCCATTAAACCGGAGAAGAAGCGGTAGATCAAGCAGTTAATCACTAGATATTAAGACACATGACTATCATGGAGTATCATCCTAATTGAATGTCTTTATCTGATGGTTAGTTAATAAAAGGTATATAGTATTGGGTGCCGGTTCAAAAATTTAAGTGCAAGCGAGTCAAGTTTATGACCATAGCAAATAAAAGAAGAATGAGTGTAGGCTTCCTCTATAACTATGGGATTGATTCAAAATGATTCAAATAATATACTTCGAAGGCAGAGTGGAGTCATATTTCTTTTTTGTTGACTCAAATTGGGAGTACAGTGTAATGGATAAGGTCTTGGGGGTCAAAGAGGTACTGGTGCAGTTCATCCAGCTTGCACTATAACGGGGGCTTTCAGAACATGTTTGGAGAAATACAATATTGAAATACCCTGAACATAATTGTAATGTGCTTTATTCCCAACAATCTTATTTGGAGCACTAGCTTTCATTATCCTCTCTCTATTTATATTGATCTCATGGCTGTACCATTAGAAGGCATAAGCAATGTTTGAGCTAGTGTGAGGCCAACCATTGATCCAGGCAAAACAAAGTTGGTTTCCCATTTAATTGGAGTTATATTTGCTAGGGAAGACAAAGAAAGTGAAGCAAGTAACCAAGAACACACAAGACACTCATTTTAAGATACATAGCAAGAGCTCTCAGAGTTTTATCTTAAGAAGAAATTGTTGAGTCTAGTAATTAGGTTGTTAAGCCTAAGTGAATGTCCCAAGGCTACCAACAGGGGGGGGGGTGAATTAGTAGTTTAAAAATTTAAGCCCTCTTTTAAAATTATGTTGAACCGAAATAAAAATGTTTCTTTTAAATTTTTATAGAAAATATTTTTCAACCACAGAATTTTTAAAACTAAAATTAAAATGCGGAAACGTAAAAATAGTAAAGTAAATGACACCATATTTATAGTGGTTCGGTCTAAAACCAGACCTACATCCACTCCCCAAAGGCACCCTCTGAGTATTGCACTAATACCAATAGTGACTCTCCTTTTGCACCCTCAGCAAGGTGGATAAGCCTTTACAACACACTCTTTTCACCACTCCCCAGTGCGGCAGAGAACCGTCGTCCTTTTACATAATCCCCAGTGTAGGCAGAGAACCGTCCGTCCTTTCACACAATCCATAGTGTTGGCAGAGAACCGTCGTCCTTTCACACAATCCACAGTGTTGGCAGAGAACTGTCCGTCCTTTCACACTCTCCTAGTGTGGGCAGAGAACCCTTCGGCTGTTCACACTCTCCAAGTGTAGGTAGAGAACCCTTCGGCTGTTCACACTCTCCAAGTGTCGGCAAAGAACCGGATCTCCTTGACAGATCTTCTTACAAGAATCTAGAAGGAAGAGGGAAAAGAGTGAAGTAATCTCAAGTCACAAGTAGAGACTCTTACCTTTGAAATCAAAGTGAAGCCTTCTCGCTCCAATGGTAGGAATCCTCCCTTGAATGCTCTCTTCCACTCTCTCCTCGGCTATTCTCTCAAGAGGCACGAAGATCAAATGACAAAAAGATAGGGTGGCAGTCTAATTTGGACTATTTATACAAAAGACAAGATAAACCGCCCAAATACTGCGAGTATTCAATTCTGTACGCAGTGGATCATCCCGTACGATCGTGGATCATCCTGGACGATTTTACTTAAACGATTTGAAACGACTCCATTTGTATATGTGTACAAAAATGACTTCGTACAGCTGATCATCCTGTACGAACTAGGTTCGTCCAGTACGAACGGTTAATACTAGGTCGGTTCTAGAAACTGCTGAAAACCGTTCTAAGTCGGTTAATCGTGTGGACGAAAATATATTCGTCTGGATGAAAATTTTATAGAGAACTGATCGTCCTGGACGATTATTTATTTTGTCTGGACGAAAATTTTCTAGAGGACCAATCGCCATTGACGATAATTTAATTTCGTCTGGACGAAAATTTTCCAGAGACCAGATCGTCCTGGATGATTATTAATTTCGTCTGGAAGAAAATTTTCCAGAGGACCAATTGCTAGTGACGATAATTTAATTTCGTCTGGACGAAAATTTTACAGAGAACCAATCGTCCTAGACGATTATAAAATTCGTCCTGGACGAATAGGACTTAGAAATTTTTTTAAGCAAGTTCCTATTCGTTCCATGTGCTCAATAGGAGATAACTGTCTGATCGTCCCGTACGAACGTATATCGTCCAGTACGATCAGTATAAATTTTTTTGATCTCCTTATGTGTGTGTATGTTTTTATTCACTCAATTACAATCACTCCCTTTCAATTTAATTTCAAAGAAATGCAAACTTCAAATTTTACAAAGTATCTCATTCTGAATTTGATTTGAAGTCTTTGTAGTCTAGAGTTCATTTTTCCTGAAATGTTAGTTCACACAAGAGCAAATACAAATCTTCTAAAATTGTTAGGAGATAACTACACATTTGAACAATAATGTTTGGAATCATCAAAACTACATAAGTTGCAAAAATGTAAAGCTTGCAAATAGCAACTATTTTAACAATTTCCCCCTTTTTGATGATGGCAAAACAATTATTGTTTGTATGGTTTCAATTTAAACAATTCTCCTAAACTCCCCCTGAATTGATGTATATATGAAAATAGGGACGCAAAAAAATATTACAAGACCACAAACAAAACATACAAGACCACAAACAAAACATACGAACACAATAATTTCTCCCCCTTTTTGACAACAACAAAAAGTGAATAAGAAATAGACGAGAAATGTAAGTAATTATATGAAATTCATTTGAAAATTTAATCTAAATGGTGTTTGGTATAAGGTATGTAATTTAAAACTAATGACATTAAGTAAATCATAGAAATTCATAGAATTTAAGAAATGATATAACATTGTAAGTAAGAAGAATTTATTAAAAACATGATTCAATTTAGACATTTGAATATAGAAAATCATTACAAGAGAGATGAATAAAAATTCTATATTTCAAAGTTCAATAGAATATAAATGAACATAAGATCAATTTGAATTAAGAGATTGAACGAATTTGGAAAGAAGAGAATTACCACATGTGGCGCTTTGCGCATCTTTTTCAAATTTTGGGCACATTTTTGTCCATATTTTGACATTGGGCTAATATTGTGCCTCTTTTTCATATTTGCGAACTTTTGCGCATTCCTTTTGATTTTTGTACTCTTTGTACAATATTCAAGAGTAATTGAGACCAAATCTTTCCAAAATCAATAATCTAAAATTTCAAATATTTCTAGGTGCATAAATATCACTTGAGCATAGAAATACAAAATAAGAAAACATCTATATTGCAATAATAATATTAACTTTTATTTAGTCTAAATGAATAGACATGAATTTAAAAGTTCTAATTATAACAAGTTATAAACAACTTTTAAATTTAGAAAGACTAGATTTTCTAATGTAATTAATCTCAAATTACAATCTAATTTAAGCACAATTAAGATTAAATAAGACTAATGAAATTCATAATAATTAAGCACATTCCAAAAACAAACCAAATTTAAATCAACTACGACATATTTTGATATTAATAAGAAAGATTACATGATCATTTCATAATATCAAAACAACAATAAAAACAACAAACATAAACAAACATAACTAAGACAAACCATAGACTCTAAAATAAACTCATTCAAAACACTCAAAAAATCACAAAAATCAAAACAAAAATCAAAGACAAATAACTAAAAAAACATAAATATCAATGTTGCAAAAACATTTTTATTTGAGATAGGCTAAAGGTTTTGTAAAAATGCCTGCAAGTTGATTTTCAGTTGAAACATGTGAGAGTTCAATTTCTCCCTTGGATACATGATCCCTTATGAAATGATGCCTTATATCAATGTGTTTGGTTCTAGAATGTTGAATAGGATTTTTGGAAATGCAAATAGCACTAGTATTGTCACAATAAATTGGAATAGTGCCTATAGTTAATCCTAAATCAATCAACTATTGTTTTAACCAAAGTACTTGTGCCACACAACTTCCTAATGCAATGTATTCTGCTTCTGCAGTAGATAGGGCTACTGAATTTTGTTTTCTACTGGACCAAGAAATTAATAAATTTCTAATGAGTTGACATGTTCCAGAAGTGCTTTTCCTATCCACTCTACAGCCTGCAAAGTCAGAATCTGAATAACCAACAATTTCAAATGAAGAACTAAACTTAGGATACCAAATTCCTAAGTTTTGAGTTCCTAGCAAGTATCTTAAAATCTTTTTCACTGCTATCAAATGTGATTTTTTTGGATCTGATTGAAATCTAGCACATAAGCAAACACTGAACATTATATCTGGTCGGCTAGCAGTCAAGTAAAGCAAAGATCCAATAATCCCTCTATATTTCTTTTGATCAACAGATTTTCCCTTAAGGTCCTTATCCAACTGAACTGAGGAACTCATTTGTGTACTAACAGGTGTAGCATTGTCCATTTTATATTTCTTGAGGATGTCCTTAATATATTTAGTTTGACTAAGAAATGTCCCTTCCTCAAGTTGCTTGATGCTAAAACCTATAAAGTAATTTAAATCTCCCATTAGACTCATTTCAAATTCACTACTCATTGTATTAGAAAAATCATCACAAAGATTTTTATTTGAAGATCCAAAGATGATATCATCCACATAAATTTGAACAATGAGTATTTCCTTTCCAAATTTCTTTAAGAAGAGAGTTGTATCCACACTACCTTTTTCAAAAGATCTTTCAAGTAGGAAGGTGCTCAATCTCTCAAACCAAGCCCTAGGTGGTTGTTTTAATCCATATAATGCCTTCTTTAATTTAAACACATGATTTGGGTATTTTGAATTTTCAAATCCTGGAGGTTGTTCTACAAAAACATCTTCTTCAATAACCCCATTCAAAAAGGCACTTTTGACATCCATTTGAAATAATTTAAAACCTTTAAAACAGGCAAAGGCAAGTAAAACCCTAATTGCTTCAAGTCTTATTACAGGGGCAAAGGTCTCCTCAAAATCAATTCCTTCAATTTGATTATATACCTTAGCAACTAATCTAGCCTTATTTATAATGACTACTCCTGAGTCATTCATTTTATTTTTGAACACCCATTTGGTTCCAACAACACTTTGATCTTTTGGCCTTGTAGTTAATTCCCAAACTTTATTTCTTACAAATTGATTTAACTCTTCTTGCATGGTTAATATCCAAAATTCATCAGAAAGTGCTTGATCAATATTAGTGGGTTCTATTATTGAAATAAAGGCTGAATGATTGACTTCCTTATTTAATCCACGCCTAGTTCTAACACCCTCACTAGGTTCACCTATAATCAATTCTCTTGGGTGGTTTTTAGAAAATCTCAAATCTCTAGGCAAAGGGTTTTCTCTTTCCAAATTTTCTTCCACATTTTCTTCCAAATTTAATCTATCAATCTTTTGGGAGTTTTCTTCAATCTCTTCTTCAACAATATTTGGCTCTTGCAAATTTCCAGATTCATCAAATACAATATGTGTGGTTTCTTCAATGACTAAGGTTATTTTATTGAATACCCTATAAGATTTTCCAACACTTGAATATCCAACAAAAATTCCTTCATCTGATTTGGGATCAAATTTTCCTAAGGCATATTTTCCATTGTTATGTATGAACACCTTGCAACCAAAAACATGCAAATGTGACAAGTTAGGTGTTCTACCTTTTAGCAACTCATAGGATGTTTTATTTAATTTTGATCTCACATTCACCCTATTCAGAACATAGCATGCAGTGCTAACCGCCTCAGCCCAAAAATATCTAGGAAGTGAGTATTCTGCCAACATTGCTCGGGCGGCTTCTATTAATGTTCTATTTTTCCTTTCAACTATCCCATTTTGTTGAGGGATTCTAGGTGCAAAAAAATTCTGATCAATCCCTTTTTCTTTACAAAAATTTTCAAATCTTTCATTTTCAAATTCTCCTCCATGATCACTTTGTAAAGAGATTATTTCACATCCTAATTTTCTTTGAATCCAAGTTGAAAAATTTTTGAATTCCTCAAATGATTCACTTTTATGAAAAAGAAATCTAACCCATGTGAATCTTGAGAAATCATCCACTATAACAAATCCATATACCTTCCCTCCTAGACTTACAGTTCCTATTGGTCCAAAAAAATCCATGTGTAGAATTTCCAAAGGTTTACTGGTCCTAAGATCCTTATTGGACTTAAAAGAGGACTTCACTTGTTTTCCTAATTGACATACATCACAAAGGTGGTCCTTAGTAAAGTCTTGTTTTGGTATACCTCTCACTAAGTTCTTTTGGGTAATTCTCCTAAGGTATTTCATACTAGAATGACAAAGTCTCCTATGCCAAAGCCATGATTCATCAGAAACTGTTTTTAAACAAAAAGTAGTAGGAGATAGAATAGTATTCAAATCTAGCATGTAAACATTGTTAACCCTTTTTCCATTTAAGACTTCTTTTCCATTTAGGCTTAATATGCAACTAGTAGGTAAAAATTTCACATTATAGCCTTTATCACATAGCTGACTTATACTTAACAGATTATGTTTTAAGCCTTCAACCAATTACACATTATCTATGAAAAAGTTTTTGAAATTTCCAATCATACCTGATCCAACCACTTTCTTTGTGGTATTATCTCCAAGTGTAACCTTGCCTCCATTCATGGCTTCTAGCGTTATGAATTGAGCAGTATCTCCAGTCATATGCTTTGAACATCCGCTATCCAGGTACCATATGCTCCCATGAGGTCTTGTGTGAGAGCATACCTACAAAATTCTCAAATGTTAGACCTGGGAACCCAAACAAGTTTGGGTTCACCTTTTAGCAATTTATAATCAGATGCATATATGATATGTCTAGGTTTATGCATCTTAGGTCTCCACACCAGATTAGATTTCATCTTCAAAGTACAGGTGTGAGCTATGTCCCAAAAATCCACAATTATTACATTTAACATTAGGAAAAATATTCCTAAGTTTTCTTCCATATGATTGTCTTCTAAGGGATTTCATGAATTTAGGATAATATTTAGGATTCGTAAAATCTTCAAGTTTGGGGGGTTTCCTATTATCCTCTAGAGCTCTTATTGTGAGTTTGTAAAATCTTCCAAGATTCGATTGGTATAATTGATTCTATATGCTTTGCTCTCAGATTCATCCTTAAAATTCTTAAATTCTTTTTCATGTTCAGCATAGGATGTTTTTAAGTTTTCAAAATTTTTATTCAATTCATCTTATTCATCAAGTAGTTTCATGTGGTTGTCATCTATTAAAGCATGATCTTTCCTAAGGATTTCATATTCCTTCTTGAGTTCTTCCAGTTCTAAGCTTACACTAGCATGCATCTTTTTCATTTTCCTATATGCATCATGCATGTGTTCAGAAACTTCAAATAATTCATCATAGGTTAAGTCACATACCTCTTCTTGATCTGAATGATCTACATTGTCTGCCATCAAGCAAAGATTAGTGACTTCTTCTTCTTTTTTAGTCTCAGATGAGTCTGAAGTTGAGTCTGCCCAGAATGCTCTTTGAAACTTCTTCTTGCCCTTCTTTACCATTGGTTTCTCCTCAACCTTCTCCTTGCTAGGAGTGGCTTTGAGTTTTGGGCATTCAGTCTTGATATGACCTAGTTTCCTGTATTCATAACAAATTACTTCATTAGAAACCTTGCCATTTCTGTTAAACTTACCTCTGTTCCATTGCTGGCGTCTCTTCTGCTTCCTCTTTAAAAAGCTTCTGAATTATCTAGTCATCAGTGCAATATCATCTTCATCCTCAGGTTGTGAGTGTTCACTCTCTGACTCTTCCACTTTTAGTGCAATATTCTTCTCCTTTCGTGGTTCACCTGCATCAATCTTTCTTTGACTTACTCCTTGCTCATAAGCATTGAGTGAACCAAGAAGATTGTCAATAGAATATATGTTTAGATCTTTAGACTCTGTAATTGCAGTAATTTTAGCATCATAAGCAGTAGGTAAACATCGAAGAATTTTATTGACCATTTCAGCATTAGTTAATTCTCTACCAAGTGCATGTAAAGAAGTGACAATTTGTGTAAATCTTGTGTACATGTCAGAAATAGATTCATTAGGTTTCATGCGAAACAATTCATAGTCATGTAACAAGATATTGAGTCTTGATTACTTAACTTCATTTGTCCCTTCATAAGTTATACAAAGTCTATCCCATATGTCCTTTCCGCTTCTTCAAGTGGAAACCCGCATGCAGTCTTCAGATTTTAAAGCACAAAAGAAACTATTTAAACATTTGTCATTTAATTGTGCTAAGTCACGTTCTTCTATAGTCCATTCTGCAAAAGGTGTTTCTACCCTAACTCCATCAACTAATCTAGTTGGTTTTGTGTAACCTTCCTGGACTAGTATCCACATACGATAATCAAGTGACTGTAAGAAAGTAGACATGCGTGTTTTCCAAAAATCAAAAGGAATATTGTCAAACAGTGAAGGTCTAGTGATAGAGTAACCGTCAGGTGTTTTCGGTTTTCGAAAGTAGCCATCTATGTTAATCAAAAAGTAGTTCAAACTTATGATTTTGAAACGATGCTCTGATACCACTTGTTGAGTCTAGTAATTAAGTTGTTAAGCCTAAGTGAATGTCCCAAGGCTACCAAGAAAGGGGGGGTGAATTGGTAGTTTAAAAATTTAAGCCCTCTTTTAAAATTATGTTGAACCGAAATAAAAATGTTTCTTTTAGATTTTTAAAGAAAATATTTTTCAACCACAGAGTTTTTAAAACTAAAATTAAAATGCAGAAACAAAAAAACAGTAAAGTAAATGACACCAGATTTATAGTGGTTCGATCTAAAACCAGACCTACATCCACTCCCAGAGGCACCCTCGGAGTATTGCACTAATACCAATAGTGACTCTCCTTTTGCACCCTCAGCAAGGCGGAGAAGCCTTTACAACACACTCTTTTCACCACTCCCCGGTGCGGCAGAGAACCATCATCCTTTTACACAATCCCCAGTGTAGGTAGAGAACCGTCCGTCCTTTCACACAATCCACAGTGTTGGCAGAGAACCGTCATCCTTTCACACAATCTACAGTGTTGGCAGAGAACCGTCCGTCCTTTCACACTCTCTTAGTGTGGGCAGAGAACCCTTCGGCTGTTCACACTCTCCAAGTTTAGGCAGAGAACCCTTCGGCTGTTCACACTCTCCAAGTGTCGGTAGAGAACCGGATCTCCTTGATAGATCTTCTAACAAGAATCTATAAAGAAGAGGGAAAAGAGTGAAGTAATCTCAATTCACAAGTAGAGACTCTTACCTTTGAAATCAAAGTGAAGCCTTCTCGCTCCAGTGGTAGGAATCCTCCCTTGAATGCTCTCTTCCACTCTCTCCTTGGCTATTCTCTCAAGAGGTACGAAGATCCAAATGACAAAAAGATAGGGTGGCAGTCTAATTTGGACTATTTATACAAAAGACAAGAAAAACCGCCCAAATACTGCGAGTATTCAATTATGTACGCAGTGGATCGTCCCGTACGATCGTGGATCGTCCTGGACGATTTTACTTAAACGATATGAAACGACCCCATTTGTATATGTGTACGAAAATGACTTCGTACAGCTGATCGTCCTGTACGAACTAGGTTCGTCCAGTACGAACGGTTAATACTAGGTCGGTTCTAGAAACTGCTGAAAACTGTTCTAAGTCGGTTAATCGTGTGGACGAAAATATATTCATCTGGACAAAAATTTTACAGAGGACTGATCGTCCTGGACGATTATTTATTTCGTCTGGACGAAAATTTTCCAGAGGACCAATCACCATTGACAATAATTTAATTTCGTCTGGACGAAAATTTTCCAAAGACCAGATCGTCCTGGACGATTATTAATTTCGTCTGGACGAAAATTTTCCAGAGGACCAATCGCTAGTGACGATAATTTAATTTCGTCTGGACGAAAATTTTACAGAGAACCAATCGTCCTGGACGATTATAAAATTCATCCTGGATGAATAGGACTTAGAAAAATTTTTAAGCAAGTTCCTATTCGTTCCATGTGCTCAATAGGAGATAACTGTCTGATCGTCCCGTACGAACGTATATCATCCAGTACGATCAGTATAAATTTTTTTGATCTCCTTATGTGTGTGTATGTTTTTATTCACTCAATTACAATCACTCCCTTTCAATTTAATTTCAAAGAAATGCAAACTTCAAATTTTACAAAGTATCTCATTCTGAATTTGATTTGAAGTCTTTGTAGTCTGGAGTTCGTTTCTCCTGAAATGTTAGTTCACACAAGAGCAAATACAAATCTTCTAAAATTGTTAGGAGATAACTACACATTTGAACAATAATGTTTGGAATCATCAAAACTACATAAGTTGCAAAAATGTAAAGCATGCAAATAGCAACTATTTTAACAGAAATGACTTTCAATGAGTGGATAACAACTACCACTTTCTACTTTTCGATGAGTTCCATGAGCTGTAAGAGAAAGAAGGGAGCCAGCGGCAATAGAGGCCAAAATAACAAGCACACTAGGTTTTAGACGGGGGAAAGTATGCATGCTAGATTAAAAATATTGAAGAATATTGACAAAGGATAAAAATGTGTTGAGTCTCATAATTGTTAAACAACTACCAATCCAAGAAAATGGGTTGTTTAAAAGATAGAACAAAGAGCTAAAGCGAGAATGAATGTCATTAGAATGTCCTTTCTTTCTTATTCCACAAAGAAATTGTAAATAAGATTCTTGCAAAAATGATTGAAAATGCTATCAAAGATGGATGATACACAATGAAGCGAGTTCCTCAGAGCAGTAACAAATCACAAAACTCATTATATATAATCTCGATGCTTCTTTTTTTTCTCAACCAGTTAGGTTAATCAATAATGATTGGTCTAAAAATAGGAAAGATATGAGAATGGTTTAAAAGTTTACTCTTTTTGAGACATTAACAAAATTTTTCCCTTGATTAAACTACTGAGAAGGGCAAATAGTGAATATTAGGTTTTTTTATTGAAAGCAAGTCAGCAGGGTTCAACCTGGCTTAGAAAAATAGTTGCTACCTGACTTACTACTTATCTTCATTATGAAATCTTGAAAAAAAGAGTACCTTATACCACTTTCCTCAATATCTGTTCCATCATTGACTCGTTCTTAAACTGTTATACTTTCCTTAGCACAAAGTAATGCACAAAGCGATGCTAGAGGTATGGGACAATTCTTAATTCTATCAAACCTATCCACTCTTTTACTATGAAATAGAATGTTTTTTTTTTGAGTGAAACTCAAAAGAAAGAGATTTAGCTTGCTTCTATAAATATATAATGAAGTTCATGCTAGGGATTCTATGGTGAAAATATAGGAAAAGGACATTGAGGAAGCACGAAAGGGCAAGGAAAATAATGACCAGGTCAAGGATAGAGAGGCTCATTCCATGTTAACAGCTTGTCTTTTTTCTTTTTTGACTATCCAATCTAATGCACTTGTATTTGGGTCCTACAAACTCTATATGATTCAGTGGGTTCCATACTGTCTTATGCATTAGCGCCATATTTCTTTGCATCAAGTGATTAGGCGAGGAAAGGATTTGAACCTACAGTCTTCAAGTCATGAGCCTGATGAGTTGACCAATTACTCTACCCTGCTTGTTGCTATAGGCTGGCAGCCTTCTTAAAGACCCAAAGAAGTAAGGTGTGGTAACTTTAGAGGTAACAAAACTGACCACAACTGTGTAATGACTCTCTTTCATTTTTTTGTTGAAAAGTTTGATTTGTTTAGTACTAGATAGCTTCACACCACGTGGTGCTTGCGCTTCTTTCTTATTGATGTTTTGATCAAAAACCTCATACGAGAACTTGTATAGAGGAGGATTTCACACTAGCACTAGTTATTCCATACCAACTTAGTTGCTTGACACTCCTATTGACATAATAACCTGTACACCATAAGTTGACCCAACCCAATCCTCTCGTATTAAAGTTGGCTCCACTTAGTTCTCCCTTTCACACCAACGGTAGATAGGAACCGAACTGTCTCACGACGTTCTAAACCCAACTCACGTACCACTTTCATCGGCGAACAACCGAACCCTTGGGACCTTCTTCAACCCCAGGATGTGATGAGTCGACATCGAGGTGCCAAACGACTCCATCATTAATAGCTCTTAGGAGTCATCATCCTTTTATCCCTATCATACTGTTGATCCATTGAGCTAGAGCCCTTCCAAAATGGACTCTAACTCACAATGGCTGACTTTCATCCTTGTTCGACCAGTCTGTGTCAGAATCAGGCAGGCTTATACCATTATGCTCACGAGCAGAATCAATGCAAGTGCCTACCTTTGCACACCTTTGTTACTATTTAGGGCATATTCACCAGATAAAATACCCACCTCATACTATCCCAACCTCCCCTCTCCCCCCTCCCCCCCCTAAAATAATAAGTTTGGAAGTTAGGCATCATTAGATAAAAGGGTTATCTTTTAAGGATTAGTTGTTATGTGTCACCACCCCCCATCTATCCTACACATTCAGTCAAGGTGGTCACTACAAAGCTATAGTCAAGGTTCATGGTGTCTTAACTTTTAGCCATTTGTACTCCGCATCTTCATGGAGATTTTAATTTCACCAGGTCCATATTAGAGATAGAAGGGCAGTCTTTACCCCATTAGTGCAGGTCGCTGCTTATGCAATAAGGAATTTCACTACCTTAAGATTGTTAAAGTTACTACCGTTGTTTACCAGGGCTTCCATTCAAAGCTTATCACACTTCTCCTTCTAACCTTCTAGCATCAGATAAGTGTCAGACTCTATACATCATGTTATTACATAGTAGAGTCCTGTATTTTTATGAAATAGTCTCTACCCCCATATATGTGCCACTTTCTTGATAAAAAAATAGGTGAGCACCCGTTCTCTCAAAGTTATGGTGTAATTTTGTCGAGTTCCATCAACATTATTTTCTCGATGCTCCCAAGTATACTCTACTTTTTCACCGATGTCAATTTGTGGTACGACCAATTCACCGAGAGGATCACCCTACCAAATAAATGTTTTTTTCCTGGAAGTTTCCACCATATTGATTATTATAATAGCCATGAATAACTATCATGATCCTGTCTACTATGTCAGGGAAGTATACTTTGCTCTCTTGTAACCCCTACTTTAATCAAATGCTCTGCTCTTGAAGATGAAAAAGGTGAATACTGAAATGAAAAAGGTGACAACTTTTAATGAACTTATATAGTGAAAGATGATTGTGGCACAACATAACTTTGGTTCACACATGAAACTGCTTCGAAAGGATAGGTGCATGGACCTGAAGCCTAGCATGTTTGCTCACAGAGCAAAGTGTTCACCCACCTTAGAGCCTTTGCCTTTAGAGAATAAAATTAGTGTCCTTCAAAAACTACAGGTATCAAAGAGACTCCGTTTGGCAAGTCTGAAAGATTATCACCTTTGCAAGAGTAAATAACATAGGGAGACTAGGACAAGTCCCTTTGAATTAGTTAAGGCTTTGATGACTCAAGGCACAGAGCATTAGAGAAGGGAGAGCGAGGGGAAGAGGGAGAAGCCCTTGGCCCTATCATCCAATTCGCTCCAACAGATAGTTATGGTTCAGTAGTCAAAGCAACTTCATCACTTTCATGCACCCATCAAATGCTAACCCCTTTGAGGTTTCCTTATTATTCGATTCACTCTACGTAGATTGATTGAATGTAAAAAGCCTTCTTCTACAAGGCAATCATGTTTTTTACAAGATTTCTCATTACTCATGTCAACATTCTCACTTATGATATCTCAAGGTGTTGTCACCAAAAACATACTGCATTTGATTGGGAAGGATCAAACTACGGGAACAAATGAACAGGGCTATCACCTTATTTGGCAAGATCTTTCAACCTTTTTAGAAAACCAGTTAAATGTGTGCCCCACCCTATTAGTACTATGCAGACTATGCTTGCACCCCAAAATTTTGGATGACTTTATAGAAGTCATCTAGCCATGCTACAGAAACTTGACTATCCCCCACTAGCTTCTTGCTATTTTTTCAATCATCAAATCCATAACAAATCGAATGAAACTACATCTCTCTCAATATGTGCCTTATTTTACCCTTTTTCGCTGCTACTAAAAGTTTCTATTTTTATTTTCCTTCCTTTAGCTATTTAGATGTTTAAGTTTGCTAGTTTTGAAAAGTCCAAAGAGTGCAGACTAGCCACGAAGCTTAGATATGGTTTCTGGATTAGAGATCCATGGATAATAGATTCTCTCTCTCCCCATGGCCTTTTCCCTCTAATGCATTCTTCCTTCTCAATGCCAGTGTATCCATCTAATGCATAATTTCTGATAGCTTGAATGCAGTATACTGAACACCTACCCAATCTTGATTTGATTTAGACAATTCTGAAAGAAATGACTGACTTGAATGCGAAAGAAGTAGTAAGCTACTTCAACTTGCCTATTCATAGGCACATTTATTCAAGATTTACCCTATAATCTTGGCTACCATTAGACTCAATGATATTTCCTAGAGAAAAAAAATCTAATCTTATGTTATACAAAGATAGAAAAAGAATGATTCTAGACAAGAAAGAGAAAACAAAACAATAGGACAACCAAGCCAGTGATGAGCTTTTATTTTGACCTTGTTTGCTATAAGGAAATCCCCCCTCTTTTGGAGGAGGCCTATCGATATGCCATTTGATGAGCCTAGCAAGCATCATATCTTGGCTACTCATACTAGATAGCCATGATCAGGGATATGGATATTAGGGACAAGCTCAAGTGGGACAAAGATATACTCATTGGTAGTGACATTTGTCATGGCTTCTTCATACATTTCCCCATCCTTCCACATTTTGCTCCAGATAGTCTGACTTTGTCAAGATCCAGCTGAGTGGGTTACTTTAATGTAGATAAAGGGATTACCATCCTCTTAAAAGAAGTGTGGCCCACTTAACTATGTGATGTGTGATATTCTTCAGCTAGTAGTTGATCCCATTGAGCAAACAAGACAATCTATATTATTGAGTCATGCTACGGTCGTACACATTGGAATGGTAATTAAACCTTCGTGCTAATTTTTAGCCTACCACCTAGATATGTAGCATGGACCATATACATTCTTGGCAAGAAGACATTGCATGCCATTAGAGTTTATGAAAGCATTTCTTCCTCATTGTTTGATTATAAGAATATTCTTTCCTCATGGGTGTTGGGAAAGAAAGAGTTTTGGTATTTTAGGCCCAATAGTTATTGGATTGACCTAGATAAGATAATAGTTACTTTATGGGAGTTACATGCAACATCAGGGATTCCAATTTTTCCAACCGATATGAGGAGTGTATTTGATAAGAATCTCTTTTGAATATAGCCTTCAGTATATAGACATCAATGAGGACATATGGTCTTACAATTAGTTTACCCAGAGTAACATATCCATTATCATTCAAGAAGCTATAGATTTTCAATTGAAATCATGAGTCATAATGCCTGTAGATGCTTAGATTAGAAATATAGATGAACTTTCTATCAAGGCCAAAGGTATCACCAAGTGATCCATTCTACTTGGGGTTACAACTTGGAGATTATTTATCATAAGAGACTACTGATCCACCCTTTCTAGTTGGACAGTCCTCCCCAACCGCACCAGGTACAAATAAGGGCTTCTTCTTGGCGAGTTTCTTGATTACTTGGTAATGTATTTTTGTGCTTCCTGTAAAAGGGGAATCGATTCATTCTATTGCAACTCAAGCTTCCAAGTTTATGATTTTGATGATAATAAATAATATTTATTATCATTTTATTTCTTCTAGTATTTCTAGTGTATATTTATTTATGTGTTGACTATTATTTTAGGTACACCATGCAGCATTCTTTGAGGATTTATGGCTCAAGATTGTGCAGAATAGGTTATGTTAAATGACTCTTTAATTTTTATTTATTTTTTTTAATTTCATGAGTCAAGTCCTATAATGATGTATGTTAGCTTGGTGACCATGCATATAATCAAGGGGAGAAAAATAATTTTAAATATTTAAAATTTTCCATATATCATATTGTACGATATGGATCATAGTGAATGATATATATCATATTGTATGATCTAGTGTTATAAAAACTAATTAAAATATTTTATTTTCTCTAGGAAAAATATTTTTTAAATATAACTAATCATACAATACGATCACCACATCGTATTGATGATATATTATAATTAGATAGCTTGTCATCCATATATCAGGAAAAATTTTAAATTTTGAAAAGTTGTTCTAATCATGCTGTATGAACCTGATTATGCTATACAATGTTTAAAATATTACCTAATTTAATCCTATGAGTTATCAATCAAATATGTTTAATATTGATTTTTTGATCGTGCTGTACAAACTGGATTGTATTGTATGATCAATAGAGACAATTTTGGTCATCCCAAGTTTTATCCCAGATGAACTGCATTTTGATTGAACTATTCATATAGTACTAACTGGTGATTGTATAGTATTAATAGGTCAAATTCAACAAATTATGATGGCCAATCCTGAGATCATACTGGATGATCTTTGATGGAAAATTTGAATTTTTAGAGTTTTTTGAAGCCCTTCATTTATGCTTTCTTGTAAGACTTTATAAGAGTCTTTGGCAGCCATTGTGACTTTGTTCTTCTAGTAAAAATTGAAGAGAGAACTTAAAAGAGAGAGAGGAATATGTGGAGTTTAAGGGGGGAAAAGATCTTTGGAGGGGGTTTCAACGGAGTGTGGTGGGGATTTCACTCGATTGCTCTGGTGAGTTTACAACTTATTGCCATCAGATTCAAGATTCATCTTTAGAAAAAAAAATTTGGAAGAAGAAGATATCTTTAACGTCAAAGGACCCAGCTTCTCCGCCCCACCAAGGAAGGTGGAAATTATCTTGTAAGGGGTTCTGCACCTAGAATTGGGGGCTAAAGGTGAGTCGCCAAAGGTTTACTATAATACTCAGAGTGTGCTTCCGAGGAGTAGACGTAGGTCCTTTTTTTTTTTTTTGAAAATTGCAGCAGTAAATGCATTAAAAGGGAAAGAAATCAAAGTACTAACTAAAGCAAGTGTTCACAATCCTTCTTTAAAAGAAAGCCTAGAGAAGAAAGAATGTTTGCAAAAGAGTAGCGATCAAAACAAAAGTTGTTATCTAAAGCAAAAGTAGCACACATGTCAGCTACTCTATTACAATTTCTATGTATATGGTTGAAGATTACCTTTTTGAAATCGGCCAAGAATAGAAGATTCTCCTCTATCCGATTGTAGCTTTGCCACTTTACCTTATTCAAAGAATTTTGAATGAATCTGATAACGTTGAGGTTATCACCTTCAATTATGAGTCCTTTGCATTCAATCATCCACGATTGTAAGTATTTTCTAGATTGACATCACAGCATCTAGCTCGAGGTTAGCAATGTCCCAATGCATTCAATTTTCACCAAAAGCCATCAATAATCTGCCTTTATCATCTCTAAAATAGCCACCAATTCCAGCATTATATGATGGTCGGAGCAGCATCAACATTGATCTTAATCCATCCCAGCGGTGGAGGGTGCCAAACAGTTTGAAAATCCTTAGGGAGATTAGCACCCCAGCTAGCAATGAGAGGATTAGAAGATAAGAAAGCTGTGGACATCACATTTGCAGCAGTTACTGAAATCGTATTTGATGTTTTTCCATGAGCCACTTCATTTTTGTTTTTCCAATTTAGATATACAGCATTGCAATATAGAATAACTATATTAGGTGCAAACATAGAAAGACATTTCAACTCACTTAGATAGTCATCCAGGGAATCAAAAATAGGAACAAAAAAACCCCAATCTTGGATTTTCCTCAACACATCCTGCAGATGTTTACACTTAACAGTAATGTGTGACAGATTTTCAATTTCTCCATAACCTCTAGAACGATGGTCATCATTTGTGAGTTTCCTAAATTTCAAGAACTCATTTGTTGCGATTTCACATCTACTCAGCCTCCACTAAAATAATTCAACCCGTGCTGTAAGTTGCAGTTTTTTTAGCTAGGTAGCAAATCCCGAATCCACCTCACCCTTTTGACTGCTGCTGTGAACTTCATAAGCATGAGCTGTAATAGAATTGTCCAATAAAGAGCAAATCTCATCCAAGAAATCTTCAGGTTCTTCACTATCAATCTTAATCTATAAAATGATAGTAATCAAATTCTCATTGAAGTAACAAAGCAATTCTTCTACCTTCTAGGACCCATTAGAATCAATAAAATGACAGAGCTTTATACCTTCCAAACCCGAGCAGTCAGCAGTAATTGGCCATTCGTTGAAACTCTTATCTAATAGCCACATATCATTAAGAACATCAATTTTCCTTCCATTAGTCACTCTCCACCTCAATAGAGGTTTCAAGTATCTAGCACCTTCATTTAACACTTTCCAAGCAATTGATGTGCTACTCTTGCATTTATTTTTCTATAAGTTGTCCCATACTTGGCTGTAATTACACGGGTCAGCAAAGAACCATGATTTTGAATTATCCTCCAAGTCAGTCTAGCTTTAATAGGCCATGCTCTATCAATAGTCGAATGGAAGCTCATCCCCCCATTATTTTTTTATTTGCAAAGAGTACTCCAAGCTACATAGTGCATCACTTTCTTACCATTTCTCTTGTTCAAAATGAAATTTCTGCAGCATTTATCTACTTCTTGAAGTACTTTCTTAGGCACCAAATTATGAGTCAAAACAAAGTTTGGAAGAGTTAATAAAGATATTTTTGCAAGTACAAACTTTCCATCCAAGGAAAGACATTTACCTCCCCAAGTGTTTAGCTTTTGCAGAATTTTATCAATGAGGAACTAAAAATCAGATCTTACCGGTCTCCTAAGCAATAACTAGACTCCTAAATACTGCAGCTCTTTAACCGTTTTAAAATTTAGAATCTTCTTTACTCGAACAATCTCATCTCTGTTCATGTTTGTACTGAACAGAATTTGTGATTTGGCATTATTTACTTTCAAACGGGTCCATGAACAGAAATTTAACACAATGTTTCTTTATTTGGTGGCGAAATTTTTAGAAGCTTGGGAGAAGATCAACACATCATCAGCATACAACAGATGGTTGATCTTTTGAGATCTTTGTGAGATTTGAATTCCCAAGTCTTGACCCTCTTGTGCCATAGCTAGAGAGAAAAGTTGAGAGAAAATAATAAAGAGAAATGTGGAGAGGGGGCAACCTTGATGTTATTAGTAGACGTTGGTCAAGGTTTGGCCAAACCTCTATAAATCAAGTGTTTTCTTTCCTTTATTATTTTTACACTTTTTTAACATTTATTTTTATTGCGATTAACTATGTGGTTGAAATTGATAATTTATCTTTTTATTGCGAATGTAACTCACTTCAACATTAAGTTTTAAAAAGAATTTTCTTTTCGTTAAAGAAGTTTTTAAATATAAATTCACCCTCCTTCTTGGCACATCTGGTACATTCATGTGGTATTGGAGCGGGGTCTCAAAAATAGTATCTTAAAAAACCAGGCAAAAAATGATCATGGCACATTTTGGAAATCATAACATTACAAAAGGCTATTCAATCACATGACCACCTGTATTTGATTTTTTTTAGAAAAACGCGTATGTCTACTTTCTTGCAATTAATTATTTTTTTGGTTAAAACCCACCAATGGGCCTACGCGTTAATATCAGAAAAAAGTTAATCAACCCTTAAAGGGACCTCTAGCTCATTACGGCTCCGAAGAACTATAATTAAAATAAAAAAGAAACATAAGAGCCGGAGTTCCCTACTAATCAAAATTACACAAAAATCTAGTAACATTCTATGATCCAAAGAGAAAAGGGAAAAAATAATCACTTTCAGCTTATCCCTACGAACAGAACAGGTACCCTGCACAAAATGATCGCGGAGCTCCAAAAACCTGAAAAACAGGCTTGTAAGGATACTAGAGCAAAAATTAAACAAGCTGCAAAAACTAAATACCGTAATAGAGAACAATAAATTGTATATGCTCCCAGGATTGCAAAAGTCCCACAAGGAAATATACTCATTAGTGAAATATCCAATCGGGTACCTGCTACCACAAAACCACACCCACCAGGGCAAAAAATTCTAGGCAATAAAGTTGGCCCCATAAATATTCGATCCCATCTAGGTAACCACCATGAAACACAGATAGACCAAATTAAAAAATTCAAAGAAATGCATGATGTTAGTATGCATAATTAAAATCAGAGTTGAAAGCAAAATGCTCCAACACCAAGAGAAGCAAACATAAACATAGACAGCAAAAAAAGTCTAGCATAAGTAAAAATGGGAAAAACTGCAATGCTTAGTCCACCCAATGAAGAACACTGCCTGTAGCCTGTCAACAACACAAAGAAATAAGCAAACCAGCAAAACCCACCAATGATGCAACACCCACACCACCAGCAAAGAGCCAAGCTCACAGAAACAACCAAAGCCGACCGGAAACCGAGAAGAGAAACATGAGCAGAAACCACCCTGAAACCCCCAACCGTCCAAAGACACCACGAAGAGCTGGAACAAACCAAGCAAATAGAACGTAGAAGGAAAACCCCACCCAGAAAATTAAAAACCATTAACATAAGGCACACTATTCTGATCCAAATTAATCAAGCCTTGTATATGGACAGTAAGATTCTTAAATAATAAATCAGTAATACCATTAAACTTACTACCAAGCTTAGCCAATGCCTGGGCAGAAGAATTAATCACAGGAGAAACATAAGTAAAAGAGAAGTTCATAGAATCTAGAATAAATTTAATATTTCTGCCGGTATAAAAGAGAGAATACCCACAGCTGCTGCCATCCAACTCCAGCAGCGCTTTAAGGTCCACATTAAAATTGCATTCCAGAACAATACTCTGGATATCAAGACCAGCACAAAGCTTAAGCCCATGAAAAACAGCCAGAAAGATTCGACCAAGCTTATCAGTTTCATTAGTTTTACCAGCAAACCCAAAAACATAAGCCCCATTGGAATTTCTAATTAAGCCACCGAGACACCAAATGTTCCCCTCCAAAACAGTATCGATATTCAGTTTAAAACAGTTAGCTTGAGGTCTGAGCCAATATAAAATTCTGTTCACCGGATTGATCTGAGAACCATCAAGCATAATGTCAAAACCCTCCATAGTAAAAAGCACCTTATCAAAGTTTTTATAGGAAATAAGATGAGCAGTAAACAGGGTTTTAACCTTCTCCTTAATTCTAAGAATAATATTGTGATGATCCATCAAATTACCATTAAACTGGGAGTCGTTTCTAGCCAACCAAATAAACCAAACTATAAGAAGAGGGATAACATTCCTAATATGACTCTTAACACAAACCATCCAATCCTCAAAAAGATTCTGGACAGAGTAGTGAGGACCCCAAAAATTAATGTGAAATAAATCCTCAAAATAAATTCCACACCTTAACAGCAATAGGAGAAGAAACAAAAACATGTTGTAAGTTTTCATCATTAGAGCAACAATGACATTTAGAAGTAATAAACAAACATCTTTTCCTAAGAAGCTCATCCGTGGAATAAACTTCTTAGGAATTCTCCAATTAAAAATAAAAACCGTGGTAGGAATGCTCTTATGCCACATCATTTTAAAAGGCTTGGAAGAATCCTTTTTATTTCTAAACACATGCCAAGCATCTTTAGTTCTAAAAAGACCATCTTTAGTAAATGTACAAAGTAAAACATCTTTAGCATTACGATTTTGAGAAATGTTAGTAATCAAATTAATAATAGAAACAAGAATAACAGAAGAAAGTTTATCCAAATCCCAACCAATGCCAGAAAACAAAAAGTTTACCTCACCTTACTCTTAGAATTCGTGTTAAGGAGAGCCTCAAGAGATTGACCATTAATCCAACAATCCTGCAAGAAGAAAACGTTACCCTCCCCAAGGCCCCAAGCTAAACAGGGCTTAACTTTCCACTTATTCTGACACATATGATGCCAAACCTTAGAATGTCCTTTAGAATAGAAACAATTAGAGGGCTGATGAACCCCACAATATTTAGTTCTCATAAAATTAGCCCACAAAGTAACATTAGCCCTTAAATTATACCACAATTTAAAAGAAAAGTAGAATCCATATCAGTCATCGACTTGCAACCAAGATCACCTTCCTGTAAAGTACCACAGCACTTGTCCCACGAAGACCAATGGTTTTAGAATAATTAGAAGAACCCCTCCAAAAAAATTTGTTGAGAATTCTATAAATCCTCAAACACGCCATCTTAGTAGGAAAAAGAACTTGAAAACTATACACAGGAATAGAGGCAAGAACACTTTTGATAAGAACAAGCCTACCACCATAACTCAAAAACTTGGAATCCCAAGTAGCCAAACGATTATGCACCATGGAAATTAAGCCATCAAAAAGAAAAGACTTCTTTCTACCTTTTAACAGAGGAATACCTAAGTACTTTAATGGCAAAATAGTTTAAGAAAAGCCCGTAAGGTTCTTAATATCCAAAATTCTATTATGAGGAACATTCTTAGAGATAACAAAACCCCTTTTAACTTTGTTAAAAATAAGACAAGTCACAGCTTCAAACTGATCAAAAAAGCCCAAAACTTTAGAAACCCTTTTTTTCGAAGCATTCATGAAAACAATGAAATCATCGGCAAAGCATAAATGAGAAATGTTGATACCACCCAAAGTTCTAAAATAAAGACTAGGAAATTTGCAGAACAAGTCAGAAATACCCCTAGATAAGTAATCCGCAGCTAAAATAAAGATAGCCGGGGAAATAGGATCCCCTTGTCTCAACCCATGAGAAGATTTAAAGAAACCATGACACTTGCCATTAAGGATAATAGAAAAGAAAGGGCTTCCAATGCACAAACTAATAAGAGAAATAAACTTATCATCAAAACCAAATAATCTCAACATGTTATAGATAAAGCCCCAGTTAATGTTATCAAACACCTTAGTAATGTCAAGTTTCAAAATCATGTTCCCTCCTCTAGTCTTAACATCCAAATCCTGACAAAACTCTTAAGCAAGCAGGATACTATAAACAATAGCACGACCTTTAACAAACCCCATTTGATTAGGAGAAATAAGTTTAGGAAGAAGTAAAAAAGTAGGTTCACCAAAATTTTAGAAATTAATTTGTAAAAAATATAACATAAACTAATGGGCCTAAAGTCATTCCAAGAGTTAACCTCATTACTTTTAGGAATCAAAGCAATAGAAGTTGAAGAGAAAAACTTAGGAATAGGAGAACCATTAAAAAAATCCATAACAGCAGAATAAACATCCTCCAAAATAATATGCCACGAATGCTGAAAAAACTTGACAGTGTAGCCATCAGGGCCAGCAACAGAATCCGCATTCATATCAAATAACGTACTCTTTAACTCATCAAAAAGAGGGCACAAAGAAAGACTCCTATTCTCCTCTTGAGTCACAATCTTAGGAATAAAAGAATGATCATCAATAGGAAGAGGACAAAAGTCTTTATTAAGATGATTTTGAAAAAAATTAACCCCAAGACTAGTAATCACATCACTATTCTCGATAAATGAACCATCCACACGAGCAATTTTATGAATACCATTAATAGCACACTTTTTATTAACCAAAGCATGAAAATATCTAGTGTTATTGTCCCCTTCCACCAAGTGCTTGATAGCAGCCTTTTGTTTCCAAAAAATCTCTTCCTGACATTGAAGTTTGCTGAGATCTATTTTGGCCTCATTAAGGAAAGCAATATTAGATTCCGTGGGATCTCTTTGACGGAAATCCTCAAGGGCATTAATCTTCTCTTGCACCTCAATTATATTGGAAAAAATATTTTTGAAAATATTGTGGTTCCACCAGTTCAGCACCAGCTTTAACCTTTTTAACTTAGCCCAAAGCCTAACCATGCCAGAAATAAAGTTATCAGGAAAAATAGGGGCAGATCAATTAGTCTGAACCACATTAAGAAACAAAACATGAGTTAACCACATATTCTAAAATCTAAAATTAGAATTCAAACCCAACATATTAAACTTGACATTAATAAGCAAAGGGGAATGATCAGAAAGAGTACGACTCAGATGCACCACCTTAGAAGAATTAAAAACATTAATCCAAGCATTGTTAAAAAGAACTCTATCTAAATGTTTCCATAAATGACCCTAATGCCAAGTATATTTGTTACAAAAAACTTTCTTGCAATTAATTTGTTATCTAATGTGGCTTATAATTCAAACTAGCTATTTTGTACTACATGTATTATAGATGGAGTCGAAACTAATTTTTTTTTACTTAACGTAGTAGAATAGAACAAATCAATGCTCAACTAAATGCTAAATGCCTGAATTATTTTTATGTATGTTATATTGTAAAGTTTGCATTAAAATCTCTACATTTACTACTGATAAAGAAATTTGTGATAGATTATGCACTACATATGAAGGTACTAGTGCAGTTAAGAAATCTAAGTTGAATATTCTAATTCACGATTATGAACTTTTCTGTATTAAACTTTATGAGATGTCTTAGACATGTATACTAGGGTTACTTAGATTGTTATGTTATTGTATGCTTTAGGTAGAGAACTTTTGATCTTTTAAAAGGTTAATAAAATTTTACTTTCTCTACTAGATAAATTTAATGCCAAAGTCATGGCTATATGTGAATTAAAATATTTGAATGCTTATTCCATAGAAAATCTAATAGGCTCACGCATTTCCTACAAGCAAAGTGTGAGTCAAAGACTTTTGGATGTAGGTGATGAGAAGACTATAACGCTAAAAGCCAAAGACATGGATGTTTGTTGCTTTGTAGATAATGAGAGTATGAAGATAGTATTCATAACAAGAAAATTTGAAAGTCTATTGAAGCACAAGCATATGAATTAACAAAAGTGGAGCAAAGGCACAAAAAATTTAAACGTTAAGTTTTCTTCTGATGTTATTTTCTTCTTGTGTAGGAAACATGGACATCTGAAATTTGAATACCCTGACTTAAAAACTCTTCATGGAAGGGAAAAGTGTAAAAATAAACTAATTATAATATGAAGAAAAGATAAAAAAAGTTAAAAATCTCCTAGGCAAACCTACTTTCGTAATCATCAAAACAGGAGCATATTGATGAGCTATAAGTATTTTAAGGTTTATTTATGTGTTTTGTTTATATGTTTTGATTGTTTATTTATCTATTTTCTATGTTTATTTTTTATTATATTTTAAGCATAATTTCATATTTTTTTCTTTATTATGTTGTTATACTATTCTAAATGTATTTAAATTTTATATGCTATTTTATCTCTTCTTTTTGATAATGTAATAGGGGGAGAATGTATTGTGGTTGGTTGTATTTTTGTTTAATTTTTTAAATTTTATGTTATTTAGCTTTAAAAATTTATGTCTTAAAAAAATGTTTTCCCCTATATTTTAATGTAATTACTTTAGTGAGGGAGAGCTTAGGAGAAAATATTTTTAGCTTGCAAATTCAAACAATATTATTTTCTATCATAAAAAAGGGCGAGATTGTTGCAACTCATCCTTCCAAGTTTATGATTTTGATGATAATAAATACTATTGAATTTATAGGACATTTGTTTGTGGGTTGACTAATTTTTTAGGAACACCTTGCACCATTCTTTGTAGATTTTGGTCTCAAGATTGGGTAGAATAGGTTATTAAATGAGTCTGTAATTTTTATTAATTTATTTTTTAATTTCTAGAGTCAAGTCTTATAATGATGTATATTAGCTTCGTGATCGTGTACACACATAAGGGGAGCCAAAATGATTTTATATCTTTTAAATTTTATTTTCATCGTACTATCTGATATTGATCATACTATGCAATCTGGTGTTATAGAAATTAATTAAAATATTTTATTTTTTTTAGGAGAAATATTTTTAAAATATAACTCATCCTACAGTACAATCACCATATTGTATTAAATGATCTTTTATAATTATATAGCCCATCGTCCATTAAATTATGCAAAAATTTGAATTATATTAACCATACTGTATGAACCAGATCATACTGTACGATGTTTAAAATGTTGCCAAATTTATTCCTGTGAATAGTCAATCAAATCTGCTTAAATTTTATTTTTTATTCAAACCATACAAATTGGATCTTCCTATCCGATCAACATTGAAGTTTTTTGTCATCCCATGTTTCATCCTTGACAAACTGCTTTTTGATTGAACTGTTAGTACAATATTAGATGGTGATCATACAGTACTAACAAGTCAAATTCTACACATCATACTGGATGATACTAAAATCATACTATATGACCTTTGCTATCTGAATTGATTATTAAGGATTTTTTTAAGCCCACTATTTAAGTTTTCTCATAATACTTTATAAGAGTCTTTGCCAGCTACTTTTTCTTTGTTATTCTGGAGAATTCTTGAAGAGAGAACTTGAAAGGGAGAGAAGAAAGTGTGGAGTTTGAGATGGAGAAGATCCTTTGATGTGGTTTCAAGCAGTGTGGAGGAGATTTCACACAGTTCCCCTGATGGGTTTGCACCATATTACCATCAGATTCAAGATTCGTCTTGAGGGAATTTTTGGAAAGAAGAAGATTCTGTTTGGTGTCAAAAGACCTGGCTCCTCCACGATAATAGGGAAGGTGGGAGTGATTTTGAAAAACCGGTTCTTTTCCTAGCTAAGGGGGCTAAAGGAGAGTCACTAAAGGTTTAGTACAATACTCGGAGGGTGCCTCCGTGGAGTGGACTTAGGTTAAAGTTTGACCGAACCACTATAAATCTGGTGTGTTCTTTCCTTTATTATTTTTGCATTTTATTTTCATTTTCATTTTTATTTCTATTAACTGCATGAGTGAAATTAATAATTTGTCTTTTTATTGTGAATGAAATTTGTTTTGGCATCAAGTTATATAAAGATTTTTCTTTTCATTAAAGAAGTTTTTAAATATCCAATTCACACCCTTTCTTGGCGCATTTAGTACTTTCACATTCTAGTGTACTATTAGCTACTAGATAGATTTCCCATGGTGAGCACCTATCCTTAGCCCCTAATTGTGCTTGCCAAGATTTATAGAGACTTGGATATTATCTTAGATTTGAGTTCTTTGGAGTTATGAGTTTTGACTCCACCTTAGCAGTCTTTATATGCATGGATTCATCTACAAATTCACGGAGCATTCTCATCTTTGGAATGTCTCTTATATTTTTTAGAGTGAGGGTATCCTTTAGTGATTTAGTTGGCACAGGCTTTCTTGACTTTTTAGTGTGAGCATGTATGATTGCTTTTCATTACTCCTCATCCTTTCATAAGTAGATTTTCTCATATTTATCAGCTAGAGGTGGTTAGTCTTACCCATGACATGAGGGAGGTAGAGATCAGGCTTGACACATGAGGGAGATATTTATTGCTCCATTTCCTTGGGGTCAATAATCACATTTATCCAGGTTGGCTATTTTATCATCTTTGAAGCTCCATCATTTTAAAGGGTAATTACGCAATCGAGCTGCTATACAGTTTATATTTTCTCAGGCAACTCCTTACGATGGGAGACCATTCATACATGGGATAATTGATACATGAAAGATAGAGAAAGTGCCACTTGAGACCTGATTATATGTAGCTTCCCATATGTGGGTGTATTTATTGAGACTCAGGACTAGCTATAGATTTTGCCTTGTAGCGCCATACAATCACAATGGGGTTAGTTATAATTATTTAACTTGGGTATGACTATTTTTTATAGCAATGATGGAGATCACTAAGGATCGGTCAGAGACTTCTTCATAGCTCCCTACTACTAATGTTAGAGGTACCATTGTACATTCTCTTTTTATTTTTTTTCTTATGAATTGAGATATTTTCTTAAATTTTTATTCATTCTTTCATAGGTAAAAAAAGTGCAGATATGATCGGGGCAGAGGGTTCTATAACTCCTTCTAGAATGAGACTTATAAATATATAGTCATCACCAAAACCTGTAGAGATGCATCGAAGGCCATCTAGAGCATCAGTAGACTGGTAAATGAGTCTAACTGGTTAGTAGCTATTGACTCCTGATGTGGTTTCGCCCTGATCTTCAATTTATATAGGGCCCCTAGTACTTGAAGATTTTTTAGTAGGTCCTTCTGATGTTCTTATGATAGATGTTATTACTTTAGCTATTGAGACACTAGCTTTGGATATATCCATTCCCTTAGGTTCCTTTCATGTTCCTGGCAAGACTTCAGGATATAGTGGAGCTTTTAATGTTCATGTTCACACCCTGATGGCCCATTCCATTACAATGATATCTGGCCCTGATTCTTTCAGCGATCACTCTCATTGATGAGTCCCACTCAGGTATTATTCATGATTTTTCTTTTCAATATTTTAATATTTTAGAATGATATCTTGAGTACTTTTTGCAGTGTGAAGAGATACTACCTACCAGTTCGAGATTCACTATAGGCATTCATCAATCACACATCCATGAGATTGACATATTTTTTATTCTACTTTTATTTATTTAGCTTATTAAATGATTGGACCCAGGCTCACCTAAGTCACTTGGCAGTTTACTTCAAACGCCAATGCGAAATTGGATTTTATGGCTCTCCTTGGTTTGGAGGAGGAGGAGCTCCAATTTTGAGAGGCGCTATGTCATCAATCTGAGTTTCTTGTTCAACAGTTAAACTCTTTTAGTATAATCATAGCTAAAGCTTCACTTCTAGAATGACAGGAGCAAGTTAGACATCACAGGGAGGCAACTTACTTTTCCCATAATGAGCTAGATAGTAATACTGATGCTTTTAACAATGTGAGAGATCTACGATCACTACAGTAAATATAAAAGGCTTCACCTCTAGGGTAAAGACACTTTGGAAGAAGATTATAGTGTTGATGCCTTATAGAGCAAGTAATAAGATAGCACAAGATGCACGGTCTGGGGTGATCAATACGGAGCAATGATGCTATCAGAATCTCCATCTTTATCAGGCCTTATAGATGGTGGAGACTGTGTTTACTCAAGCCGTAGAAGACATATAGACTGTAGATGTTGAGAAGTAATCCTTCACCCTTGTTGTAGGTCAGCAATTTATAGGATCGTCTTCCTTGATGTACTCTTTCTTTTCTTTTTTTTTCAAGCTTTGTCAAAGTTTACAATTTTTCTTTCTTCTATAAATGGTGGTTTGAATGAATGTGTGCACCTAACTCTAAAATGCAACTATTAATTACATTTTTCTTGACCTGATTGTGAGGATTGATTAAGTAAATAGAAAATGAGTCAAATATTTTATACATAATGAACTCTTAGATACCCAATAGATTGGGGTTTAGATGTTCTTATCTCCTGGCATTACGCATTGATAGATTTTGATGAATACCACTTTTCTTAATGATGACATTCCCTTTCTTTAGTCTCGGACTTTATGCAAATATTGGGATAACTTCTTCAATCCTATGCTTTCTATATTATCAGACTTTCTGAAAAAGAATTTCATTTAGTCTTCACTTTATGTTTTCCTTTAAAATTTCTCTTAATCAATTTTGTTTTGAAGCAATTAAGAAGATTTCTTTAAATGCTGAAACTCAACTAGTTGGTTAAACTTAAAATTTGGTTGCTATTATCAATTGACCAGGGGGGATCTCTTGCTTTGTTATTTCTCTTTCTTATCCCAAAGCTTTTCAAAGTGTTGTGATTCACCCTTAGACAAGGAATGTGTATTTTTCTAAGTTATGAACACAATGAGAATACTAGTCAAAATGGTGTTCTATTAATTCATTCAGGAGTCATCGTTTGACATCAAATAAGGAACTTGAAGATAAAGAACCACATGAAAACCTCTGAGGTTTACTACTAGGAGAAACCTTAACCTGCAATAGTGTCGAAAGACAGTGGGGTTAGAGTTAAGGTGAAGCTGCATTGGTATTTCTCTGGAGAAGACAACTTATTTCTTTGGAAAAGAAGAAGCCGCATCTTCATAGATCCCCACTTCGTGAACCAAGAATGGTTGCAGATATCCCTTATATTGACATAGTACTCAACACCATCATGTTAGTACTTAATGCATTGGTGATGGGCTGGAGGATGTTACAATTTTATGTTATGGAGCCAAGATCTACCCAGAAGGTCATTGAATGAAGTTTCTGAGTCAATCATTTTGCTTCAGTATTGAAATCCCCAACTCTCAAGAGAAGAGTGATTAAACCTAAAGACCTCTCGCCCTTGTATTGAAATCCATGTAACATTATTTTATCTGAGTTGAGCTTGCGTATATCAATGTCCATGTAATCAAGGGTTGTACATTATGTTGACTGATGCACCCGGATCAATAAGAACTCTAGACAATTTGAAATGAGCCTCATTTACAGAAATTTTAATGTAAAATGGACTATTGTGGTCAGCTATTCTTAGAAAAAGATAGTTATCGTTGAATGTTCTTTTAGTAATGTCATTTCATCTTCTGACATGGTACCTACTAAATTAGCTAGGCAGATCTCGGGATCTAATAGTGCTTGAATTTGTGACACTCTTCTCTCATTTCTTGAGATAAAAAGAGAGCGTCGTAAATGTTGAGCTTAGCTGGCAGCTTCCATGGATGAGCTAAAACATTAGAATTTACTTTTGATTGATTCTAATTATCGATTAGCTATCGTGTAAAGGAACATTCTGTAGAGGTGTAGTTTGTTCATTTGAGCCAGTGAATTTCCCATTTTGGGCAGTAGGAGCTTGCCACTATGAAGGTTGACTTCCATGACGCCTTGTGAATCTTAAAAAACTTTTTTTTTTATCCAAGCTTCTACAGACATCATTTTATGGTTGATGATTCATTTGACCACTACTGGGACTACGTTGTAAAGCCTAAAGGAGTTGAACTCCATTGAACGTGCATTGTAAAAGGAGGACGTCCAGTCCCTCCCTTTCTATTTGCATAGGAGAATGAACTTTTCCTACTGATTTGATAAAGATAGAAGTCAGAACCACAACTTCTTTATGTTTGGTCATATATCAAATCACATAGAGTTACCCCTTATTAGAGAATTATTCTCTATGTGCTTAGTGCCTACATATTAGATATTGACTTTTAAGAAAGATATTCTTTTTTTAAAGTAGCATAATGAGTATTCCACCTTCAAAACTCAATCAAAGTGGAAGGGTCGGGCAACTGCAAGAAGGTGAAGAAAATCTAGAACAAGAATAATCTGATTTCATTCATACCAGGTGAGCATAAAGGAATGGTTCACTCTCCAGCTTCGAAAGAGAGTAAATAATTTCAATCTCGCCCTTTCTGACTAAATTAGTAAATAGGACCCTGCAACTACGAGAAGGTGAATAAGATCTAGAACAGGACTAATCTGATTTCATTCGTACAAGGTAAGCATGAAGGAATGGTTCACTCTCCAGCTTTGAAAGAGAGTAAATGATTTCTATCTCACCCTTTTTGACTAAACTAGTAAATAGGCTCATCAAATAGGTACTATATTGATATGAAGAAGATCTTGGCTTACACATTGCCTATTTCATAGTATAGAGATGAGCTAACTCAATTGGACCTAATTAAGCTTTGAAAACTATTCCTATTGTTTGTCATTTTTAGCTCGGTGGCTAAATAAGAGAGGGCTTCAAAGGTAAAAGAAGATCATTCACTCGATTTTTTTTTCAAACAAGAGGGAAATAAGAGAAAGGTAGCTAATTAAAAGAGGCAATTCGTTGAAGATAGTATAGAAATCCCCTTCCCCAAAAAGATAAAAAAAAAGAGTTCCTGTTGTTTTCCTTTTCGCTTTACTATTACACAACACTAAAAGGAGTCTTCCTAACATTAAGGAGAAAAGGAAAAAGTCAGGAAAAATGAGCTTGGTTAGCCCTTTTCTTCTCTTTGATAGAAAGAATTGGTGATGTTGTTTGGTCTCTAGCGCCTTTTAACTACGATGCAAGCACATTTTTTGATGCATTGCTACACACATTTGTTTCTACAACTTGAGAAGAAGGTGTTCACATTTCTCTTGTAGTAGAGCCTACCTGGGGAAAAGAATTTCTTGTGGGTCTCTCTAACTCTACTTAATAATATATCAAAGAAAATAAGATTTTTTTCCATTTTAGTAGATAAAATAGTAGCATATGACATTTTTTCCATTCCTGCTCGACTTCTTTCCTAAACTAAAATGGATCAATAGAATATCAGACATGCATCATTACAATGCCTCATGTTCAGGTTCTAAATGCAAGTAATGTTGCAAATCTATTTTTCATGACTTGTGTTTTGATGATTGACAAACACTACTTCTCTTGGACTACTTGCTGCTTCTAACCTTTCAGGAATCGAAGATCGGACGATCAAGAAGAAGCCAAGTTCAGGATTGTGTAGCTTTAGGGTTGAGTCAGTCTGTATTTTTATTTTTCACCTTTTGAGTCTACTTGTAATGGTCAAAGAGACTGATGCTAAGTAACCCTATACACACACACCTGAGAGACTTGTAATTTCTATTTTTGCCCACATCGGCCAGGCCGATATTTATATCATCCTGGACGATCAGCTTAAAACAGAAAGTTTAATTAAGATTCTTAATTAAGGCAGCCGACATTAACATATCAGCCTGGACGATACGTGTATCGGCCAGGACGATAAGCTCAAAATAGAAAGAAGTAGCCGCCATAGACAATTAAGGTATACTGTATTTTTAAATTATCAGCCAGGACGATCCACGTATCGGCCTGGATGAAATTACCAAATTATGCCTTAATTTATTAGGAAATCAAGGGAGTAATTAAGGATGATTGATATGATCATATCATCCTGGACGATCGCAGGATCGGCCGGGACGATCTATTCAAAATCCTTAAGTTACTTCAGGACGATAAATATCAGCCAGATCAAAAATAGGGCGATGCTCAGGACGATTTGCCTCTGATTTGAACTGATCGGCCTGGACGATTGTGAGATCGGCCAGGACGATCAAGCCAAATTTCAATCGTCCAGCACCCAAAACAGGGTGATGCCCAGGCCGATCTTCTGTGATTTGTACTGATCGGCCAGGCCGATGTCCATATCAGCCTGGACGATATTGTCGGCAACTTGCAATTAATGAGCTCCTTTGAAGCTCTTCTATTTAAAGAGCTCTTTTTCAACATTTTTAAATGACCTTTGGCTACTGCCTTGACCTGAGAAGACCTTGAGGAGAGAAAGAGAGAGAGGGAGAGAGAGAGGATCTTGTGAGGGGGAGCTTGTGAGGGGATTCACAAGGGTTGCTTCAAGGATCACTCTGCTTGTCTTTCGTCTGAAGTTTCTCATCCGTGGAAGGGTCGGTAGAGGTAAGGAGTTTGCTTCTGGTTGTGGTTCTCTGCCAGCTTCAGGAGGAAGCAAAAGGAGGTAGGTTCTCTGCCTTGCCGGGGTGGCAAAAAAAAGTTTCTTGTGAGGGCTTCTCCGCTTAGCCGTGGCGGCTAAAGGAGAGTCACGTTTTGTAGTGCAATACTTTAAGGGTGCCTCCAAGGAGTGGACGTAGGTCGAGTCGACCGAACCACTATAAATCTCTGTGTTCTTTTTCTTGCTTTCGCACTTTTTAAATTCCGCATTTTATTTCTGTGGTGTGATTTGGTTTATGCAATTTTCTTTTTTTGTGAAAAGAGTTTTTTTTTAAAATACCAATTCACCCCCCCCCCTCTTGGTTAGCTTGGGACTAAGTTCATAGGGCTTAACATCCCGAATGAACTTTCAAGTGGTATCAAAGCGGGATTCGAAAATTAATGTTTGAAAACTTTTTGAATTTGATCCATGGCTAACATTGGGAATCGTAACACTACGGAAGGGTATTCCATTACTCGACCTCCCCTGTTCGATAACCTACCTTTTGACTTTTGGAAAACTCGCATGTCAACGTTTTTACAATCTACTGATTATCGCATGTGGATGCTTATTGAAGAAGGTTATTCTCCACCTTCTTGTGAAATTAATGGTGTTAAAACTGAAGTTGCTTTTACTGAATGGACTTTTGGTGAACGAGATTTAACTCAATTAAATGCGAAGTGTTTGAACTGTTTTTTTTTGTGCTTTAAAATCTGAGGATTACATGCGTGTTTCAACTTGCAAAACTGGTAAAGAGATTTGGGATAAATTATGCATCACCTATGAAGGTACTAATGAAGTCAAGAAATCCCGTTTGAACTTTCTCTTGCATGACTACGAACTTTTTCGTACGAAACCTCATGAATCGATTTCTGACATGTACACTAGGTTTACTCAGATAGTTACTTCATTGCATGCACTAGGAAAGGAACTTTCGAATTATGAAAAAGTTAACAAGATTTTGAGATGCTTGCCTTCGTCTTATGATGCAAAAATCACTGCAATCACTGAATCTAAAGATTTGAACACCTATTCCATTGATAACTTACTTGGCTCACTCATTGCTTACGAGCAAGGGGTGAATCAAAGAAATCTTGATGCAGGTGAGAAGAAAAAGGAGAAAACAATCGCACTGAAGGCACACAAATCGGATTCTGAATCTTTCGGATCTGAAAGCGATGAAATTGCCTTCATCACAAGGCAATTCAAAAGCTTTCTAAGGAAGAAACAAAATCATCATCAAAGTTGGAGGAAAGGTAAGGATCATAAACATGTTAAAGGATCTTCTGATTTTGTTTGTTTTGAATGCAGGAAACCTGGACATGTGAGAGCCGATTGCCCTACACTTCAAGATCATTCGAGCAAAGAAAATGAAAAAGGTGAGGAGAAAGCTAAGTCTAGGAAGGACAAGAGGAAAATCCAAAGGGGTTTTTGGGCAGAATCTGGTACTGACTCCTCTGAGACTGAACCAGAGGAAGAGACTACAAACTTGTGTTTCATGGGAGAAGATCAAAGTGATGAAGAGGTATGTAAACCAACCTATGATGAATATTTTGAAATTTGTGAAAAAATCCATGCATCATACAAAAAACTTAAGAAGACTCATGCTAGCCTAAAATTAGAACATTTAAATCCACAAAAAGAGCATGAAGTTTTACTCAAAGATCATGCAACGATTGATTCAAATCACATGGCTCTTCTTGATGAATTTGATGTGTTGAACGAAAAGCATTTGGAATTATTTGATGAACATAATGCATTAAAAGCTTCACACACCTCACTTAAGGTTGATCTTAAGAAATCTAAAGAGATTGAGAAAAATTTGAGAATTGAGATTGATGCATTAAAAAGAACAAATTTGAGGATTCAAAATGATTTGGAAACATGTAAGAAAGCTAGGATGACACCAACTACTAATCAAAAGCCAGAACCTAGGAAGAGGCATTTTTACCCAAACCATTTAAGAAAATCTTTTCTGGAGTTCAATGTTTTTCTTGTGGCATGCTAGGACACATCTCACACACTTGCACCATACACCGTAATACACATTGGGTGTGGAGACCTAAGATGCATAATTTATAACACACCATTCCTGCATTACATTCTACTTTTCCTAAGAAGGATTCCAAACCTGTTTGGGTTCCTAAATCTGACTGTTGTTGAGTTTTGCAGGAGTGCTCTCACCAAAGACCTCGTGGGAGCATAGGATAACTGGACATAAGGAGGCTTGCAGCTCAAAATTGCTTAAACTCGCTGCTTTATCACATGCTTGAAATTTTTTAGTTTTTGTGTTTCTTTTTATTTTTGTGCTAGTTTTTGCGCTTACTTGGTGGTAGTCTAGTTTGCGTTGTTTTCATTCTTTTTGTTTGTGTTTATGTGTTCTGTTTTCGCGTTGCTCTTTAAATTTGGTCTTTCATATGATGAATCTTTTCAAGCCTTTAGATTTTGGAGTTTTAGAGATAGTATTTAGCTTTTTCTAAATTGGTTAAAGGGAGTAAACTGTTAATGTTTTCTCTCATTCTGACTTTGTTTAGTGGTATGATTTTCTTCTCTAAATAAAAGTCTAAAATCAATTTAACCAATGGCTTTTCATTTAAGATCTTTTTGTTATCTTGCTACATTAATTTATCTTATGCATAATAGCCAAAGTTCTTAGATATCATTCAAGCTTTTGAAATCTTGCCATTGCATTTATCACATGATTTTGATTTTGTGTTGTGGATTATTCTTCCCTATGTTAGAGAGATAGCTCATATTCTCTAATATTTGGAGGACATACTCACAACTAAGTCTTTTTTTAAGGGTATATTAAAGAGATTTTAGCTTGTAAAGAGTTAAAAAGGAAAGAGGCCAATGAAGTCAAACTGAAAAGAAAGCCATATACACAAAAGTGTATCAAAGAATCAAAAGATGCTCAAAAGAGCCAATCAAAATAACAAGAGGCATAAAATGAGCCCACTAAATGCAAGCTATCCTCTCTTTGGTAAAACTCTTAAAACTTAGAAAACTCATTGATTATGTGATGTTTTCAAAGACTTGATTTCAATTTCCATGATTGAGAAAAATTACTTTGGGTTATTAATTATGAGATATTTTCTTTGTAAACAAGTCTTGAATGGATCTTATTATCCTATATAGTTATTCTGAGTTGGATTTTTGTTTTTCAAAAGAATTTTTGTACCCTAAAGGATGTCTGATCTAGGGTTAACAGAATCGGATGTTCTACCTTCTTCTGATTGGAATTTGTTAAACTCCTTGATCTCCTGAAACTCTTTAAAAATATTTGAGATTTTATCATATGAAATGCTTTGCTAAAACAAAAAAAATTAGAAAATTAAAATCCAAAAATATTCGTTGTTTGATTTTCGTTGTATTTTTTGTTTTACTGTGTTTTGACTGCTTTTTTTAATTTTGTTTTATTGTTTAGGGTCCTGATCATCACCATCTTTTCCTTGTTTTCAATTCCTAGTCACATCATCCTGGCCGATAGGAAAAATTCTCTTCAAAATCCATCTGCTGACCTTTTCTGTGCTTGCTGTAACTCATCGTCCTGGACGATCCTATATCATCCTAGACGATTTGATCGAACTCATGGTGATAGTCCTGGCCGATAGAATATTTCGTCTGGACGATGCAATTTATGTTCATTATCCTGGTCGATACACTGGATCGTCCTGGACGATCCACGTGTCAGTACGTTTTGATCTTTAAATTCGGCCCCAGACGATCCATTATTGGACAATTGTCCTGGCAGATCCACGGTTCGTCCTGGACGATACACGTGGCAAGAATTTGAAACATTTTAACTTCGGCCGGTATGATCAATTATTGTGCATCGTCCTGGACGATACACCTAATCGGCCCAGATGATCTGCTTTTTTCAACGGTCGTCCGAAATGACTCTTCGGGATGATCGCCTGTGTCTAATCGGCCTGGCAGATATCTGATCGGCCCAGACAATCGGACCACTTTTTGACCAATCGGCCTGTACGAAATTTTTGAACCATATCGGCCTGGACAATTCTGCGATCGTCTAGGACGATATGGCCATTTCTTTAAATACAGGCCAATTCCAGCCATGCTTTCTCACCCTCCACCTTTCTTCCTTGTGTGTTTTCTTGCTAGCTCTCTCCTATGGCTGGTGGGAAACATGTTCGCCAGGCATCTGGAAGTTCTTCGAGGGCGACTCTAGACCCTCGATTCAGGGAGGCAGAAGATCAGGCTGCCTATCGTCGCTACAAGGAGTGTGGCATCACCATCTCCTGGACAATTAATCCTGCACATCTCTCATATCCGGTAATGGACCTTTTTGCCCACACCTCTCTTTGTTTCATACTCACTCTCGCCGTCCCTTTCTCTTCCGAACTCCTCCTTGAATTTTATGCAAGCTTGCGCATTAACCGCACCTTCACAGCCCTGACCTCCTATGTCAATCGACGCCCTGTCGAAATCACATATCAGGATTGTGTTGATCTTTTACAGCTATCCACCACAGGGGATAAGCTGCACCTAATCGCCTCTGATCCTGATTTTGACTTGTCCACGGCGAATCACTTCCTTCGCCAGACCAATGCACCTTTCCACGTTGGGGAGACTAGCTCTTTAGTTAAAGATGCTTGGACAATCGAACATGTCCTTCGCACCTCCATAATTCCAAAAGCTAGGGACCGAATCCACATCACCCCACTACTTTCCCTCACTACTTTCTACATTATGGCCCAGAGAGAATTCAATGCCACTGATCTACTTTTTCGTTACATCGATCACCTAACCATAATTCGTGATCCAGGCCATAAGAGAAAGCCCAATCTAGCCTTAGGACATATCATTGCCTATGTCCTTGAAACTAAATACAATCTTCAATATCCTACTCGTCCTGACCTTCACCCCCCTTTCTACTCAAACAATTCCTTCACTGCCCTTCATAGTACTCGTCTCCACCCAGAAGATGGGGAAGGTTGGGGGGCTAGAGAGGAGGAGGCTCCCGCTCCCGCTCCCGTTCTTGATCCTATTCCTCTCCACCAGCACTCACCAGTTGATCAGTTGATAGAGAGGTTTGATAATTGGGAGACTCGTTTTGACACCTATATTGCTGCACAGGAGCAGCAACACTCTGAGGATATTGCCCGCTACGAGCAGCACCGCGCTGGGAATTTAGCCTGATCTGATAGTTTTCTTACTCAGCAGCATGACCAGGACATCGCCTGGTTCAATGCTCAGTTCACCACACTTGCCAGCTACTTTCAGCAGCCATCTCCACCACCTCCATCAGATGATCTGGATCCCTCACTCTTTTAGTCTATACTTTCTGTTGTTTGTTTCATATTTTTGTTGTTGTTTTGTTTGCTTTATTAGTCTTTGTTTGTTGTGATGTGTTTTCGTTTGAACCCTCTTTTTGTGATGACAAAAGGGGGAGTAGGATGTGGTGGGAAAAAGTTGTTGGGTTTGGGTTTGTAACTTTGAATTTCTAATGAACCTGTTTTTTTATATTCTTACTTGTGTTTGCCATCATCAAAAAGGGGGAGATTGTTGCAAATCTATTTTTCATGACTTGTATTTTGATGATTGACAAACACTACTTCTCTTGGACTATTTGCTGCTTCTAACCTTTCAGGAATCGAAGATCGGACGATCAAGAAGAAGCCAAGTTCAGGATTGCGTAGGTTTAGGGTTGAGTCAGTCTGTATTTTTATTTTTCACCTTTTGAGTCTACTTGTAATGGTCAAAGAGACTGATGCTAAGTAACCCTACACACACACACCTGAGAGACTTAGAATTTCTGTTTTACCCACATCGGCCAGGCCGATATTTATATCGTCCTAGACGATCAGCTTAAAACAGAAAGTCTAATCAGGATTCTTAATTAAGGCAACCGACATTAACATATCGGCCTGGACGATACGTGTATCGGCTAGGATGATAAGCTCAAAATAGAAAGAAGTATCCGCCATACACAATTAAGGTATACTGTATTTTTAAATTATCGGCCAGGATGATCCACGTATCGGCCTGGACGAAATTACCAAATTATGCCTTAATTGATCAGGAAATCAAGGGAGTAATTAAGGATGATTGATACGATCATATCGTCCTGGACAATCGCAGGATCGGCCGGGATGATCTATTCAAAATCCTTAAGTTACTTCAAGACGATAAATATCGGCCAGCTCAAAATCAGGGCGATGCTCAGGACGATTTGCCTCTGATTTAAACTGATCAGCCTGGACGATCGTGAGATCGGCCTGGATGATCAAGCAAAATTTCAATCGTCTAGCACCCAAAATAGGGCGATGCCTAGGCCGATCTTCTGTGATTTGTACTGATGGCCAGGCCGATGTCCATATTGGCCTGGACGATATTGTCGGCAACTTGCAATTAATGAGCTCCTTTGAAGCTCTTCTATTTAAAGAGCTCTTGTTCAATGTTTTTAAATGACCTTTGGCTGCTGCCTTGACCTGAGAAGACCTTGAGGAGAGAAAGAGAGAGAGGGAGAGAGAGAGGATCTTGTGAGGGGGAGCTTGTGAGGGGATTCACAAGGGTTTCTTCAAGGATCGCTCTGCTTGTCTTTCGTCTGGAGTTTCTCGTCCGTGGAAGGGTCGGTAGAGGTAAGGAGTTTGCTTCTGGTTGTGGTTCTCTGCCAGCTTTAGGAGAAAGCAAAAGGAGGTAGGTTCTCTGCCTTGTCGGGGTGGCAAAAAGGAGGTTCTTGTGAGGGCTTCTCCGCCTAGCCGTGGGGGCTAAAGGAGAGTCACGTTTTGTAGTGCAATACTTGGAGGGTGCCTCCAAGGAGTGGACGTAGGTCGAGTCGACCGAACCACTATAAATCTCTGTGTTCTTTTTTTTGCTTCCGCACTTTTTAAATTCTGCATTTTATTTCTGTGGTGTGATTTGGTTTATGCATTTTTCTTTCTTTGTGAAAAGAGTTTTTTTTTAAAATACCAATTCACCCCCCCCCCCCCCCCTCTTGGTTAGCTTGGGACTAAGTTCATAGGGCTTAACATCCCGAACGAACTTTCAAGTAACATAATATTCTAAGCATAGGAAAGGACTTGGCATGGTAGATCCGCTCATCCTAGCTTCGAATCCTAGCTTGAGTTTCCATGGGAACCTTAACACTGTGGGTGTTTTTTGGGAAGGTCATCAAGGAAGTGAAAGAGCTCAATTCGTAGAAGCTCAAACAAGGTGGAGAGGAACTACGTGTAGATATTTTATAAGAACTAGACTTGTCTATCATAGTATTAGATGAGTTAGAACCTTTCACGTTCTTAGACTAAAATATTTGAACTAGTCTCCCTTACTTCAATTGGACTGTCAGAATGAGTAGGTGAAGAGCTGAGTGTAAAGGTATGGTGTGAGTCCCCTATCTTGTTGGACAGTAGGTTCCACTATGAATGAAAGGAGAAGCCAGATAGACTTTCACCTCTAATGGGGGCTTGGTTCAACTTGAGAGGAAGGAGGATTTATTTAAGTTGTATCTATTGGAAATTTTTAAACCCCCCTGTTACACATCTTTTAAGCCGATTGATGGCATTTCAAAAGAGGCTATTAGGGAGAAGGCCTCCCATTCTATCATTGATTCTTTCTAACAGTCCAGAGGTTAGTCTTTTCGAGTAACAGCTTTATGGTCCGAGTCAAGAAAACAAGAAGAAGGGATTCATTCCATGTAACTCATAGTCAGAGAATCGGATCAAGAACTCTAACATAGTGAGCAGAGAGTATGGAACCCTCTTATTTAGATTACTTTCCTAGGAAAACAAGCTCTGACAAGCAAGCTAGCCTTAGTTAAATATGCCTGCCATGCTACTGCCACTTGACTTGTGGAGGATGTCCATCATGTTCAAAGGCTAATTCTTATTATCTTAGCATATTCTACCTCCACCTTTATCAATGATATTGGACCATCTACCTTTTTCCCAGCCGGTAGAATTACATCAAGAACAAAGATGGAATAAAGGAAGTAACCCTACGATTGGAAAGCTAGCCAAGAGGGAAAGCCAGAGGGCCAAATTTTGCCGGGGAAGAGAAGATTAAGTAAACCAGCTTGGAACACGCTCAATTATTAAAGTGATTGAATAACAGTATGAATGCAAAGCTGCTTTTCTTTGTCTTTGGTCCTGATCTTCTTTCAAGAGTTTGCTTAACCAATAAAAATATTGCTGCTACACCCCTTTGACCTACTGCTAAACTTACTACTATAAAGGACACACCCTTCACTTTATTTTAGAACTAGTCACTCTTCACTCTTATGGATATTTAGTTAGTTCATCACCTCACTATAAAACTAAGGTTCTTCTGATTCTACTCTATGTCAAGGTCAAGCCTGTTTGGCGATTGGATAGAAGAGTAAGGAAAGGATGAGTGAAATACTAGAAAGAAAATCAGATTTTTTTGAAAGAAAAAAGAGAGAACAACAACAACAACAACAACATCAAGCCTTTATCCCACTACGTGGGGTCGGCTACATGAATCCTTTTTCTCCATTGTGTCCTATTAAAAGTCAAATTCTCGTTTAAATCTAATAAAGAAAGGTCATTCCTAATATTTTCTAACCAAGTCTTTTTATGTCTACCCCTACCTTTCTTAACATAAGTCAAATCTAATACCTCTACTCTCCTAATCGGGTCATCGAAAGGCCGTCGTTTTATGTGACCAAACCATCTAAGGTGACTCTCTCTAATCTTATCTTCTACTGGATCTACTCCAACCTTTTCACGTATATGCTCATTTTGTAACCTATCTCTAAGGGTAAAGCCACTCATCCACCTGAGAATGAAAAAAAAGAGAGAAAGAGATATTTTCTTTGTTTATTAGAATGAAAAGGAAAAGAGTTAGAATTGAATGCTCCTTTTTAGCTATAAATCTAGATCTTGAATCACTTTCTTTTGATTGAAGGGCTCCCCCTACTGAACTAATTTCTCTTTTCCTACTTGAATGTTAGAACATTTAGAAATCACCAAGAAATTAAGCAAATGAGTGAAACTGATCATTTTTCTGGCTGAGAGTGAGAAACAATTCCCGGACTTGAACTACAAATGTTATTCCTTTTAATAGAAAGAAGATAAGGGATGAACTTCTCCCTTTTTTTCTTTTTCATAAAGGCTTAGTCGGTTGGCATTTAGCTACTCTCCAGGCCAGCCCAATTTAAATTGGACAACTTGGATGTATTTCTTGGAGGATGGAAACCGGCTACATTTCATGTTGGAGTTGAAGCATATGAAATTCTAACTCAAATGAAAATATTGTAATGAAGATAAGATGGTGAGAAGTGAGGTTAGGATAAGTGCTTTCTCAGATCAAAGTAGATCAAAGTCAGTGACATGGGCCTTCAATTTTTTTTATTTCTGCGGAAGAGTGAAATAGAAAGAGACTGATCATTTGCCTACTGTGCCCAGTTTAGGGTCAAATGAATGCGAAGTTCTGTCAGCTAGAAGTCTTTTCATCAACATAGGCTAGGTATGGTGGTAGTTTTGCAGGACTTTCTCTGATGTCGCTTCCTCATTTGACATTACAGTGGAGTGTTAGATTTGGGGAACATATCATATGTGAATCTTGTTCACTACGTGCCTATTCTTTTTTTTTTTTGTCTAAAATTGAAAGAAACATAAACAATATACCCCCTTTTCCATTTCGAAAAAGAAATAAGGATTGAACCGAAAAGAAGTCAAAATGTTCTAATAGAGAATAAGGTGAATACTATTTTTAAAGTTATTCAATCTACCATCCAGACTCCCTTAGCGATCTCGTGTTTCTCATATACTGCATTATGAATCAAAACACTACGTGCCTCTGAAGTTTTTGAATTTTTTTTTCTAAAGTATCATGTTCTTATTTTTGTCATTTTATTTTTTCTTATTCTATAGGGATGTGATCTTTCTTCCTATCAACCCCACCACGTAAAGGGGAAGACTCTTTCTGGAAGAATTTTGAATAAGTAAAAAAAAACTTTTGGGTAGTGAATATTCAATAAAGAAGAAGAAAAGAAAGGCTCTCTTAAAGAAAGACCTAATCCCCCTAACAAAATGAAAAGCGAGAAGATAATATACAGTAGGAATCTAGCCTAGATCAGTTGCAATGATGTCAAAAATATTAAATTCTTTTTCTAAAGACTTTCACTTTCCTTAATTGAAATCAAGTAGGAATCTGAAAAGCAATAGAGTAAATGAAAGAAATAAGGTGCGCAACATTGAAGTGTATAAGTTCAAATCAAGTGCTAGGTGAGTTTTCTTTTGAATTATAAATGTAGTTACATTCAAGCTAGTGTTTTAGTTTTCTATTATTTTTAAGCCTTTTCATCTGGTGCAACTTTTTTTTGTAGGAGTAAAGACACCCCATTCTAGTGCATCTTCCTTAGATAGATTAGAAAGCAATTCCATTTTGAAGAGGAGGATCGTAATAAGGGTCATAGCATAGTCTAAGACTAAAAAAGGATACATATAAGCATGTTAGCATGTTAGCTCACTAGTACTTTCATTCCCTTCCTATCATTTCAGTCGAGCCGCTATCTCACCTATTCTAGTTTTCACTTTTCTTTATTTATAAGAAAGACCATTATTACAGAATACAAAACATTCCTTTTAGGGTAAGTAAGAAAGCACTATTCTAAGCTAGTAGGGTATGTTGTTTTGATCCATTGGTCCCTACATTTTGAGTTCCTAAGTGTTTTTTTTTATAGTGAGTCAGATGTTAAATAGAAAGTTTCTCAAAAGTCAATTATCAAGTAGAAGTATTGAAAATGAGCAAGCATATGGTGCTAGGATGGCCAAAGTATAGCAAAGAAAGGTTGGTTGATTTTCCAATATTATAGTCTTAACGAAGATAAGATAACTCTCTTTAAAAGATACTCCTACTACTACTACATATGGGATGGCCTCCTTCGGAGTTAATAAGCTAGTATTATCCTCCTCTGTAAGCTTGTTCAACTACAAAACTTCCCAAGTTGGCTCAAACTTGCCGCCTTTACGGTGATGTTCCACAATTGGACATCGAAGAACAATAACAAGGTCACCAGCTTAAAAAGTTTTAGGCTGGACAAACTTGTCATGCACTTTGGACATTTTAGCACGGTAAAGCTCAGATTTTTATTAAGACTAAAGTATTACATCTTCAAGATTATAAAACTCTTTTTGCCTTAGCTGGGAACTCTCATCATTAACGAACTCGTAACTGAGGGCAACGTGCAATTAAGGAAGCTCTATCTATAGAGGCAAGACTGCTTCAACTCCAAACACTAATGAGTAAGAAGTAGCTTTGGCAAGTGTCTTATAGGTTGTACGGTATACCAATGAATCTTCTAATAATTTAGTGTGCCACTTTGTTATAATCTTTTTGAGAAGCTTGGCTAGCGTTTTGTTGAAAGACTCAACTAAGCCATTAGATATTTGATTATAGATTGAAGAGTATCACCAATAAATCTTGTGTAGATCGATAAACTTATATATCTTTAAGCTTTTAAATTTTGGGCCATTATCTAAAAGTTTTGGTGTGGTACATCAAATCTGTAGGCAATATTTTTAGCAAAGAAATGATTAACTTCCTAAGAGGTTACTTCTTTGAATAGCTTCAGCCAATTTTTAAAAGTAGTCTGTCACTTCTAAGATGAAGCGATACACAACTAATGATGACGGATAGATAGGCCTAATTATATTTGTACCCCAACATTCAAATAACCAGGATGCGATGGTCAGATGTAACATATTTAGGGGTTGGTTTATAGTGTTGCCATGGATTTGGCATTCATGACACATATTGGCATGATCAATGCAATCATTCATAATTATTCACCTATAATAACCCACTATCTTGATTTTGATGGACATCTTAGGGCCAGATTGATGAGCACAACAAAGCCCTTCATGAAACTCTATCATAACATTTATAACTTCATCAATTCCTAAACATTATAGCCACATTTGCTCGAATGATCTATGGTCAAGGGTGTTTTTGACAAAAGCATAGCTAAAATTGTCTTCCCAAGTTGAGCGGCTAATGATTTGTTAGTTGGTAGTTTTACTTGTTTCATGTAATTAATTAATTATTGTCTCCAATAATTAGACTCCTCTATAATGAAAACATTTTTCCTTGTGGCAAATCTTTCCATTTCTATTTTTCTTGAATAGTCTCCCCTTGCTAATTTAGGGGAGCTATTTGTAAAGGGGTGTAAGGAACAACCACAATTTTATCCTGTTTGATTTTACTTGGTGACCGCTCTTCAAGTGGGGATCAAAAACTTGTCGATTGTAAGACTCGACGAGTATGGGCAAAACTCATCAGATTTTCATCTGTCATAACTGCCACATCCTTGGCTAGCTTAGCTAAACAATCAGCTTTATTATTCTCAACTCAGAAGATTTGCTTTTGCATGATATTTGGAATCAATTTCATTTGCTCAAGAACTCACTCGTTATAATGTGCTAACTCAATCTTGTTAATCCTTTAAATATATAATACTTAATTAATTACAAGCTGAGAATCTCCAAAGATATGCAAATTTTAAATACCGATGACAATTGCTTCTTCGAGACATGCTACCAAAGCTTTTTATTCAAACTCATTGTTAGTTTTTTTTTAATGAAATGCAATTTGCATTAAAATAAGAATAAAGAAAACCTTAGAACAAGCTACTCAAGAGAAACCTAAAGAATCACATTCCTCCTTCAAGCATAACAAGAATGAAGGAGGAATTTCCTCAAAGCTAATATCCTCCCAAATAAAAGAATTTTTCAAAGCCAAATTAGCACAAACATCCGCTAATTTGTTACAATCTCTTTTAGAAAAGGAAAACAAGACTTGGTCGAAATCATGAAGGAAAGCCAAATTCTCGTCAATGCACTTACTAACCTTCCATGTTCTCATAGCCGATTGAAGATTTTTTATAATATTGAAGTTATCCCTTTCAATGATAATTCCTTGAGCTTTAATCATCCACTCCTGAATGATATTATTCAAGTAGAGAACTGCCATAAATTCAATTTGTGCAATGTCCCAATGAATAAGATTAGCTCCAAAAGCTATCAGAAATCTTCCTTTGTCGTCTCTTGCCACACCTCCAAAACTCATTATTAGTTCACAGTTCCGTTAAGCTAAATAAAAGCCTGGTTATGCCTCCGTTAAGTGTTAAAGATAATACCAGTACAAGCTTGAGCCCTTGGGAGGTTTTGGGTTTTGGGAGGCTTTATTGATGATGCCCCATAAAAATAAAGCTCCCAAATTTGTAGTTTTGCATTCCTTAAAATGAGTCAAATTTGCTCATCAGATAGGGCATCATTTAGCAAAGATTCTCACAAAATAGGATGCGCTGCAAGAAAGTCTGCTAAGACTTATCCTTTCTCAACTTTTTGAGGAAAATATGTGATATCAATATGTAATAATAGGACTGCCCATCTGGCTAGATGACCGATCAATGTTGGCCTTATCATCAAAAACTTAAATAGATCTATGTTTTAGATAAGGGTGATCTTACGAGAAAGCTTGTAATGAAGAAGTTTTTGAATAGCAAAAATGAGCGCCAAATATTGCTTCATAATTGGATAATATTGTATTTCTACCTCAACTAATCTTTGGCTTATATAATAAAGAGCATTCTCCTTTTCCTTCTTTATTGTGTTGTGTTAATAATGCTCTGATGGACTCTTATAATGCTAAATTATATAAAATAAATAATGAGAGGCTTCCCTGAGATTGGTGCTGTAAAGAAAGGCGGCCTTAATAGATACTTCTTAATACTATCAAAGGCCTCTTAGCAATCTACATCCCATTTGAATTGTGTATTATTTTTCATAAATTTTACAAATGTTTGGTATCTTCGAAACAAATTTTAGAGGAACCTCTGAAGAAATGTAAGTTGTCCTTTTAAAGAGCGAAGCTGATAAAGATTCTTAGACGGAGGCATATCTACAATTACTTTTTGGAGTTGATCTCTATTCCTCTGTGACACACTATGTAGCCAAGGAACATTCTAGAAGATATCCCAAAAGCACATTTAAAGGGATTCATCTTAAGATCATATTTTATAATTCTCTCAAACACAATCCTCATATCTTGAAGGTGAACTTTACGATCCATGCTTTTTACAATAAGGTCATCAAAATAACACTCTACCTTCTAATTAATCAACACATAAAAAATGTGAGTCATAGCCCTTTTATATATATCCCCATCATTCATAAGGCCAAAAGGCATTATAATGTAGAAATATATGACAATTGGTGTCCTGATTGATGTGTGTTTCTTATCTTGATCATATTGTAACTAGATGATCTATCCATAAATAAGAACATGTTGTAATTAGAAGTACTGTCCACAAATAATTCTAATAATGGGAGTGGAAATTCTTCTTTTTGATACAATTTTTTGAGATCCCATAAGTCAATACAAATAAAAATTTGATCATTTTTCTTCTTTACAGAACTATGTTGGCGATCTAATTAGAATATTTTTCTTATCTAATAAAGCTCGCTTCAGTAATCTTCTTAATTTCTATGATCACCTATTCTTAAATATAAAATCTCATTCATCTAGGGACTTATTTCATAGGTATTGTATATGGTTTCATAGCTATTCTATGAATTGCCACTTTAGGGGATAAGCTTGGCATCTCATCATACATCTAGGCAAAGCAGCCCCTAAATTCACATAGTAATGCTTTTCACTATTCATTAAAAATATTAGTTTGTCATTTGTTAATTTTAATGAGCATACCTTTCTTGTGCATCATTCTTCAAATTCTACTAAAATAATTTTTTTCTATCCTTGTCAAGGAATTTCACCAATTAATCAAAATTTTCTCCTTTATATGCTTTAGATTTCCATATGAAACTTCTTGGTCCACGCTTCCCTGAATAAGGAGGTACATAAAAAGTTACTAATTCTTTCACGACCACACGAGGAGTAATTTCTTTAAACTGTTAATAAGGCACTAATGTTATTGCAAATGTAACCTTTGATGTTGATGCTAATATTGATGTTTCAGTCAGCTTCCTCAGAGAGATATATTGCACCTTACCTCTATAGGCAGCATCAAACTCATAATATGAGCCAAAATAGTCATCATATTTGACTATTTGAGTTAAAGGATTACATATATTCTTGGATTTGATAGGAATATCTTTCTCTTCTTCTGCATAACTACATAAATAGGGCCATTCAACTTTGATCGAGTGCTTACGATTTTGGGAATCAACTTCTTTTTCTCCCTTTCTTTCTTTTGTTTATATTATTTAGGTTATTTTAAAGTCTTCTAAGTTGATGCCTCAACTTTAGAGGATTGTGATAATGTTGGGTCTTCTCAAATAAAGTATTTAGCATCCTCATAGATCTTCACTTCATGTGCTGCAAAGGGTTGGATAATGCTTGATATTTAAAATTCTTTCCATTCTCTTAAATACTTCAAGCATTGGTGCATTGTAGAGGGAACTATGCCATACTCATGAATCCATAGCTGACCTAGAAGAACTCTGAATGAGGTATCTACATCAATCATATGGATTTTAGCTTTAGTATAAATCTCTCCAAATGTGAGTGGTAGGATAAAGGATCCTATTTTCTACTTTATCCTATTTTAAGCTTGCAAAAATGAGAAGAGCTTCAAATGAGCCCAAAAAGAAGAAAAACTGAAAAAATGCGCAATGATCGTCAAATTTTTTTTTAAAGATACACAAAGTGTAACAAAAAGAAAAAGATGCGCAAAGTGCGCCAATAAATTAACAAGAGGAATAAAATGAGCCCAAAAAAAAACAAGCTTCCTTCTCTTTCAAACTTTTAAATCATAGAAGAATTCATGTGTGACTTGATATTTTAAAGGGCTTGTGTTCGAAATTCATAATTATGAATAATTAATTTGATATATTATTGTATAAGATATATTTCTGGCACCAAGTTTCCAATGGATCTCTTTTTCTTATCCAGTTATTTTTTTGAGGAAGATCTTTGTTTTCAAAAGATGGTTTTCACTGTGAGAAGTTTGAGCTAGGGCAAACATGATCGGTTATTCTATTCTTTTTTTGATTTTGATGATGTTAACTCATTGATTCTTAAAACTTTTTTATTTCAATCACATGGACACTTTATCATATTCGTTCGTTGATAAAAAAAAGCATTGTTTTCATTTTTATCATCTTTTTTGTTATTTTATTTTTTATCTTTTTCTGTTATTTTTTTGTGATGTAGCTATTTCTTTTTGATAGTTTCTTTTTTTTTCTTTTTTTTCCTCCTCCTTTTTGTGATTTCATATTGGGGAGTAGCGGTAGTGTTTTATGTTATTTCATTTTTATTCTGCTTAATTTTTTTTATTTGTCATAATTAAAAAGGAGGAGATTGTTGCAAATTTGAATTCACGAATTATAATTTTGATGATAACAAACAATTATGATACTTCTATTTTTTTATGACTGCATTGCCTACTAAAGTTTTATAGATAAGAGTTTAGGATTTAAACTTTGGTATTCGGGTAGGAGTCGAACTAGAAATGGTGTAGGTGTTATTATAGATAAGAGTTTAAGGGACAATGTTATAAAAATTAATAGGATTGGACATAGAATTATAGCTTTAAAGATTGTTGTTGATGATAAGATTGTTAATATTATAAGTGCTTATGCTCCTCAAGTAGGTTTGGATATGAGTTCTAAATTAAATTTTTGGAATGACTTAGAAGAATTAATACAAAAGATACCTCTTGAAGAAAGAATTTTTATTGGAAGAGATTTAAATGGACATGTTGGTAGAGAGGCAGATGATTTTAAAAGCATCCATGGTGGCCATGGATTTGGAACGACGAATGAAGGTGGCAAGACCATATTGGATTTTTGTTTAGCTTATGATTTTTCAATTGCTAATACCTTATTTAAGAAAAGGAATGAGCATCTCATCACTTATAAAAATGGATATAGTACAACACAGATTGACTATTTTCTTATTAAAAAACTAAATTGTTTAGATTGCAAAGATTGTAAAGTTATTCCGAGTGAAAATTTATGTACCCAACATCGATTATTAGTTTTGGACTTTAAGATAAAGGGGCATAAAATAAAAAATAAAGTAAAACAATTTTCTAGGATTAGATGGGTGCATTTAAAGAATATTAACAAAATATTTTTGAAAATAATATTTTAGATCTTAAGATTTTGTCTGTGCATGAGGATGCTAATATTATGTGGGAAAAAGTGGCTAGTGATATTAAGAATATTGCAAAAGATGTCCTTGGAGTATCAAAGGGAAAAGCTCCTAATAGTAAAAGTAGTTGGTGGTGGAATCCAAATGTGCAAGAAAAGATTCGAAATAAGAAGCTTTGTTATAAAAATTTGTTTAATTTTAAAAATTATGATAATTGGGAACTATATAAAATGGCTCATAAGGATGCTAAGAAAGCAATATGCGATGAAAAGACATTAGCTTTTAGTGATTTATATAATAGATTAGATACTAAAGAGGGAGAAAGATATATGTTTAAGTTAGCCAAACAAAGAGATAGGAGTAGTAAGGATTTAGTTCAAGTGAAGTGTATTAAAGATGAAGATCAAAAAATACTTTTCTTGGAAGATGATATTCAACAAAGATGGATGAGATATTTTGCTAAACTTTTTAATTAAGATTGTGAAAATAAGATTGACTATAGTGACCTTAGCACCCTAAATGAAAATAAAGATTTATGTTTTTTTCGGCATATTAGTAAAACTGAAGTTAGAGAGGCATTAAAGAAAATGAAGGGTGGAAAAAGCTATTGGACCTGATGATATTCTAATAGAGGTGTGGAAATGCTTAGGAGATGAAGGAATTTCATGGCTTACTAAACTTTTTAATACTATTTTGAAAACTTAAAAGATGCCAGATGAGTGGAGAATGAGTGTGTTAATTCCTATTTTTAAGAATAAAGGTGATGCGCAAGATTGTGCGAATTATAGAGGTATTAAGTTAATGTGTCATACTTTAAAACTTTGGGAGCGAGTTATGGAGCATAGGTTGTGGCGTGATACTAATGTTTCTCAAAATCAATTTGGATTCTTGCTGGGTAGGTCGACTATGGAAGCCATACATTTATTAAGAGTTTTGATGGAGAAATATAGAGAAAATAAGGAGGATCTACATATGATATTTATTGATTTAGAAAAAGCATATGATAAAGTTCCAAGAGAAGTGCTATGGAGAGTTCTTGAAAAGAAAGGAGTCAATAATGCTTATATTCAAATCATTAAAGATATGTATGCAGGAGCTATTACTTGTGTTCAAACACAAGGTGGATTGACCAAGTATTTCCCTATTTCGGTTGGATTACATCAAGGATCAGCCTTAAGCCCATATCTTTTTGCTTTAGTCATGGATGTTCTCACTAGACATTTGCAAGAGGATGTACCTTGGTGTATGCTTTTTGATGATGATGTTCTTCTTGTTGATAAGACTAGAGAGGGAGTTGAAGGTAAACTAGAATTATGGAGGTCAACCTTAGAGTCTAAAGGTTTTTGCTTGAGTAGATCTAAAACAGAATATATGGAGTGTAATTTTAGTATTAATAGACCTAGTGAGGGGATTGTGACTTTGGGCGATCAAGTCATTAATAAGAGTTCACGTTTTAGATATCTTGGATCTATTGTTCAGAGTGATGGTGAAATAGATGGGGATATTATCAGCAGAATTCAAGTAGGATGGTTGAAGTGGAGGAATGCATCGGGCTTGTTATGTGATAGAAATGTACCCCTCAAACTTAAGGGAAAATTCTATAAGATGGTAGTGAGGCCTGCAATGCTTTATGGTGCCGAATGTTGGCCACTAAAAGAGAAGCATAATACTAAGTTAAGTGTGGCAGAGATGAGGATGCTCAGGTGCATGAGTGGCTTTACCCTTAGAGATAGGATACGAAATGAGCATATACGTGAAAAGGTTGGAGTAGCTCCAGTAGAAGATAAGATTAGAGAGAGTCGCCTTAGATGGTTTGGTCACATAAAACGGCGGCCTTCCGATGACCTGGTTAGGAGAGTAGAGGTATTAGATTTTACTTATGTTAAGAAAGATAGGGGTAGACCTAAAAAGACTTGGTTAGAAAATATTAGGAATGACCTTTCTTTATTAGATTTAAATGAGAATTTGATTTTTAATAGGACATAATGGAGAACAAGGATTCATGTAGCCGACCCCACGTAGTGGGATAAAGGCTTGATGTTGTTGTTGTTGTATTGCCTACTAAAGTTTTACATCGATAAGATCAAAATTACAAATCAAGCCATCTCAAGAATGGGTAGGTTAGGACTGAGTTATTCTGTAAGTATACATCAAGTATTTTTAACCTTTTCTTGAGTCAATTGTAACAATGTGGGTCCTGATGCTAAGTAACCTTGCTCACACACACTCAAGGAAAAATTCTATCTATTTTTAGAGTTTTCTATTTTCGATGAGATCGTTCAGCATGATACAACATTATCTTGGACGATCAGTTAGAAATAGAAACCCTAATTAAGTCATCCTAGTTAAGGTAGCCGTAATTAAGTAAATCTTCCTAAATGATATTAGCATCGTCCAGGATGATACGCACAAATAAGAAAGAATCAGCCACCATATCTTTTAAGGAATGTTTTATTTTTGGACATCATCCTCGACGATGTAGTGAAATTATGCCTAAATTAGTTTTATAATTAAGGAAAGTAATTAAGGTTTTTATTCTCGATCATATCATCCTGGATGATGCACTGCAATTATTCCTAAATCAGTTTGATAATTAAGGAAAGAAATTATTGTTTAATTAATCGATCATATCATCCTGGACGATCGCCAGATCATTTGGGATGATCAGTTAAACAAACCATAGTTTCTTCCTGGAGGACCATATTGATGTTCTAGACAAAGTTTATTATTTTGCACTACTCATCCAGTATGATCCCAAATCATCCTTGATGATCAGTTATTTTTCCATCATTTAGAAATGTAAACAGGGTGATGTTCTAGATGATATTTGACATTTTGAACTAATCATCTAGGATGATCGTGAAATCATCTTGGAAGATTGTGAAATCATTTTGGATGATCAGTTTAGTTTTTCCTCATCTAGACATCCTATCAAGGTAATGATCTGGATAATACTCAATGATTTTGAACTAATCATACAGGATGCCGCCCTATCATCCTGGACGATCAGAACAAATAAGTCCTTTAATCATCTAGACTCTCTTAGATCAACCTGGCTGATTGAGCTAAATTTGTACTGACCGTACAGCATAATTCGTCGATCATCTAGGAAGATCTTGGTCGGATTGTTGTAATTAAGAGAAAGTTTGAAGCTCTTTTTATAAGACCTATTGTTTACCCAAGATTGTATCTTTTGTTGTTATCCTGGCCTAAGAGAGCCAAGAGGAGAGGGAGAGGTATGGATAGAGAGAGAGAGGTTCTTGTGAGGGAGATTTTGTGAGGGGTTTCACAAAGGTTGCTCCAAGTAAGGTTCCAAGTCGCCTTCTCCCATCTTCTTCCCTTGTTCCTTGGTGGTTCAAGAGAGGTCTACTTCAATGATTGATCAAATTCTCTGTCTGCTTTAGGAGGAAGCAAAAGGTGTTGGGTTATCTTCTTGCTTCTGGTGTAAGTGAATGGAGTTGGCTTCTCTGCCTCACTAGAGTCGGTGGAAAGGAGGATTTTATAGGCTTCTCTGCCTTTCTATGGGAGTAAAAGGAGACTTACTAAGTTTAGTGAAATACCTGGAGGAGAGGCTCCAGGGAGTGGACGTAGGTCAAGTTGACCAACCCACTATAAAATTTTGTGTTATTTCTTTCTGCTTTATCGCATTTATTTTCTGCACTTTAATTTTTGTGGTGAATGTTGGTTTGGTTTATAATCATGATTTTATTTGAGAAATTTTTTAAAACACAAATTCACCCCCATCTTGGTTAGCCTCATGACTAGTTCATAAGGGCTTAACAACTCTAACGAAATCATATATACTACCTTAGTAGAAGAAAATAAATTTTTTGTATGGGTTCATATTCAAAATTATGAATTTCTTCCTAAACATCATAGGCAAATTCAAGAGGAAACTACATATGATATCGAATGGTCAAAATAATGTTCGTTCAAAAATTTGGCTATGATAATCTAGATGGGCTATCACTAATTTCATATTGAAGGCCATAATAATAAATGATATATCTTCCCAAGGGAATAAATTATCATTCCTTATTAATTATTTGAATATGATGATGGTGATTCTCATATATTTTTATTATTTTTCCAAAAAGAATTAATTAAATTACTATATTAATCTAGGGTCTTTAAATATCTTATGATGGCAAGCCATCATACTTAATTACATCATTCAATATTTGAGTTTCCTACAAATATTCTCAATTAGAATAATGGTCAAAACATTATTTAGAAATTTTAATACAGAAGGAGTGAGGTTGGAATTTGAACATGAACTAGAGAAAATTTGAATAGTTATTTTGGAGGCCAATGTAAGAGGAGGACGAGGCATTTTAGGATTCTAAAATAATTTAGAAATTCATCAATCTATCCAATGTGTTGTTGTTTACAAATCAGTTTAGAGAAAATTTTAATTCAAATTGTCATTTTATTAAAATGTTGGGATTATATTCCCAAAATTGGGGACTTATGATTTTAGGTCCACCCCAAATCAAAATACTTATTTTTGGCACTAGACCATAGTGGCCCAAACATAGCTATAGTGACATATAAATTTAAAGTTATCTCGAATGGAATTGTGGAGCCAGCTAACCACCTAACTTTTCAAAATCATGAGTTTGGTCTTTTTGAATTATCGGTAAGGTTGTTATTTAAGTTTTAAGGAATTGGGGCCCATGTCAAGATAGTTTTCTAAGTGGATCCTTTACTTATGTGGAATAATTATGCTTAAATATAAATAAAATTTTATTAATTTAATTTTTTTATACTACAATGCATGCTTATTGACCTTGCATGCATAAATGAAATGAGGCAGTTTGAAAAGTTAGCTTAGAATATTAGTTTTTTCCTAGAAATTATACAACATCCCCTAGATAGTTCTTCGCCTGAATATCCCAGGTGGTTAACCACAACTCGCAGAATGGGTGGTGGCTAAAAAGGAAGAGAAGGTATAATATGCACGTATGAGACCCTCGGTGAGCCTGAGCTAACTTTTTAAAATCATTTATGTTCCTATACGGCCCTAAAATTTTTATTTAGTTATGAGTAGAAAGATTTTGGTCCTTAAAACGCCTAACCACACCCAGGATAAAAAAATTGCAGCATGCAAGAGTGAGAAACTTAGAAAGATTATGAAACTCTCATTGTATAGAAGTAAAAATGACAATCAAATCATATAATTAATTATAACAAGTAAATGTGAAAGTCGATGTGGCAAATACAACTTAATTATAACATATTATTTACACAAATTAAAAGTGGCAAGGTACCATTGAGAACAAGAAAGATTTTACTCTTAAAAATGACACAAGTAATTTTAAAAAGGAATATTTTTCTTCTAAAGTCTTCATTTCGTCATCTTCCTCCGTTCTGCTAGATCCTTAGACTCGTCGGGTCAAAATATCCAATTAGAATGAACTCTGCCTCAAAGGGGTTTTTCTTTCCTCTTTGGATTTTTAAAAAATCCTTATTTGAATCCACAAATGAAAGGAACACTCCCCCTAAGGGATATTTTCCTTATCATTAGACTTCAAATTGTAAAATTAATATCCCCTTTAAAAATTAACTTTCACAATACTTTTAATTTTAATTTACATATAACAAAGCAAAAAATGACTCTAAAATAACTTGTATGGTTATCCTAAGCAATTTATAAAAAAATTTACAATCTGAACTAGTAATATCTTCAAATTTGTTAAATTAAAATACAATCATACTTGGTTATGCTATTTTAAATTTTAAGCAGTCTAAACATATTTAGCACTTGTATAAAACTTCATTAGTTTTAATTTAATTAGCCCTCCAAAGGCATGGCTACCTATAAAAAAATTAGTTAGCTTCTAGATCATTGTTAACCTAGGAGAAATTTAATACCCATCATATCAATTCTTAGATATGATAATAAAATTAACAAATAAAAAAGCATCACATTATTCAATTCATTACCATCAGTATTTAATGAAAAACACAAAAAATCTCAGCACATAAGTAGCAGAAAAATAATGAACACTAGCTTAGCCTAAAAGTAGAAGTGGTTGTCCTAACAGATAATCTAAACTGTGTGCATCAAGCTATGCGGCTCGGATATGTCCTATGTTGGGTAGCTAGCTATTAAATTTTTTTAGCATTTTAATTTATTTGTTGTGAGTCAAAAGATATTTTAGTTTGAATTTAAGTATTAGTATTTTAAAACTCATTTTAGGATAAATTTTAAGTGTTGAGTGATTACTAACTTTATTTACACTAGGGCCGTGAGGCTTATTTCAACATTTTGGGTGATAATTTAATAGCCTCAAAGGCCTTAGTTACCCAACAATAACAAATATTACTTATTTAATTTAATTAGTTAAAATTAAGGGTTAATAATTTTTTTAATTTAATCAAATTTTGATTTATTTAATTGGTTGTTAATTTTTAGTGCTCTGATGGCACTAGAAAGTTCGTTAAGGATGTTAAGCCCTATGAACCGGCCCAAGGCTAAAAACAGAGAGTTGAATTGGATAAATTTAAAACCAAAGATAAAACTACAAACCAAAATCACCACAAACAAATCAACGACGCGGAAATTAAATGTGGAAGCAATAATAAAAAAGAACACACCGGATTTATAGTTGTTCGGTCAAACCTTGACCTACGTCCACTCCATGGAGGCACCCTCCAAGTATTGCACTAAACTAAGTGTCTCTCCTTTAGCCCCTATAGCTAGGCGGAGAAGCCCTTACAAAATCACTTCCACCTTCCCCGGTGCGACGAAGTCTTCGGGTCCTTTGACACCAAAGAGATCTTCTTTTTTGGTGAACTTCCCACAAGACATGCCTTGAATCCGACGGTATTAAGATGTAAGCTTGCCAGAGTAACCGTGTGGAATACCCTCCACACACCCTTGAGTTTCCCCTCACAGGATCTTCTCCCTCCCAGACTTCACCCGTTATTCACTCCCTTTCAAGCTTTCTCTTCAAGTCTTCCCCACAAGAACGAAGCTACAATGGCTGCCAAAGACACTTACAAAGTACTTTATCATCTCTTAAATAGAAGAGCTAAAAATGAGCTCATTAATGCAAGTTACCGACATTATCGTCCAGGATGATAGGTATATCGTCCTGGTCGATCAGTACAAATTCAGCTCATCAGCCAGGGATGATTTGGGATGATCAGAAGAAAATTGGTTACATCATCCTGGCCGATGTCACGTTCGTCCAGGCCGATTAGTTTAAAATCGATTTCCATCGTCCTGATCATCGCCCTGAATTTGAGCTGTCCAATGTAGATTGTCCATGACATCGTCTCGGCTGATCAGGTGATCGTCCCGGACGATGTGATCGTATCAATCAACCATTAATGCTTTCCAAAGATACCAGATCAATTTAGGCATAATTGAGTTAAATCGGCCTGGATGATATAAAGATCGTCCTGGCCGATTTCCTAAAATAAAGAATTTCTAAACTGATTATGGCGGCTGATTCTTTCTAAATTGAGACTATCGTCCTGGCCGATACAGGTATCGTCCAGGCTGATCAGCTAATGACGGTTACCTTAATGAGGATGTGCTAATTAGGATTTCTGATTTTTGGACATATCGTCCAGGACGATATAAATATCATCCCGGCCGATATTACCAAAAATAGAAATCTTATAGGAAACAATAGGAAATCTTCCAAGTTACAAATCAACAGATCCCACACTAAATACAATAGACTCAAGAAAGGTAAAAGATTACAAACTGACTCAGACCTAGTCTACCCAATCTTGAGCTGATTCAAAATTTCAGTCCGATCGTGTGAACTTGAAATGTCAGTACATAAGGCAGTCGTAGAGAAATAAGAATGTTTGTTATCATCAAAATCATAAACCATTGATCCACAACATTAACTATTTCCCATCAGCTACTTTGATGGGTTGTTAATATCGGCTTGAGGAACTAGGCCTCCTTAGGATATTTAGCCCCATAGCTCAAGATAATTCATCCTAAAAACCAGGTTGAGGTAGTTGTATTAATTATTTAAATTTGTTTAATTAATTAAAGGCTTGTGGATTTTAAAGTTTGGCACTTCATTAAATTCATTCATAGTACTGTCAGAAAGGGCTAGAGGAACCAGACCTCCTTAGGACACACAACCCAACATCTCGAGGTAGTCCATCCTAAAAACTTCATTAATGGAGTTTTTGTTGTGTATTTTAGTGTTGGTTATCTCATTTTATTGATTATATTAATGTTTGATAGAGTTTTGGTTATTTATTTAATTTTTGAGTTTTATGATTTTTTTAATTCATCAAATAAAGGGGTTAAATTTTAATTTTTTATTTAAATTAAATTTTATATTTTTAAAATTATAAATAAATATTAGACCTTAAGTTGAGTACATTGACACTAAGTTTTTAGGATTTGGATTTTTTACAATTATTTATGATTCTTTTAAAGTTTAGGTGTATTTTTGAACTACAATTGAACAAAGAGTTGACTTTTTTATTTTGACTTATTTTTGAAAGTTTGATACTTTTTAATATATATTAGACACTTAAAGGAGTGCAGTGCCTTTGAGTTTGCTCAATTTGAATTTTTTCAAATTATTTATAAATTTTTGAAGTTTTGATATTTAATTGCTTAATTAAAGTGGTTTTGATATTTTTGCACCAAACTTACTCCAAACTTCTTGAAATCTATCTCAAAGGCGAATCATGACCTATAGGAAAGTATTTTGAGTGTTTATAATTTAATTGACATCTTTAATAAATTTTAATTACTTAATTTAATTAATTATTATTTTTTTAATTATCAAAATAAACAAAATGTTTTAGTCCAATTAATGGATTCTAGTTTTCCTTGATAGAGAATTTATTTAAAGCAGTTTAATTTATTATTTGTATTTTTTCTAGTTATTTTAAAATATTTATAATTTAATTAAAATCCTAGGTCATTTGTAGGGGTGGAATTTATTTTTTCTAAATGGTTGATTAAATGGATTCCAAGTAAGTTTAAATTTGGGCCATGGGTTCACCTGATCCTATGGTTTTTAAACCCACCAATTTTCCCCATGGTGGTCCCTTTAAGGTGGTTAACCAAAAAAACCTAAGTTAACCACGTGGTTATCCTTAGCGAATTAATTTAGGCTATCTTGATCAAGGGAAGAGATAAATACTATGGCCATCTAACCCTTGAGTCAAATATAAACAACATGACCACATTCCTAACCTAGTTCTCATTGGATATGTAATTAGGCTAATTTGAACTTAAGTGTCAATTACTGACCCTTAAGTCAACATTAACCAACTTATGCCCATAGACACATCAAATAGAGGGGAAAAATTTTGGACATGTCAGAGACATGCCCAAAATTTATCTCCTAGTGTCTGAAGCCATGGTGAGTTCAATCCTAAGATATACCACAAGAATACCCCTTGGTTTATTGCTGTAATTAACTAAGTTTCATACATCAGCTTGAGACCATATAATATTTGTTGGGATATTAATGTATAGGCCCCACCTTACGTTTTAAATAAAATTGGATTTTTTATAAAATATTAAAAACTCTATTTAAATTATGAAAATATAAAAAAATAGCACTGGACTCTAAATAAGTAAATATTTATATGAAAAATAAAATCCATATCAGAAAAAATTATAAATAAACTAATTGATTAAATACCATATCCACCAATTTTCATTGGTTTTCACAAGGCATCCCAAGTTCCAAAATGAAGCCCATGGCTTCCATCATGCTTATCCTAAATATAATTCCTGCATAACTTATCTAACTCCTTCAAAATGCTCAAATGAACTAGTGAATGTGTTGAAAGAAAAAAAGAAAGGGTAAGAATAACTGTTTTGACCAAAATCATTCTCCTTGAAAGAGAAATTAATCTATTACCACAAGCACTTAATATTTTCAATGACTTGTTCAATAAATTTTGGTAATCAATTTTCATCAGTCTTCTTAGAGAAATCTAAATTCCCAAGTACTCCAACTCCTTTACTACCTTAAATCCCAATAAATTTGTAATTTTTTTCCTCTTCATCCTTACAATAGTTTTACCAAATAACATAGAAGATTTTTGAAGATTAATAACTTGCCAATCGAATTACAATAATCCATTAGAATCTTCTTCAACTTCTAAATATTTTTTAATCTAGCATATGAATATGTCAAAACATCATCCGCATATAAAAGGTGAGAGATTTTCTGTGCATTTTGGGAAGTCTTGATACAAAGATTCATGCCTCTGTTGATAAAAGCATTAGAAAGTAATTGAGAGAATAAAATAAATAATACTAGAGTGAGTGGACATCCTTGCTGAAATCCATTCTTCGCCTCAATCCATTTAGAATTGCAACCATTGATTAAAATAGAAAACCATGGTTCCATAACACAATCCATCAACAAGTTCAAAAATTTGATAGGAAAACCCAAGTTATTCAGCATCTGTTTTAGAGTAGCCGAACACATACTGTCATATACTTGCTCCATGTCTAACTTGATAGCCAAGAGTCCATTCCTTGATTTAAAAACTCTAATTTTATTGAACACCTTATAAGCAAAAAGCAGATGATAAGAAATTGGTCTTACTTTTACAAAAGCCACATGTTCTTCTGAGATAATCTTAGGGATAAGCAATATATACCTATACAATAAAACTTTAGCCACTATTTTGTAAAAGGAATTACAAAGGTTGATTGGATGAAAGCCAGAAGGTAACACCAAATTATTTACTTTGGGAATCAATATGAATAAAGTCTTCTTCCATTCCTTGCACAGCTTACCCTAAATAAAAAAATATTACCAATAGTTCTGCAAACATCATCACCAATTATATCCTAATAAGCTTTAAAAAAAAGAATAAGACATTCCATCACAACCCGGAGACTTATTTCCACCCAAAATCCTAATTACATATGTGATTTTTGAATTAAAAAAGTTTCCATCCAAAATATTTTTGTCCTCATCTTCTGAGGCCTTCCAAGGAAGCAACTATTTCTTCAAAAAGCACTCCATATCCCTCCATTTTCCTTGGAAATACCTGATAAAATCCACTTATACCTCACTCGCATCTTCAGTCATACTGCCATCTTTTTTCCTTACTTCAGAAATCCAATTTCCATTTCTTGTAGCATTTGCAAATGCAAGAAAAAATTTGGAATTAGAATCTTCTTTTTCAATCCACTTTACTTTAGATCTTTGCATCCACCATGTATTCAAACGGGAAAGGTGCACATTCAGATCTCTCAATTTAGATCTAAAATGCCATAATTGTTCTTCATTCAGCCATCCTACTGTAGCTTCCTCCTCTTGAAGTTGTAACACATCCTTCTTAAGTTTTTTCTTTTATCTCCAAAAAATCCTTCAATTTTACCTTGCTCCAAAAGATTGACACCATTAAAGTTCTTTTAAATTTCATATTAAGAATTTGCATATCATCTCCATCATAAGACTTATTCCACACTTTGGAAACAATACAACAGGAAGCATGAAAAGATATCCACATATCTATAAATTTCAAAAAAAAACTTTCTTCTCAATAGCTGAATAAAAAATCATTAACACAATCGGATAGTGGTCTAAAGCCACTCAAGTAATGTGTCTCACCACAACAACTTGGATATACCCTATATCAATCTAAATAAGAAAGCACCTATCTAACCTTTCCAAAATTCTTCCACCACCAACTTTATTATTACACCAAGTGAACCTTGGTCCAACAATCTCCACCTCATGAAAATCATTATCATTCTTAAAATTCATGATCTCCATGCGTCCTTGAGAAAAATAAAACATTATTCCACCCCTATTATCCCCCTAAAATAGAATGTATTTAAAGTCTCCACCTATAACAGAAGGATCCTTCCTATGAGACAACACCTGTAGACAATCCCAAATGTTTCTCCTTTTATGAACCTCCTTTCTACCATACACTATAGAAATCATCCACACTTTATTATTAAAGACATTAAGATCAAAAATAAGACATTGCTCTGAAGTCTTTAACATAGAAAATGAAGCCAAATCAAATCTCCATAATACCATAATGCTACCTGATATACCTTCTAACAGAAGAAAAAAGAAATCCCAATCTGGCCCCATCACTTTCACAAAGGCCTCTTAATCAATGAAAGTAATTTTAGTCTCCACCAATCCCAAAAAGAAAACATTAAGTTCTTTAACAAATTCCTTAAGATAAAGAGAGGCCTCTCTTTCCTTGGTCCCTCTAAAATTCCAAAATGCAATCAAATTCATTGAAACAAAATGGGGGAGGAGCCCCCATCCCTTCCCTTACTACCAACCTCAACATTTCTTCCACTAGGAAGAATTTTAACTGGCCCCAAAGATTTAAGCTCTTTTGCAATCTTAAACTTAGCCATCTCACAATAAGCACCAAACTCCTTAGCTACACCAACATTCTTAAAATCATCATTGCACCTCTCTCCATAATTATCAATTTTTATTAAAGGAATCATTTTCCAAGGATTGATTACCTTTATCACCACTCATATGACATATGTTTTTGGTTTCATAAACCTCCACCATCTCCTTCCCACCATTATTCAAAACATTAAATTTATTTACCATCACAGGCATAAAAGAAGAGACAGGAGTAGAGTCTATACCCTTATCACCATCAAAATTTCCAAACACTTCCTCCATTGGGTAGCCATGCTCCTTAGATCCATCACCTACCATTCCCTTATTGCTTTGGTCATGCTCCATGATAATTTCCCCCTCTTCAGTTTAAAAAATATTTATCTTATCCTTCTCTAATTCCACGTTCTTAGAAGATTCCATCCTGTCAGACTCAAACCCAACTACCTTCAATTGGCTCTTCTTAAAAAACATCATATTCCAAGGCTTGTCATTTATAACTATTTGAATTAGCTTCTTGTTCTTCTTATGATTGAAATGAACCCTAGGTCGATAGGTTGAGTAATTTTCTACCTCTTACCTCAATACCCCAACATTATCTAGTCCAGTCCTACTAACATCATCAACCTCTTCCCTCACAGCTGAACTCCCCTTCATACAATCACTTTTCACATGGCCAATCATTCCACATTCAAAAAGAAAAGTTGAAATCTTTTCATAATCCGCCTTTTCAAAAAAGTCATCCAGAGATAGTCTCCACCCATACACCCAATAGACAACATTTTTCAAGTTTCAATCGAACACAAACTCTGACAAACTCTCTTCTCCCCCATTGGAACATGTTTCCATCTAACATTAATGGTTTACCAACCATAGAAGCAATTATTACCACATTTTCATCATCCCAACATTGTAAAGGAAAATGAGGCATTCTAATCTATATAGGAGAAGTAAGTCCCTTCGTAGATAATGGAGAAAACTCAGGAGTCCATTTATCCATGACAATAATGTGCCCATTTACATACCACAAGCCACCTGTAGGAATAGATTCTAAAGCTTTAACTTATTTGAAAGAACATAAGAACCAACCCTTTCCAAGAGTAGTAAAATGAAATAGACCAAATTGATTCTATTGACATCTCACTTCCCAAGCCATAATATGAGTGGGGATTTTTCTCCCAAACACCTTGACTACAAAAGAGTTCACCAACCTATTTGAGTGTAAAATTTCATTAGGCTCCTTAAATTTCACTTCTTTTCCATCACCTGACAATACCAAATTCTCCTCTTTAAAATTTAATTTAATGTAAGGCTTCGTATACCAAGAATTTACACCAACCTCATTTCCAGAAACATTAGGCAATCCGATATTAACATTAAACAATGAAGCATCATCCTCAACCTAATTTATACTTCCATCAATATCATGAACATTTTTGTTAACTGAAATAGGTGAATTCGCATTTATCACATTGTTACAAGGGATTGCATTTGAATTTCCAAATCTGTTAACAAAAATTTTCATTCATGATAATGAAGTTCAAGGTCAATAGATTTCACTAGCGGCAAAACCTTCTCATTCTGTGGAGTTTTGAATTTTAATATCCTCATAAATAACCTTACCTTTACCTGAAACATGAATAATCTTTTAGGAACATCAACAACATTCTCCTTTCTTACCAGAGATCCTCTTGACAATTTCTTCATCACGTCATCAGCTCCATGCTTCCTTCCAGAATCCAAACAAATATTACCATCTATACCCTAAATATTATTTCCACCAATGAAGACACCATTGCCAACTACCATCTTCCTCCATCCTCTAACAAAATCCTTGAAAAGTGGAAGAAGACCGGGATTTAAATTTCAAAAAAAAAAAAATAAAGGATTTTCTCTTTCTAAAAATATGACTCTCTCTCTCTCTAGAAATGGGATTCTCTCTTTCAAAAACAAAGGATCAGTTGAGCTTCAAAATGATAGATGAATGTTATGTTTATGTCATGAGATGAACATAATATTCCTTATACTAAATTTTATTATGAAAATTAATTTTGTTTATATTTTCAAATTGATAGTCAAGCATTAGTTTATCTATTTAGATAATTTATTGTTAACCATGTATATCTAATTAGAGAAATATAAAGTATAAATTTTTATGAATCTAATTTCAGGAAATAGAGTTTTGATGATAGTAAACATTTCTATTTTTTTACGACTGTCTTGCCTACTAATGTTTCATGTCCATAAGATCGAATTGCAAATCAAACCAGTTCATGATTGGGTAGATTAGGACTGAGTTAGTTTGTAATGTATGTCAAGTGTCTTTAACCCTTTCTTGAGTCAATTGTAAAAGTTATGGATCCTGATGATAAGTAATTATGCACACACACACACTTAGGGGAAAAATTTTGTCTGGTTTTTAGTATTTTCTATTTTGATCATATCATCTAGAACGATCTCAAAATCGTCCTAGACGATCCGTCAAAAATAGAAACCCTAATTTGGGCAACCTGGTTAAGGCAACCATAATTAAGTGAACCATCCGGATGATAGTTTTCATAGTCCATGAAGACAAGCTCAAATTAGAAAGAATTAGTCATCATATCTATTTAGGCATCTTTTATTTTTGGATATAGTCCAGCACATCGTCCTGGACGATGCAACACAATTATACCTAAATTAATCTTGTAAGTAAGGAAAGAAATTAAAGTTTGATTTCTCAATCATATCATCATGGATGATAGTAGGATTGTCCAAGATGATCAATTAACAAACTATAGTTCTTCCTAGATGATAAAAAATTGGTCTGGTTCTATTCATGGCAATGCTCAAGATGATATATACTAAATTGAATTAATCATCCAAGATAATCATAAGATAGGCCTAGATGCTCAAGTTATTTTCTTATTGTCCAGGCATCCATTCTTTGCGATGTTCTTGATGATATTTTCCATTTTGTACTAATCAGCCCAAAGGATCGTGACATCATCCTGGAAAATCTACTTATTTTTCCATCATCCAGACATCCATCCAAGGCGATGGTTTGGATAATATTTGACTACTTGAACTAATCATATAAGATGATATCCTATCATCCTGGATGATCTGAACAAAGTAACCATCTAATCGTCTAGATTCTTCTAAATCATCCTAGCTGATTGAGCTAAATTTAAACTGATCATACAGGATGATCGGTAGATCATCTTGGATGTTATTTGATAATTAGTTGTTAATTAGCGCTATTTTGATGCCCTTGTTTAAAAGATCTCTTATTTTCTCAAGAGAATATCTTTCGCTGTTGTCCTAACTTGAGAGAGCTAAGAGGAGAGGGAGAGAAAGGGAGAGATATAAAGAATCTTATGAGGGGGAGTTTGTGAGGGGTTTCACAAATGTTTCTCCAAGCAAGGATCTGAGTCATCTTCTCCGGTCGTCATCTATTTTTCCTCAGAGGTTCGAGAGAGGTCTACTTCAACAACTAATCAAGGTTCTCTGCCTGCTTTTGGAGGAAGCAAAAGGAGTTGGTTTCTCTGCCTACTTATGGACTAATAAAAAGTACTTGAGTTCTCTGCCTGCTTCAAGAGGAAGCAAAAGGAGTTGGGTTCTCTGCCTCATAGGGGTCGGTGAAAAGGCTTATTTGTACGGGCTTCTCCACCTTATTATGGGGAAAAAGGAGAGACTCAAAGGAGAGGCTCCAGGGAGTGGACTTAGATTAAGTTGACCAAACCACTACAAAATCTGATGTGTTCTTTCTTCTAATTCTTTTGCATTTAAATTCTATACTTCATTTCTCTTATGGTGAATCTTGGTTTTATTTAAGATTGTGTTTTTGTTTAAAGAAAATTTTAAATACCGATTCACCCCCCTTCTTGGTTAGCCACGGGACTAGTTCATAAGGGCTTAACATCCCTAATGAACTTTCATAAATTAGTTTGTAAAATTATTTTTTCCACAAGTCACACCATGATCTTATATAAATTCCCTTAAGTTTGAATATTACTTTTCAGTCACACAATAGGCCTGATGCATCTTCCACTTGAACCATCCAACTTGAATTCTACTAATAACATGTTCATCTATTTCACCATCACATATAGAATTGAAATATCTAAAACATGTACTCTTTTTAATGACTTGAACGCCTAATGTCACAATCCCTCTAGATTTATTACTGCTACAATTTTACTCTATGTATTCAGCTTTAGATCTACTCAAATTAAAACCTTTAAACTCTAAAGTTGGCCTCCATAATTTCAAATTTCCTTCAACTACCTCCCAAGTATTATCAATAATAAGAGTATCATAAAAAAATGAATACTAAAGGGTACATCCTCAAATAAATCTCTAGCAAAAACATCTATGAATAAAAAAAAATTTATAAATTTAAAGCTGGTAATGGATGGAGTAAAATGCTATCATATGGATGGAGTACCATTATATAATTATCCAAAATTCCTAAATGAGTAGAACTCAATATACTTTGTGTAATAATAAAAGTGGTGGATCTTGTATTTTGGAAAGATTGGGTCGTTGCCTTCGAAACATTGCTGCATTAGAAGCTATTCGGTAGACATCTATTAAACACCTAACAAGGATTGCCTCTGATCATTGTCCTATATTTACGAGGTAATTCCATCTAGTTTTCAGAAAAGCAAGTATTTGAAGTTTATAGATGTGTGAGCTTGCTTTCAAGCTTCTTCAACAATTGTGTTTAAATCTTCAAGAAAGAGAGTGCTAGGTGATGCTGTCCAAAATACTAAATTTTAAGTTTAGAAGAGCTTTAAATGCTTTATTCTTTTAGAGTAAAGCCAAGCATCAAAATCTCACTATTTTGAAGGATCAACTTAAGAGGGAAATTCTTGAATTATAAGAGAATGAAGCTGAGTTAGGAGGACTCTCAGAGGAAAAACATTGCTTATTAAAAGCTAAGGTACATGAATTTAATTCTTCTCTTGGACGGCTAAACACTTGGTCGAGGCAAAGGGTAAAAGTGAAGTGGATTGAAGAAGGAGACTCCAACTCTAAATTCTTCCACTCATTTGCAACTGGTAGGCATAACTGCAACTGGGTCAATCAAATAAAAGACAGTAATGGTATATTGGTGGATGATAATTCTCAAATTGAAGATGTGTTCTTCAAATGCAAATGGTAGAAGAGGAACATTGTGATAAAAGGTTGGCCAACTCCGTCTTATGCTCTTGAAGAAGTTGATAAAATTAATTTGGATATGGAGTTCTCGATTGCTGAGTTGGAAATGGTCTTAAATTAACTTAAACCAACATAGCATAGTGTATTGATAACATTACATACTCTTTCATAAAAAAATTGTTTGTCTATTATTAAAAAGGAAGTTTGGGATGCTATTAAAATGTTTTTAACTCCAGGATAATGTGTTCTGAGTGAAAGAAAACTTATGTGGTGCTGATTCCTAAAGTGAAAAATATTGTGATTCCTTCAAACTATTGGCCTATCAATCTTTGCATGTCTATTTATAAAATTGTGGCTAAAATTATTTTGAATAGGATGAATAATATTATTCCGAAGATAGTTTCTGAAGATTAATCTGCCTTAAAGGAAGATCCTTGTCTGACCATATTTTTCTTTCTCAAGAGATCATCAATAAACATAGGCATTTTAAATCTAAGAAAAGGTTGATAGTCATCAAAATTGATATGGAGCAGGCATATGATAGTATGAGTTGGGCTTCATTAAAGCATATCTTATAATATTTTTGACTTCGAGTAAAATTTTTAAATTTGATTCTTGATTGTGTAACTGATCCAAAAGTCTCTATCATGGTGAATGGTAATCATTCTAAATGGATTGAAGCTAAAATGTTTTTTTGGCAAGGTTGTCCCTTATGTCCATATCTTTTCATCTTTTATTCTTAATTGTTGTATGATGTTTTTTCTCAAAGAGGTGGGAATATTGGAATTAGGTTCTCTCATAATGCAAAAAAAAAATCTCTCATTCAATTTATGCAGATGATATCATTCTCTTTTTAGAAGCTAATCATAAGAGTGTTAAGAAAGTTAGCAAAATTATGAAAGCCTTTGGAAATGGTCTGGACAAAAGGTGAATAATAAAAAATCAGCAGTTTTATCTGGAAAATTTGGTAAAAAAAGAAAAAGGATTGCTTTATCAAGGATCTTGGACTTCAAGGTTGTTTCTGAAATGATTTACTTGGGTGTCAAATTAGCTTTAAGAAGAATGGTGGACTCAAATTATCAATATGTGCTAGAGAAGGATGCTAGTAGAATGAATGTATGGGGTAATAAATTTATTTCACTTACATGAAAACTTCTCCTAATTAATTTCATTCTTCTTTCTATCCATATTTTTGTATCAACCCATTCATTGATTCCTATAGGAGTATTGAATGACTTTGAGTGATTATGCTGAGATTTTCATTTGCTTAAGTAAGATGGGAATAAAGGTTTACATTTTTTTTGCGTGGGATATTTTATGTAAACATGGAGGAATGGTGGTCAGGGTATACAATCTATTGCTTTGAAAATTGGTCCTTTTAGGAATAAATTTTCTTGGAACATTATTTCTATGCCTAAATCCCTTCTAAATAGGATTCTCATAGCAAAACATGGAGTTGATATATGGAATTCTGAGAACAAATCATATTCTTCCTTAAGTTGGAAGATTATTTTACATGGAGCAAAAATTTTAAAAAAATTTATTTGATTGAATGTATTCAATGGTTGTGAAATTAATACCATTGATGATGTATGGATTTTTTACAAAAGGTTGGAGAAGTGGCCTACTGGTGGCAGATATGTGTGAAGAAAATAAATTGTTATGTAATTTCATAAGGGAAGAGAAGTGGGATGATTTAAAATTGGAATAGTTTTTTGGAGAATATCTGATTGAGCTTATTATGTTAGTTATCATAGATCCTAATATGCAAAGATATCAAATGGAATTGATTTCTAAATGTTCTTGAAAGATATTTCTGCATTAGCTTCAGAAAAAATAGAGTGATGATGGCGGGGTTGATAGACTTTGGAGGTGGATGAAAATTTTGAAGGTTAGGCCACAAATAGAGTTATTATTATGGCGTTTAAAAAATAATACAACTCCTTGTAATCAATTTCTTATGTATAGAAGGCTTTTGGAGTATAATGGCTGTCATAGAGATTGCAAGTAGGTTGAAGGCCTAGAGCATATTGCAATAAGATGTTTGAATTTTTCACAAGTTCATTTCAATCTTAGTAAATGTGGTTTTAATGTTTCTAATTTTGCTATTCTTTTAGAATTCTATTTTGCATTGGAAGACCTTACTAAATCTAATCCTTTTATTGGAAACTTATATTGTTCAACATTATTTTTCTCTTGGAAAAGCAGGAATAAATTGATGTAGGGGTGAATGAAAGGATAGTGCGGGTCTTATAGTAGCTAATGCAATTATTTTTGCTTTTGCTTCGTTTAGGTTTAATCCTTTTTCAGAAAACTAGGGTGCAAACAAATTGAAAATGCTATTGAACTCTTCTTGGCATCCCCCTCATCCCGGATGGATTAAGATTAACATATATGATTCTTTGGAAAGATCATATAAAGCTAGTATATGGTGTGTTTTCACAGATCGAAGAGGAATATTTCTTTGTGCATTTGGCTTTAGCACACTACGTTGGGACAATTCGTAGTTAGAGCTCTTATCTATTATTTCATTGAGAAATTTCTTCAAGAATTGATGTTTGAAGCTAATGGTATCATTATCGAAGGAAATAAAAAATAGTATTATTAAGTATGTATAGATTATATGGAATAAAGAAATAAGTCAATGAAAAATACCAAGATGATGGAAATCTTTCATTTCTTAATGATTTTTTAGTCAATGCTTTTTAATTGTGTGAGCTAGGATAGTAATAATTAGATGATTTATGTGCTAACTATCTACGATCTATTTGATAAAAAATCAATCCATCAATCAAATTTCTAGTTTCTGAATTTCACTGATCTACTTCGGTCAACGCCAACATATGTGATTTATTCTTTGAATTCATCACACATGTTGGGGGTCCATTTGTTGACCTCATTTTTGTATGAGGTCTCTAATGAGATCTTAAACTCAATCCAGACTCAAATCAATTCAAACCCAATCAAATCCAGACCCAAATCCAAGGTCCTAAGGCTTGGTCCTAAAGGCCTTTTCCAGCAAATCTTCCAGAATTTCAAAACCCAGTGAAATGGACTCTGATTCAGGCTCTGTCATTTCATACTGACGGGCATGTCTCTACTACTAACCCTCCAAATTTGAACCCATCCTGAGACCTCTAACCCCAGAAACTAAATCAAATTCCAAAGGCTGTAAAACCTTCAAATATTTACAGCCTATGCCACTAGACCTGCCCTTAACTAGATCCTGGCCTTAGAGACCTCCCCAAAGTCTCTAATCACTTCCATACTATCAATCCTGATGTGCTGATCAATAAACTGCATTTTTTTTTGACTCATTTCGACCCCCAGTGGTCATGAGCCCAAAATGACCAAAATCCCCCTATGGGGCTTAATTGGGCATTTCAAACCAAATGAACACCAAATTGAGTACAACCACCTCCAGCAAGTTTCAAATGTCATTTCAAATCTATTGGATCCATTCCCAATCCCTGGGTCAACTTGGTTGACCAAGTCAACATGGTTGACCTAAGAGGTCCCTTAAGGGCCCAAACATGTGTTTTGGACCAATTGATCTCTCCAGACCTTGGGATCACTTCCAATGGTCTCTAAAAATCATTTCAAATCTATCCAGCTCAGATCCATACTCTGGGTCATCCTGGTTGACCCAGTCAACCAAGTTGACCCAATAATCTCTTAAGGCCCTAATGGGTTATTTCAACCCATTTAACTATTCAATCCATATCAAAACCCCAAAACCAACCCCAAGCATGGCCTAAACACACATTTGAATGTTGGCTAATCAACTTCATTTAGAGTTTGACAAAGTCAACCTGACCCTTAGTCAAACCCATTCCAAACCTTATATCAAACACAACCTTCATTTCCTCACTTGATACTTGGTTCTAATCCACTCAAATCAGCTCTTGAGATCACTAGAATGCCACATCATCAACTATTGGCTAGGTTGACGGTCAAACCAGTCAATCCTAGCCTTAAGAGGCTTTCCTTTGATCGAACCATCAAAGCAAACACACCCAGCCCAAAGCAAGCCTCCCCAGCCATTTGGAGAATTCCTATAACCTGCCTTGATGCCAAACCTATAGCCATTACCTCTATTAACCAGTCAAACAGTCAATGGAGGCATACAAACTTCTTGGCCAACCCGATCCTTTAAACCTGATCCAGCCCAATTCAGGCCCATCCAGCTTTCGCACTCCACTCTAGAACTTCCCTAAAGCTCCCTAATCCCCCTCAGCTGCCAGGAATGTTCCCTAACCCGAGCTACCCATCTTGTGGTACCCCCCACTGGAGAATGACTTGGGGTCATTTCACCTGAGGCAGCCACTCTCCCTGCTCCTCTAAAACGGCCAGAGACAGATGGCAGCCATCCAAGCCTTCCCTCTGATGCATCTCAGCCCTTGCTTTTGGCTCCAGCAGCTGGAATAGGGGAGAGAGGCGGGAGAAGCTCATTCCATGCCATCTTGCTTCCCAGTGCACCCCCAGAGCTCCTAAGTTTTCGTTTCCACTCTCTAGAGCTCCTCTCTCATTTTCCCAGTGATTTCCCATCGTTTGAAGCTGCCGGCGACGAGATCAGTAGTTGACCGAGAGCTCTCTCCGTTCAAACTCCCTCAACTCTCCGTCTCCAGTGATCCTCCAAGCTCGAAGCCTGAAGGAGAACAACACGTGGACAACCTAAAATTCAACCGTTTTTTAAATCAACACATTCGATCCATCCTTCGGTGAGAAATCTCAAACCCTAGATAATACTTAGTTTCTCATATAGGCTTCTAAGGAATTTATATTAAGCTCTAGAAATCATCCCCCATTCTTCTTCTCGTTTACTGTCACCTAGATCTCAGTTGTTATGCCATTTAACAGATTAAATAAGAAGTTTTAAACAAAACCTAAAACTAGGGTTTACGGCATCTGGACGAAGGAGACGAAATCAGGACCGTTAATCTCACTGTTTATTTTCAACGGATGAGATTCGACACCCGATTTAATCCAGTTCGACTCCTTCGACCCGGTCAACAAAATGATCCGTCCGGCCGCATCTGATCCGCTCGTTCCAAACGGCGGGATCAACCCTTGACCGTTCGATCGTTTTTGATCGGGATCAACCGCGGCCTCGATCATGGCCGTTGGATCAAACCGCGGCAAATCCGACGGCTACCAGACCGCGCTGACTCATTTAAGTTAACGGGGCCCGCTTGACCGCCGCCGTTTGCGTGGTCCAATAGCCTGCCGCCGCGTGTAAATTCCATATTTAAGTTTTATTTTAAATATTTTCTATTACAGAACTTGTAAACATTATATAAAATTAGATACTAAACCAAAAAATCTGTGCAACCACTTGTTTTTCTCGGAATTAAATCTATTATTTTCTAAAAACAAAATCATAGTCTAGTTTGCATTATTTTAAAACTTAGATTTTAAACCTTATAATTTCTCTTAATTTAATCTAATTATATTTTATTTAAATATCTAATAAATTAAAAAATTAAATGGCATGATATCTGAGATGTAGCACAGGTTCTCTAATTTTTGGGGAATTTTCAGAGTTCGACTTTAATCCTAAATGAATTTTAAATGTTTAATCCATTACTTGGATTAAATAGTTGAAAGTTCATTTACAAACTCTATAATCATTCAATCATAGCATATTAGAATTCTATGGAATCAGTGTAAGGTCATACTTTCACTGAAATTGAGTTTAGATCCATGATCATATATAGTTTAATTAAGATTTACTTCCAAAGGCATGTTAATTTAGCTTAAAAAAAAATGACAAACCATATATGATCATATTATGGAATTGGATTAACTTTTATTATAATACATTTACATATATCTCTAATAAATTTAATCCAATTTCATATATCTATTCCTTTATATAATAAATTGTTTGAGTCTATTGGTTATCATCTAACCTATGATTGAAATAATTTATTATAAAATCCCTCCATAGAACATTAGGTGCACTTCTATTTTGTTCATGATTGTTATGTTGTGCTTGTAATTTAATGTTAAAGGGTTAGAGACACTGATTGCTATTCTACAACTTAGTGACATTAAGAACAACAATTAAGGATAATGTCTTAGTTAACTTAGTCAAATCTAGGAAGAATTACATATGAATTCCTTTTGGGATTGAACTAAAACTTAGAAAACTAGTGACATAGCCCCTCAATCAAATTTATCCTGATTTGACATTAATTGATATCAAAACAGCTAATAGATTAAGGATTCTCTCCTTTCCTCGATTTCAATAAATCCAAATAAATCAAATAAAACTCATAAAAAAAAACCTATAACCAGTCATAATCAATTCTAATCAATCATAAAACAAAGTTACAACGATTCAAAATCAAAATTCAAAGCCTAAACATCATTAAACCTAAATTAACTCTTAATCACTTAAACTTCCAGAAAATGTAATAAATTAAGATTAAATCTAAAAAATTATAAATAATATCTCTAATTGACCAGAATTGAGTCCTTAACCAATGAAAAATAAAACCAAAATTATTTGACAGCAATTTAAAGCTTAATTTAATTTTAAACAAAATTCAACATTAATTCATAATAATTAAAAATTCCAATAAATTCCCAAACACTTGGAAAATCCTCTTAGGTCATGCCTGACCGTTGTAGCTGATTTCAAGAGTTTTGGAATCCATTTGGGCAAAACCCC